>CM046724.1:58429649-59029649 GCA_025584915.1 Monochamus saltuarius
CGGCATATTTCCTGTTACCAATATTGTTTCTGTGTCAGTGTGAATGTTTACACCTGTTTGTTGAAATTCAGGAAAAGAAATGAAATAGGAACTAAGAATTCTATTCTGTTTGTTCGTGTTGTCACGTTACAAATATTTTCAATTAGGGATAACTCTCTCTGTTTAAATACACCGACTTTAGTTACAAAATATTTAATTCATTTTAAAAATTAAATGTAGATGTAAGATTTCTAAAGTGGGAATGTTGAATACATGCAAGCTTAATAAGTTAAAAAAATAATTTTTTTTTGTAGTTAATCTTTAATCATTTGTACGTCCTTGCGATTCTGATTGATCAACTACGACTAATATACAGGGTGTTTCAAAAGGAGATGGCAATATTACCAACTCTGATGAAAAAGTTAGAGAACAAAATGTCAGCAAAAATTCTAGCAATTAGCGCAAAAACACCAGCGTGTTTGGCACTTCCAAAAACGTACCTGTGTCGAATTTTAATCAAATCTCTTGGTAATTAATAAAATTACATCTAAACTTTGATTTTTTTAAATTATCTTACACGCTTGTACCTAAAAAATAAAGGGCTCTAGGACATACGTTTAAGCAAACTCCACTTATTTTTCCATGTTCTATCAGCCCTAGTATGTTTGAAACACTGTATAGGGTAGTCCCAAATTATGTGCAAAAATTTTATAACAAGACGAGGACAATTCAAAATATTCGCCTAGAATAAGCCTTATTAGGTATCATGCCAAATTTCAGTTTCTAATTTCAAATTGTTTGGAAAAGAATATCTAAATAAAACTTTATACCTTTCAGCCCCTTTTAAGGGATCGTAACTCCTCCAGGAGCGATTATATAAAACAATGTATTAGAAGGACCCCTATTAAAATTGCTTACCATCAATTTTTTTGCACATAATGTGAGATCATTCTATACCTAATTTGATATAATTTTTCTGAATATACCAACTTACTGTAAGAAGTATAATTGTTTTTAATACAAAGCAAACAATGAAATCCATTTTTTTAAATAAAATAGTGTTAGATAATTTTCTTTAACAAATTTTTTTTAGGGTAACAATTTCTTAAACATCATTTCATTTTGACTTCAATTTTGAAAGTATTTATTTGATGATTCACCTGTGTTTTTAGTTAGGAGGTATGTGTAAATAGTTTTTGTCAAAGAACGTATGGCATTAAATGGAAAGATATTTAAAAACTTTGACAATTGTCAATATTTGAATATTAAAAACAGTTAGTTCAAAATTATTGGTATACCGAAGAAAATATCAAATAAAATGAAACCTATTCAAAATATAAATATTTTCTTCCTGCCCTGATATTTAGGTACATAAAAACGTAAAATACATGATACAGAGGAATATTTTGTATGCTTTCCACATAGTTACTACTCTTAGACAATTAAGTTTTTTGTAATATCAATTGTCAAGTGTTGGTTTTGTTACACACAGCAACTAACAACATAATATGTATATTCTAGTACCCTATTAAAGTGATATTCATTTAGAGACATGTATAATCGGCTATAAAAAATATGTTTATTTAAAAGGCCGTAGGATAATGTATAACATTCCACGTTATAGAAACGTTAACCAAAATAGTAAAACCAGGGTCTACCATAACGTTCTTTAAAGGTAAGAATATTGACTGGTGTTCATCCACTATTTTCACTCATTGTGAAATTGATTCAAAACGGATTTCAAACGGTGCAATGTTTAAATAGCCATCTGCATATACGAAGTTTCCTACATTGACGAGTAGTTGAGTAATTAGTATCCTTAAAGAGCTTCTATTATTCAAAACGTTAGAACTTGCTATATAGCTTTTATGTATTGTTATACAGGGTGTTACAGAATGATGTCAAGAAGATCTAGGGGCAGGTGTGTTTGAAAATAAGAAAAATAAGTTTGTATAAACATGGATCAGAAAATGCCTCTTTTTCGAGATATGTTTTGTTTTAAATACTATAATCAGGATACCACTATACGTATAGCAAATTGTTTATTTTTATTTATTTGTTTAGAAAACAAATGTATTAAAATTTAAACTAAATGCTGGAAATGGCTACCCTGTGCATCAACACATGGTCTAAATTGCCTTCGCATCTGTCTTCTAATTCTTGGGAATATCCCAACTGTGTGGTGTATTGTTTCACAGGCATTGGTAATACGTTTCTCAAATGCAATTTCATTTGCTATGTGGGTAGAATGCACCAGTTGCTTTAGATGCCCCCAAATGTGAAAATCGCACGGATTTAAGTCGGGTGATTGCGGTGGCCAATGAGTAGGCCCGCTCCGACCAATTCAATTTACTTGAAACTTAAGATTTAAATAGTCTCTTACATTGCGACTAAAATGAGCCTCACCGTGCATAAACCATAAACGACAGCGAACATTAAGAGGGACGGCTTCTAGAAGTATAGGTAGATTTTCCTGTAAAAAAACCCAGGTATGTTTGTCCATCTAATCTTCTAGGCAAAATGAAAGGTCCAACCAAACAATTTTCAATAAATCTGCTCACACATTGAAAACTGCTACTGGTGTCGCGATTCATGAATAATGTATGTATTTTCATCCGCCCAAAAATGTTTGCACAAATGCATCTTTGTAGCCTTACTTCATTCCAATTCCATTTGCGTTTCCATACATGTCGTCCAATTCTTCAAAGGAATAATTCACGATATTTACTTATTCTGTAAAAAAATGTATTAAAAACTTACTTAAATACTTCAAAAACAAGTCACTCGACACTTTGTGTTGTATTTTACTGTTTAAGTTTGACATGGAATTTATGACAAACTGCCACATAGATTATTGTTTTTTAATTACCATTGGTCTATTGTAATGATTAATAAATTAATTTTTATCTCGAAAACGATTCTTCAGGAGGAAAAAGTCCAAGAGACATTTTTCAAGCAAAATTAACTTGGCTTTAAAAGAGCTATACCAAATTCTCCAAAAATCAGTGACGTACTTTTTTTTTGCTACAAATGACTATTTAACGGCGTGAACGCCACTGATGCTAGTATATTACAAGAGAACCCTTCACTATACACTATTGTGTACCAAATCTCATCCCAATATCTCGATTGGTTTTCGAGAAATGAAGACTATAATATTTAAGACAAAAAATTTAAACAACCTGTATCTCGAAAACGAGACGCTTTTCCGGGCCCATGTTTATAAAAACCTTTTTTCTTATTTTTTAACATAACCTACCCCTAACATGATTATGTAACGCCCTGTATAATCAAAGCTCTTGAAAAAGTAGTTTCGCGAAGTGAATAGTTTCGCAACGACACATGATGTATGCAACCACCATTTGCGGCAATATTCAGGTATTGAGGCGGGCCGTTCATAATTTTCGAGTCCAACTCCGTAAATCAAGTAGTAACATACGTTAAGCACTCGACATTGTTTATTGTGGAACAATTGAAACACATTAGAGCAACTCGAATATTCCATTCCAACAAATAAACTTGAGTTAAGTTTATAGACTGGGAAATGTTGATCCTGCCTTTACTGCCGGACTGATTTAGTGTGTTTGGTTGAGTGAGTGATGGGCCGCTGGCAACAACAGCCTTCACGTGTTATATAAATTCAACACTGCCGTCGAAAGTCGAACTGAAAGTGCCACGACCGAGTCATGAGCCCTGTTCTTCTTTACGAGTCGGCCGGCGCTCTTCAATCCGATTCAGATTTACAGAGACAACTGGATTTGATCACTCACGATCCCATCTCTCATGCGGCAAAGGGTTACGGACGTGGTGGTACCTAAATATAGGAACAGGCTTGTAATTGTGTTTCAACATCTTTAAAAATCCTGTAAGCACCGTGTTCGGTATGTAAATATTTCGTAGAGACCACAACAATATATTGTGAGGCAGGAGAGCGCATCACTTCTACTAATGTTGTTTGTTTTTATTGGCTGAGCTGATTCCAGGTTGACTGTTATTAATTTACTAGTCAAACCGAGTATCCGACTCCAACTTTGAGCCAATTAAAGAAATTAAATGTACGAGCTCTTTATCGATGCGTTAGTAGTGTGGAATTTCAGTTTAAGATAAACATACAATATTCAAATGAACATAAATTCGGTACGTAAATATTTCGTGGCCCCCAACAATATATTCTGAAGTAGGAAAGCGCAGCACTTCTACTCAGACTTGTTTGTTTTTATTGACTGAACTGATTCCAGGTTGACTGTTATTAATTTACTGATCGAATCGAGTGTTATACTCCAACATTTAACCAATTAAAGAAATTAAATGTTCAACCTCTTTATCGATACATTAGTAGTGTGGAACAGTAGTTTAAGATAAACATACAATGTTCAAATGAACATAGATTATCAACTTTAAACTAGTTGTTTAGCAGATATTGAGAAGAAAAAATGCACCTAATGTGCTCCAACTTCTTTTTTCTTCAAATCCGGCGCATTTTCCACTTTGATAGCTCACAGAACATTCAACACTTTATTAAATTAATCATTTTCCTCACCAATCCAACAGCTTTTTTATTGCTACGCCATAATTCTGTGTATAAATCCATGTCTCAAGACTTAAAGAATCTGTTGTCAACAAGTACCAATGACTTCTAGTCTAGTCAATGAATACTTACGTAGTAAATTTTATAGGAAACGTAAACATGTTTAAAAAGTATTTTGTTACTTTATTTAAATATGAAGAATGGTGGATCAATAACATAGATATCTTGAAAAACATTTTATTTGCTGTAACCTGACCTATCCCACGTAGTTTTGTTATTTCCGTTAATAGTTTAGATAAAATTAAATCGTGTCTGATATGATTTCCGGGATTCCAAATTTAAAACAGCGTAAATATATTTTGTATATTGACCTTCAATAGTAGTTTTGATGACAAATTATTTTTTTCTAGATTTATCGACATCAAAAGAAAAGTTGTTTAATTTTGACATAAAATTTATTAACGTTAATGAATTACCAATAATAAAAAATAGTTTTAATTATAAATTAGAGAGATAGGATTACATCATTTGTAATTTTTCAAGAAATGTTGTCAAATTGGTTTCGATACAATTTGAAAAGTACAATGTACCTACTTATTTTTTTTTCTTCTGATGAATTTCAAATACCTAAATCAGAAAGTTATCAACATCTTTTTATAGATATCTATTAGGTATTACCAGGTTCTGCATTATAATATTACAACAGTGACTATATCGGTAAACTCTAAATTTACTGAAGAAAATCACGAAACTAAGCATTTTGAATTTGTGATGCAATTATAATCGAAACCAATTGAAAGAGTAAATAATTTGTTAAAATTCGTTTTATACAGGTGTTTTTCACTTGAATTTTGAATAAACAAACTAAGTCAATAGTCATCAATAGTCATAACTATTGTCCATTTGTAATAGGAGGATCTCAAATATTTCCTCTATAAAATCAAATATTCCATATTCATTGCGGGAAACATAAGTTGGATGTAATTAGTCACCAGCAAACCGATCATCCATATTACGTGGGCAGGCAGTAAGAAGAGTGTTGGTAGAAGAGAAACTTTAGGTGGAAGTGGGCATTGGACCGACTTAATATATCTCGAGGAAGAGCCTGAGCAGCCTGACATGAACACTAGGACAATTGCGCAATTTGGGATTTTACAATCTACAGTTTGGCGTACGTTAAGGTACGACTTTATTCATTTCATATGCAGCGGGTACAAGCCTTACTGCCAAGAGATATTTCGCATTAAGTGAATTTTTGCGTGTGATTGTTACATCATCAGTACTTAAACCCAAAGTTTGCCATGAACAGTTACGGATGAGAAAATGGTATTCACAATTTTCACAACACGCATTGTTAAGCATTTGAAAATCGTTATATTACTCAGCGATCACACTTTCAGCGACGATTTTTTAGTAATTGTGTGGGCTGGAATTGTGAACGAAGTACTTATTGGCCCATTCTGGAAAATCGGTGAACTGGTGCTCTTTATTTACAATTTTTGCGTAATAATTTACCGGTACTACTGGAAGAATTTAATTTCAACGTTAGACAGCATAGCTATGTGTTTTCGCCTGGTGACAGATATTAAAACTGGACACTGTTGGTTAAGGAAGCATCTTTATTTTATGAAGAATTGTGAAACGCCTGTTTGTAGAGGTTGCGAGCAGGAAGACGAAACAGTACTGAATGTACACATTCCATTTCATGAATAAGAGAATCCGTGTTGGGAAAACGATGGCCTTCTACGGCCTACATTAGAAAAGCAACGTCACCACCTTCTTCTCTTTATTAGGCTGGTTAGCGACTCAAGTGGATTGGTCTTCTAATGGAAGGATATACAAAGGGTCCAGTGGGGTTTAAGTGCTGTAGCTTCTTAAGCTACCTTCCCCAGATTCTTCCAGATTCCAGATGTAGTTTCTTCACGATGGTGCCACCATATTTTGCGCCATAGTGCGACTGCATTTGGATCATATGTTTCCTGAACGATGGATAGGCTAAAGTAATTCAATTGTGCGGCCTCCTCGATCACCCGACCTAAATCCGCTTGACTGTCATTGTTTCACATAAAAACTATATTGTATATTACGGAAGTTAATACTGAACAATAACTGCGAAATCGTATACGCATGCTACCGTTGAGGAAATTCGAATTGGTATCTCCGTAGCTGAGAAACATTTTTCTTTTTCACTATTTGTCATTATTTGTTCTTAGTTATAATTTCCCAAGTTTATACGTACAGGCTGGTGGTGTTTATGTATCTGCCTTTTTTATTGTAGACCAGAAATAACGTTTGTACTTTCCGAACCTTTTTTACGAATATAAAAGAAAACAGTGTTTTCCATAATTCTATCCTTAAGTTCTATCAGCCATTATTGAGTTAATATATTACTAAACCGCTGCTAAATATTATTATTACTTTCTAGTCTTGGCAGAATTAATAACTGTACGGTTGTAAATCTGATGTGTTTATTTATAAGAGAGAATACAAACCATATTGTTACTTAAAGTCGGCTGTTTACTCTTTTTTGGCACCTAATTAAAATTGAAATAACAGAGAGACACACCAAGGAAAATAAAAATCATGTTAGAGTTAATTAGTTTCGTTTTATAACCAAGCAGCGAGTCAAATTGATTCAAAAGTAGCACGGAGGGACAAAACGGAACAAAGAAAAACAAACACGAGCTCTTTGAATGGTATTCATCAAGTCGTCCCGTTTCGTGAACAAACAATGGAAAACCATTAACGATTTCGATGATATCTGGGTTTTTTAACAAAGTCGCTTTCGTACCGTCATTATTTTATTGTTGAACAAAGTTGACTAACTCTACGAATGTTTGTAATAAATCCCGTGTATCGATAATTGAATATAAACATCTGAGTTTATAAATACACCATATTTATGCTCTCAGATCGCGTCAGCGGTATGAAAATGTTTACTAATCAAATACATAGTTTCGAATTCACACCTTACTCTCATAATGAAACAACTATTGTTTGTTGGAATTAATCTTCGAACGGGAAACAAACGAAGACATTTATGTGTTTCTAATATAAATGTTATTGTTTGAGATTGAGTAATTTTTATAAATACTGAGGGAAAATAACTAAACCAAAGACATTATTATATGCAGAATATGTCTATTACCGCAATAAATTCACTGAGTCTGTCCGATATATTTATTCTTATGTGCTTAACATTTACACCGCATGTACCTACTCTGTAAATATTGAGTTATATGATGGTGAATCACTTCTGCTGAAAATTTTAGTACCATATCCCTAAACAATGCTACTATAAGTATGAAATATTAATATCTGCCTGGTAGCTACCAAGTGATGTCTTAAATCTTCTTTATCAAAACATTTCACTTCTACCTATTTGTAACACTAATATTTCATTATTTTTTCCAACCTTGAATGAACTTCTGAAAATAATTTATGTATCCTTATCTACTTGCTATAGTAGAATAATTTATAAAATAGACAGGTATAATATAGTTCGGCACTTTTTGTTTGACAGGTATTCACATAAATTACATTGAGAGGAAATGTAAAACAACAGGAAAATGCAAATACGATGGACATAAACCACAGTATTTATTTTATTTTATCCTCCACTTTTTTCTGACGTACGCCTATGGATGATTTACAATGCCATAAAGTAAAATTTTATTTAGAATATTTCGTAAAACCCTTCATGTTCAAAATAAATTCGATACTAAAGCATGCAACGTTAGCAATAGTGGCTGCAAAATGAGCCCTGTATCTTTTAAGGGACGCATTTTTGTACATAGGTAAGCAGGATTTAATTGTATTTTGCCGCCAAAATTCGCAGTTAGCGGGATGACCTGCATCTTTGTTACACCCTGTATATTATTATAAATATTTTAACAATATATACTACCTGGTACTACAAACACAGAGGCAGATGATAGGTAAATTATAGAATTCGATAAAAGGTTATTATTAAATTGAGTAAATGTAGGTATTACTACCATGTGGTCATTTCTACTCGAATATTACATTTAATATAGTATTTGCCATTTTGATAATGAAACAATAGTTACCCGTCACTTTAATATAACTTTTCTTTCATATATTACTTTCTACTGTTATATTTCAAACTTTTATAGACGAAATTAATTAAACAAGAACTATAACTAATGCTTTTTCAATGATTTTTAATGTTTTTGTAAAAAAGTATTAACGTAATAAGGCATTTTTAAAAGGATAAGTATCAACCTGTTTGCGTTGCGTTGAAATGCAATTTTTGGTGAAAATTTGATCTATGGACCAAAAGTACACTGCAAAAAAAGTTGTGTACATAAGATTTTTTGTGTAAAATTGCGGTGTCATAATTTAAGGGCATTTTTATTCATGAAGTAGTGTTTTCTACAAATTCAAATAATTTTAGACATTTAAGAACTGAATAATCGAGAGGTGAGCAAATAATAGGAATGTTACCTCATGCCATCTTCGAAGATTCGAAGGTATCGAAGTAAAATAAATATATAACGGCAGAAAGCTGTCTAACCAACACATTTTTAGGTACTTACAGAAATCTTTCAAAATACCTACATAGTTCTGCGTATAAAATTGTTCACTTTTGTTTATAAGTATATGAAAATAATTATTAATATGTGGGGTTAGAATAGCAAAATAGTGTGTGTCTTACAAACGCTTTTTAAATGTTATTATTTTATTTGAGGATAATTTAAATAGTAAGTGTATAAACAAAACATCAAGAATTTTATTTTTGATATTCTACGTGTTTAATTTTTGGTGATTTCTGTACCTAAAAACACCACAAATTTCATCATTTTACGGCAAGAACTATGACGACCTTAAACACACCATGACCTTTTAATACGTTTTACACAAAATGTGTTAAAATGACTATTAAACAATTATCATAACTAATATGGTAAATAATATGTAAATATACATGCAATATTTAATTGTTTATATTTTAGATTGCCAATTACCTTAATCAGCAAAGAAAGCATCAGAATAAATATGAAATAAAAATCCATAATAATTGTCTTTCATCTTTTTTGAGCATCTTTCCTATATAAATCAATTAGGTAGTCGCGATTTTATCTGCTATATTATAAATAGAAATAACTTCTCTCGCATTTATTCATAATCAAATTCGGCCCTTCGGAAACATTTTTATCCGATTTCCGTTCCGTTCCTCTAGTTCATTCACTAACACCTTCACGGCAGCACGTAAACTCATTCAGAAGCGGAAACATTTTTAGCAGCGCTGTAATGAGTTACAGACAATAGAATATTGTGCTTTGAAGATCTGTTTTAAATCAAGTAGGCTGCAGATATAGCCCACGTTCTCCACGCCCGCCCCAGCAACTAACATATGCTTGCCAGATGTAGAGCAGCAATTTTGCGAAACAATATATTCAATTTTATGAAAACATTACATTGTCTTGGCAAACAGTCCCTGTATTATGTTTCTCAGATGTCACTCGCATCGTTCCCGCACACAATCAACCTATTTAAATTGAATATAATATGCACCATAACTCGCCTTCTAATAAAGCATGTGGATATTAGTTTATAACTCCTTTGATGTTATTGTAATAAACGGCACCGTAACCTAATATAACATGATGTTAATACAGCCAACTATGTAAACAAATGCGTGATTTAGAAACCGACCTGAAAAAATAATTTCGTTAATATTTCTGTATTGTCCAATAAATCATAAGCCACGAATTTATTATCATCTGGCTTTATGGTCGGCGTTTTTATTATTTCCGCATCTGCTTTCTTTATTCTATTTATTGTTCTTATTACATCCAGTTCGTGTTATTCAGATTTAATTTTAGTACATATATATTATTTACGTTACATGCATGAATCAACCTTCTCGCATTTCATTGCAGCCAGTACAAAACGTAGGTATCGGAATTGTATCAAGACTTACCACTTTTTGTTTACTTGTTGTAAAAAATCTCTTTTTAGAATGCACGCCAAATGGGAAAACTTGGTCTGATGGTGTAAGTGCTTGGCAACAATTTTGGATCTTTTAGGAAAGTAATACCTACTCCCAAACATATTACACGAACGATACAAATTTAGTTAATATAAAATGTATACATATCCTATCAAAATCTTTATAAACATTAAAGTCCTCATCTATATAGTAGTCTTACGTGGAGTGATCATATCGCCACTCTGTGTAAACGTGCGAACACTAAACTGTTTTTATTTCGAAAAGCTTTTTCAAATTTATCTTTTGATACGTGCTGCAGACTCTACAAAAGCTATGTGCGTCCCATACTTGAATACGCGGGACCAGTGTGGTGTCCTGATCTCATCAGGGACCAAGATATGTTGGAAAAAGTTCAACGTGGAGCTACTAGATTATCCCTTGGTCCTGTTCGGCCGTCCTATCACGATAGATTAATATCTGCAGATCTCACGACATTTCATCAACGACGTCTTCGTGGTGATTTAATATTAACTTACCGTATTTTAAAATTCAATTTTGGCAACTTAGGCACAGCTTTTCCACTCAATACAGACACTCGTCTTCGTGGACATTCTTTAAAACTTAAGAAGGAGAACTTCAAAACGCGTACCAGACAACATTTTCTGAGCAACAGAGTCTTCGACACTTGGAATTCATTACCTCAGGACATAGTAGATTCGCCAACAGTGTACTTATTCAAGAATAGAATTGACAGTTATCTATTTAACAATTAGGTTAGTTTCTGTGGATGCAAAATTTATTTATGTTATTTTTCTTTTCTCTTTTCTTATTGTACTTTAAAACTTTTGTTATTCTTTTTGAACTTATATTAGGATAATATGTGTAACTTCATCTATTTTCTTCTTTGTGAGCACAATAGGACAGTAGTCCTCTGCTCTTCTATAATTTGTAATAATAATAATAATAATAATAATAATAATAATAATAATAATAATAATAATAATAATAATAATAATAATAATAATAATAATAATAATAATAATAATAATAATAATAATAATAATATTGTATTTAATGAGAAGCTTTGGTTTTGGATATGCGACCAAGCACGTATCAGTTGGTACCAGTGCAATTCGTACCATTTTCTTCTGGAAGAAAATATGAAAATATAACTTTCACAAGACACATTCCAAAATTTAGAAAAACAGTAACCATGATTGTAACCTTACAAATGTCTAATATTGTTTTCACTTTCTGTGCGATCCTCATACTTAAATTGGGCTACAGCTGGAGAAAAAGCTGTGCATATTTTTGCAACTAAACCTTGAAGAGAGGCCTCGTGGTCATATACTCAATTAGTACTTGTTAGTGCTTACGTGACAAATCAAATATAACGAAACTTAATTCTACTAATAAGAAACATATAGAGCACAATGAGAAAGTTAAAAAGAACTTTAGTGTAAATTAAAACGCTTGTCTGTAGCCAACTCTTAGACTATTGACAGACACAAACAAACACTGTCAAGCTACCTGCAAAATAATAATTAACTGATACTGACAAATCACCTAATTATAAATTATATTGCACCTGATACCCTTCGCAAGGTAATGAGCTGAACAACAGGATGTATTAACATACAGATGAGGAATCGACGGAGCTCGGGTATATGTAGAAATGCAAATCCAACTCTGCATTATTATAGCTGTGCATGCTCATATAATTACAAGAAACTGTCATGTACGATCAATGAGATCAAGTGGCCTGATATAATTCGTACTTCTCGGGTTTTGTAATGTGTGCTTGCATACCGCGTATCAAGATTGCAAATCTGAATCATACGAGGGTGGTCTGAAAAGTTTCCGACTTAACAAAGATGCAATACAGATTTTTTATTTTTTATTTTTCAGTAGTCTCCTTGTAACTCTACACACTTCTCCCAGCGATGCTCCCATCTCTGTAACCCGTCCAAATAGTACTCGGCGTTTTTCCCTGCAAAATAATTGTTCACAAAAGTGATTGCCTCTTCATTTGACGAAAATATCTGTCCTCCAAGCGCAATTTTTAGATGAAGAAGCAAATAGAAGTCGCTTGGGGCTAGATCTGGTGAGTAAGGCGGATAGTCAAGCAGTTCAAACCGTAATTCGTGGATTTCCTTTTTCTGCAAATGTAGCCATTTTTCCTCAAATTCTGCCTTCAGCTTGTCAAGTAATGATGCGCAGTATGCTTCTGTAATGGTTTTTCCTTTTTGAAGATAATCGATTAAAATAACTCCAAGACTATCCCAAAAAAACAGTCGGCATCACTTTCCCAGCCGAAAAAACAGCTTTTGCTTTTTTTGGAGCCGATTCCCCCTTTGCAGTCCACTGTTTGGACTGTATTTTTGTTTCGGGCATGTAACGGTATATCCAAGTTTCATTTACAAAAATTAATCGGCGCCAAAACTTGAATCTATTGCGCTTAAACTGCGTCAACAGAGCCTTGGAAATGTTCATTTGAGCACGTTTTTGGTCTGACGTGAGCAAACGCGGCACCCAACGCGCGGACTCGATCTCATGTTTAAATGTTGATTTGATATGTGACAACACGTTCTTTTAACATGTTCATAACCTCTGCTATCTCTTTCACTTTAATTCGGCGGTTCGCCATTTGATGAACTTTGGCGATGGTTTCGTCGGTAATAGCAGTTTTTGGACGTCCCGAATGTTCATCGTCTCCCAAGCTCTTACGGCTACGTTTAAATTCAGCTGCCCAAAATTTCACTGTGGTAAATGATAGTGCAGAGTCCCCATACACAGAATCCAACTCATCTTTGATTTGCGTAGGCGTATTGCCTTTCAAAAACAAAAATATTTAATTACAGCTCGATACTCGATTTTGTCCATTTTCATAAAAACACTCCCATCAACTCACTCAAACGACTGTTACATAACAACTGCGCGTCCAAAATTGCTGAAACTTTGGTGAGAAACTGTCAACATATGAACAACGAAATTCACTAGCTATTATTTCCGACTGCTGCCATCTTCATGTTGAGGTCGTAAACTTTTCAGACCACCCTTGTAATCCGAAGACTGTTTTCTTGTGCAAATGTTGCATTTTATTATTAAAAAGCGATATTTTTTAGTTGAGGGCAACAATTTTTAATATCATTATTTATGTGTAACTAAAGCTATACTCAATTTTGTTAGTTTTATACGTATTCCATTTCAACGTCTGAATCATTGTTTTCTTTTTAAATAATCTTTAAATAAATGATATATTTATTAGCTGCCGTCATAAAAACGCATTAACTGTATATTATTATGTTGTTCGTCGTCTTTACAATATAAGTTTGTTAAAAATGTTATACAATCTATGTGAATATAAACACAACGTCTATTAAATCGAAAAAACACATATTCTTAATTTAACTGTGGAAAAGCGATTTCACGTTGGTATGTACTACAAACTGATTTATTTAAAAATAATGAAGGGTGTAGTCAAACATGCCTATCCAAATAGTTTAAAAGGAATTTTTCTCCGACACACATATACATTCCATTAATCAAATTATAATAATATGGCATTGTCAAACAAACGAGAGGAAAATGAAGTAGTCTAGTCGACCGCATGTCTTGGGAAAAAAAAGAATTTAGTATATTATTATGTTTTCAGACTAAAGTAGAACAGAAAATATTTTCGGCTCTCTTTTTTCTTCTTTGTTTTTAAATATAAAGTATAATACAGCTAGTTTCAACGTCAAAAACCATGACTTTTTTTAAAGAAAACCTTTCTTTAATTATGATTACATTGTGGGCCATACGAATCAGAATAAAATGTTCTTTTACAAAGTGCAGTAAAATGCGTAAAATAATATTGAGTAATACACCACATGACATACCAGTTGCAGAATGCAGAAATTGTGATTAAAGAGAGATGCTCTTTATTTTATACCTTCTGATACCTTTACGAAACAATTAATAAATAATTTACTTTTGTTGATGGATTTTATGCTACAAAATATCGTATTATTGCTACTAAAGATACCACGATAGAGAAAATTGTTGTTGGAGTGTTTTGTTGCTATTCAAAATATCATCAAAATCATTGTTACCTATCGTTTGTTACAAACGATAAATGTACAATGTTGCGGACGGCTGCTCTTTTAGTCGGGGCACTTTTTTAAAGTCGTGGGTTCTTGACTAGCAAACTGTTTAAAATGATGTTATAATTGGGCGCCACCTACAGAATGTTCTGTTCGGTTTCCCTTTTTACCCCTGTAGGAGGATGATAAATTTGCTGAAGTCAAAAAGTGAAATAAAATACATACATAAAAAATAAACACAGTTTATTAACTTGCCCACCAGTTGATACACAGATGTGGAATTGAAGAAGTTGACATACAGAAGTGGAATTGAAGCAGTTGACAAGTTCATCCGTTGTTAACGTTGGAGATGACTCCGAGATGGGCAGCTTTCCTGTCGTACCTGGACTAGGGCCGCTACAATCTGGATTTTCAAAGCAGTGCATCGAGAACAGCAGCTTTCCTGTCGTACCTGGATAGTGCCGCTTACAATCTATATTTCAAAGCTTTAGAATGGCCTTCTTATTTCAATTTTGATTCTTCAATGAAAAAACTTTTCAGCAAGGTTAAACAAAATATTCCAACTTGAGAAATAGAAACTCTCAAAATTTTACATCATTCGACGTAACATCAATAAAAATTTATTGATTGATTGATTTAATTGTTGATTATTCAATTATTTAATTAATTTAATTATTCATTTAATTGTTCATTTAAATGTTCATTAAATGTTCATTTAATTGTTCATTTAATTATTCATTAAATTATTCATTAAATTATTCATTTAATTGGCCTCTAAAGTTAAGAAAAAATAACAAAAGAAAAGAAAAAATAATTAGCATGTGCTTTAGCAAAGATCAAGATCAGGTTAGGTATTTTTATATTCTTAGTTTCAAAAAAAATAACATACAATATTGTTTAAAATGAAATCTACTATCGATAATAATCTTAATTAGTCAAACATATTACCTCCATCCTTATTGATGACTTCAATAAATTCAGATTTATTTTCAAAATGTGGCTTCGCACTATAATTAAATCTGTAATATGTAAATACTTCAATCGACCAAAATCAGAACGAAAAAGGACTAGAATTTAGGTTCCTGTAGGTTTTATACCCTACAAAGATCTAAAAACTCACTGAAATCTGATTGGTTCGGTTTCTATGAAAGTTCGGTCAAATGTTCGTTCGAGATCTCAGCACATTGTTCCAATAGTTCGAATCGAATTGAATTATTATGACAGTTACCTTAACCTTGCTTTTTGCCAAAACAAAGCTTATTACAATAAGTGATACTAATTAAATAATAAACTGTTAACAAATTTCCAGGGTGTTATACAGAGTATTAAAAATTATAACATAACGATATACATCGATGTAACTGGTTCACAGTAATGGTAAGGAAATAACTAATAAAATATTAATTGTACAAGGTGTTTACATTTCAGGCTTATTTGAAGAAATCTAAAGTTACATGGTACACTGGATATGGTTTACACTTACTTAATCTACCAACATTATACAGGATGTGCAAAAATACCTTGTTACTAGACGTTTCATATTGAAATTGTGACATTCTTAATTTTATAATAAAAAGAATGTTACAATATGTATAACTATTCTTTAATTGCTTCCAGGCCTAAAGCGCTTTAAAATGTGCTGCCAATTTTGGTTGGATACTTACAATGATTTTGTAACATGCTGTTTTATAAGATTTGTTTCGAAAACGTTTTTGTAACTGTTATAAAATACGAAATTGCTAGTCTTTGAAACTTGGGGTATATACCGTATAACTTTGCCATCGTAGAAAATATGTTTTCTTTCGTTTTTCTTCATATCCCTACGCTCTTAATTATCGTCATCCAGTGTTAGAATCGCGCCCGTCTAGTTTATGAATGCGCTCGGCATCATTTCTGAGTGCAGAATACATGAAAGTGGAAATCTTCCACATTTAGCATGCTGGGGAGATCGCCGAAGACAAGGGATACGAGTTGGCAAGTATTCTCAAAGAATAAGAAGAACAAGAAGAGGATAGGCAGGCAGATATTCTTGTGTCGGTCATTATTATGACATGATGTATCACTTCCGGTGCGTGTGTTAATTACTCGGCCAGCTAAGAACAAGAACAGGCGTTGTCGGGAGCGATGGGGGAAAGTGGGGCTACACGTGATACCCCAGTTGATAACGAAGTAACGCATATTCAGATTATATGGACAGCAAATAAAGACGTCTCTCTCTTCTCAGCTAAATACTGATGAAGTTTTCATTCAACTTTTAAAAAATAAGTTCATATAAATATGGGTTGATAAAGTTTCGGAAATACAGGGTATCAAAAATTAAAAAAAAAATTTTTATTTAATGGAAATTGTAAATATAAAAATATGAAAATTATTACAATTTTTTTTACTTTATGATACTTTTTTGGATAGAATTTAAAAAAATATATTCCTCCTCCTTCAAATATGTTTCAAGTGCGCCTATGAACTACATTAATTTGACTTTTATATGTCCACATTTTTTGATTTAAAGCTAATTATTTTTTTTCAATTTTTTTCTAAAACAGCAGTATGAAGTAAAACTTTTAATTTTTTTAACCAATTAAGGTCATTAATTATTTTATTTATTTATATCTCAGAAACTAAACATTTCCCGACCGATATTTTAAAAAGTCCTACCACCACAGACAAAAATCTATACGTTTCGAGCTTCCTCGCCTGCCTCTAAACTGTTGTTGAAAATACTTAGTTTATGGCAGACTTTATTTTGTGGACTTTGGAGCTGTTATCTGGTAGCCGAAAGTCTGACAAACAACAGCTAAACCAAAGCTCAGCAGCTATGCTTACAACACCCACCATGGCAATGAAGCTATGCCTACCACCAATGGATATTTATCTAAAATAAGTGACTGCAACAACTATGCTCAAGAATACTGGTATTATACCTGATGTAGGATGTGGAGAAGTTAGGTGTCGCCTGTGGAATGGGGTCGTCAGGAAGATGCTCCTTTTGAAGGCAGACACAGACAATACTTCTCCTTGGTTTGTGTTTGACACATCCTACACGGTATCGGGAATGAAGAGACCGCCAGCGAAGATGTAATCATCTTAACAGACGGATCAAAAATTAAGGAAGGTGCAGGTTGTGGGAATTATTCCAGACCCTTACATTTCCGATATAAGTGAGCAATGAAAAGGCATGCTACCAGTACAAACGGAATTACCAGGTATTACCATAGCCGCCAAAGAAATTGCTCGTAGACATACAACGGGCAAAATCATCAGAATCTACACAAATGGTAGACAATCACGACTGACCTTAAGTAATCATAAGATAACTACTAGATCAGCATGGGAATGCCCTCTGCTGGTAGAGGCTTCAGCCAGCAACAGCATATATGTATGCTGGGTAAAGGGACACAACCGGTGCAATGGCAATAAAGTGGCTGACAAGCTGGCTAGGAGTGCATCGGATCTCAATATTTTTAGACCTGGTCCCTCCAGTATGCTTGCGTTGTCATAATTTGTAAAAATTAACAAAAAGGCACCCACAAAGAGGAAACGGTGGAACGAAACAAATAGCTGTCAATTTGCTGAGGAGATCTTGGAGTACCTCTGCGAGGATACAGCCAAGAAGTACCTGGCTATATCTAGGACAAATTGTCCCTGTATTCAAATTGGAAACTGTTGGTTAAAGATGCACCTTTATTACATGAAGAAGTGTCAAACATCTTTTTATAGAGATTGCGAACAGGAAGACGAGACAGTACTCCATGCACTATGAGTGCACTGTCATCTCGTCAATAAGAGAATCCGTGTTGGGAAGATGCATTAGAGAGATTCCTCTGATCAACGTCATCACCTTTTTCTCCTTCTTAGGTTGGTTGGCGGCTCAGGTGGATTGTTCTCCTAAAGGAGAAGATACAAGGGACTCAACGAGGCCTAAGTGCTGTAGCCTTTAAGCTACCCTCTCCACAATTCTATATTTCAAATCCCAGATTTGCTGACTTTCTGTAGGCAGTTGTATGACAATCAGAAAAGTCTGAAAATCGACAAAAGTATTCTGTGCTTATATTTTTTTTAAGACACGAAAAATTTGTCCACAAAATAAAATTGTAACAAAGCTTAATTCTAAATATATTTCCTACATTTTTTCGTGTTATTAAAAGTATGTGCAGTTTACATTTGCCACTATTCTGATCTCTTTATTTCCTAATCACTCTGTTCAAACTTATAGTATTACTAAGTTTAAATTTTACAAAGTGCATATGAGTCAGATTTATCTTGTACAGATAGTGTGGGCGAGGATCTGTTAAAGTGTGCTTGAACTAATACAAATTCAGAGGAAGATATTATTCATTAGAGTTAATTATTCTTCGTTGATCTAAAAATAGGCGCCAACCTATATCTTTATCAACACAAAGCACACAATGCATACTTGTTTTAAATCAAAGAGTATGTGTACTAAAATACAAACATTTAAGATTCAGCCAAACATCTTTTTTAATTCTTTGATGTTTTTATAAATATTATCTTACTTGCACATAAGTAACCGTTATTATCAAAGAATACGGAATGCGTGCCTATGTTGCCCACACCGTATAACTCTGACAACATAATCAATCTTTGATAAGATTATTAACAAAAAAAGTTAGTCTGAAACATTGTACCTGACTATATTTTTACATACTGAAATTTAATATAAATAATAGCTTAGTTACTGGTTCCTAAATATTTACGTAAAATATTACAGTCGAATTACGTGCAATTATGAGAAATTAGATCCGGCAAAATGTTTCTGCTAAAAAATTACTATAACAGTGTTCCATTAACTGAGATATAGGCCATTAATGACCTGTTGAAATAATCGAAATAATATTTGTATCTGGATTTACCTGACTGTAATATTTTAAAAGCGAATTTTTTCATAGCCATCTCGAATTGGTCGAAACACGCGTACGGAAATAAATTGAGTTCAATATGTTTCATACTGCGCGATCTATTGACAAATTAATCAGTCAGTAACGGAGGTATGAAAAGTATGAAAAACTCCGGAAATTGAAATACTTTACGTATAGTATTTTAATCATTCATATTAGCCCTACTAATAACCCTGTTTATAAATTAATATGTAGTTAATTATACAAAATGACTCACTTTCATTTTGACAAACTTCCAGAATCGCTCGAGCTAGTTTTACTATTAACTTTTCCACTTGGAGTCTTCAATTATGAAGACGTAGTGTCAAAGATAAGAAAACATTGAAGTATCAAAGATATTTCAACCAAACCTAACCAAATATTGTGTAGAAAAGCTCATTTCTTTGTAAAAATGTTAAATTTACTCAAAATTCAACACCAGATTTACTCATAACTGAGTTTGAACTTACTTAATGTTATTTTTACTGTGTAACTAGAAAGGTGGCAAGTCGGCTATCGCCGACTTGACCTTTCTTCGGGCTAAAGCCCTCTGGCGCGTCATGACCACCGCTGCGTAGTGCCTTTTACTTAATTTCCATTCGGTCTACGCCTGTGAATAATAAAATGTAAACGTGACTTTGGCTGAACTCTCTATGGTGGGGAAAATTCGGCGCTCTATAATTTAGAAGAGTGGTTGGCATATTTTGGTAATTTTTAGTGTTTTCCCGAATTTGGTTATTTTTCTTTCAACATCCTGTATTTTAAATATTGAATCGGGTCGTTTTTATGTGATGCTAAAAATGTCATATTTTTTTACTTCCATATGAATTTAAACTCTGTATTTGCTCCTTTAGTTAGTGTCATAATAAATCATTTATGGAAGTTTCATAAAAAAAATTTTTTAATGCCCTTAATATTGAGTTTATTTGCGGTAACATTTTTTCCAACACTTACGGAACAGTCTTTCGCACGTTCGACAACCGTTCCGAAGCGAAAAACCGAAAATTTCCTCGAATTTAGATTTTTGTTGTCAATTTTTATTGTCTATCAAGCTTTTTTTAATCACCCTATAAATTGAAGCGATACGGCAATGAAATGACTACCGCCATATTGTCTAGTTTTTTTTCCTCATTTTCCCTTGCATTTATGTAAAATTCAATGTAAAAACGACCTCAAACCCCAGCGCTCGGCTATGGAAAACTTTCTACAGACTTCAAACTTACAGGTTTTTGTTTTTGCCGGCCTCCAGTCGGCCAATTTTTCAAAATTTCCTACGTTTTATACCAAGATGTCATCACCGGAGCATACGTTTGACGTTTCGGTGATTTTGGTCGGCGGTGCGCCTCGTAGTTGACTGAAACTTTAAAGATACCAATTCAGATTTTGGGCTATAAAATCATCACCAAATAACTCGGATATATATCAGACAACACAATAACAACTTCTCGTAGCTGGAAGGGCCCGAAAATTGTTCCAGAACACATAATCTATTTTAATTCATTTTGACGTTTCGTTTGACGTTTGTTGAACTAGAAAAAAGCATAAACAACAAATTAGTTTGACATTTCTGACATTTATGCCGTGCAAAACGCATTTCGTCTGCCATTTGTCGAATGTAAAGGGCGTAACCGACTCAACTATCCTCGTTCCACATAAAAAAATCCACAGTTTGTGGCCTAGGAGCCTCAGGAAAATGGAAATTTAGCTAGGAAAACGCGAAAAGTCAGCATCAAAATACGCCGTAGGCAATGTAGAAAGACGGCGGAAGGCGTAGCGTTTAGCCGTTCGGCGCTGCACGGCTCACAAAAAAGCCTTTGTGGCGGTAAAATGGTCAGTTTTCGAGTGAAGTGTGCGAGCGAGAGTAACCTACAGCTTTTAATATATAATAATATTTTATAAAATTAAGCACTGTTCAGAAACCAGACATTACCCAGTACACCTTCCCTCTATCGTTATGAAGTTATAATACGTCCTATGAAAGGAAAATACTTATTATCTGATACATTGACTTCATATTATTAGGTATTTATTTTCTTTATTTTCCAAATGTGTCCTCTTTCTCGTCCCGGTCACACCTACATGCTATGATGGGTTTTTGTGGCGTTTCGCTCAGAAAATGGCCTTTGATGTTATGTTAGATCGTTTAAGTGTTTATGGTTAATATGTACGAGTATCACGTAATGCTGAGACATTTTACATAATGAATGCGTTTATAGTAAAACAAGATGAATAGCTAACTTAATCTCCGTACAGCTTTAATAATGTGTGGGCCTGTTCTTGGAAAATCCATAAATGTTCTTTCAGTTCTATTATTAATTTTTATGGTATGCTAGAAATTTTCATTCTTGTTGATGATTTTTTTACTAGTCTTCTGTCGCCTCATAAAAAGTTATGAGATGATTGTTAATGTACCACTTATAGTTTGTAGTAGATAAAGAAAAGAAGAGTATAACCTCTATAATAATGGATAGTAAAAATTAATAGTTATATCGTATTAATTAATAGTTAAAACGGAATTAAAGACATTGAATAATATTTAACTAATTTTACTCATCTCTTTTAATGTTTCTTTGAGAATTTAAATGTAAATTGCTCCCATAAAGAAACATACAGGGTGTCCGGAGTATCAGTGCTTTTATTTTATTGTATGTTAAATCGTACCAAACAACATAATTGATTTAACATTTTTTTTCTCTGACCGTAATAAAATTGACAGCAAACAGGTTTTACACAGATCTGCAGGTGGAATTCAATGCCGGTCGGGGAGTAGTTGTTTCCTGCAGTATCATTTATAGATTTAATGGCGCATCGCCCAGGGCGAGAGGTCTGCAGTTAAGTACATACGACAATGTAGGTCGCTTCCTGCAAGTCGAGCCGCTTAGGCCGAGCAGGAAGTAGCAGGCCAGTTACATCTCACCTGCACTCGATTTATATGTGAACCTACATATGAAGGAACAGCCAGTTCAATTCTCGGTCACCTCACCTATGGCATACTGATGAGGGCTAACAAGCCCGAAACCGGTATATGTCTGGTGGTGTGGCCGACAAAGGTTCTTGGCTGTTCACACAGATACTGCAGGTGTAATTCACCGTTCTGGGCATTAGCCCGGGGAGTAGTTGTTTCCTGCAGTATCATTTATAAACTTCTTTAAAAGTTGTACATTTATCAAGACTTTCCCAAATTTGACAACCTTGATTGATATTAGATATAAAAGAACCAGATTGTACAGAATGTTTACATTTTCAGTGGTCTGTGGGTAATTGGTCAGAAACTTGTGTGTCACTTTACTCAATACACTTAAAATGATAAAACTGATCCGAATATGATCGTATTAATATTAGCATTAGCTTATACGCCCAGTGATGTTAGGTTAAATTCAATCGAAAGAAAGTATCAGACACTACAAGAACTATTTGTGATGTTTGCGAAAATGGTTTTCCCAAAGAGGACCATATTGATATACCGTGTATCAGGGTTCAGGCTTAATTTTGATGAAGATGGTTTGAGTCCTGTAACTGATAGAAACCCATACCAATCGACCCGAAACTTGAATATTATGATGAATAGTTATCAGTAAACAAAAACACAATGGTTGCATTTAACGAAAGTCGAACTAGCTGTCAGATATTTTTGTCTGATATTTCGCTTAATTACTTTTATTAGCTCTTATGTATCTGGTGTTACCCTAATTAACCTTATTTAACAATTATTTGTTTAATCAGGCAATAAATTACGCGATTTAATAGACGATGCGCAGTCGAATCTATTAAAACAGCCAAGGCATTAAATCTACTTTACTGCCAAGTTAAACACACCCATTTTAATTTTATCATAATAGCAAACAAAGATATTTATTTTTATGGTACTTCTTTCATGAATAATAATTTCATCAGGTCGTCTGTGATTTCTATGAGACGAGCATTATTAAGCGAATAGCTAAGGTACCACTTCACATGTTCTATCAGAAATACATTTAGTAAGTTTTAATAACTATAGCAACACAGCTCAGGTACTCAAGCAAGACATTTTAGTCATTGCTGGTAGCCACAGTTATATGACCTGTTTACTTGTGACAGGTTTTCAGGAAACTTGATTTAGCTACTATAATTAAATTGTTTACCTACCATTAACGATTTTTTCTCAGTGCATCCTTTAGTTGTACTAGAAGAAACTGTATTTTTTTTATTAAAAATGAAGTTAAAAAGCAAATAATTATAAACTTTGAAAAGTAAATTGCATCTGCTTATAAATTGCATGTATGCCGGATAGGCTAAAAGATTTGTAAGGTACGAACTGCCCACTAAATATCCATAAAATATACACAGTTGCAGTGTAAGTGTGAGATTTAGCTCGAAATAATATTCACTGGGAATGCCTACACCATCCTATACGAGAAAGTAAGAGGTATGCAGTTAAGTATTAAGACTGCAGTGAATGGAGGATAAAATTGGACTCGTGCCGACATATATTTAGGAGCCGTAGGCGGCTTGGCAACCTGCGAATATTTTGAAAAAAAGATTATGGAGAATGTAACAGATGGACAATTCCTAAATGTATAACTTCTAAACAAAACTATTATGACACTTATTCGCTTTTAGATACAGGCTGTTTTTCATTGTTAACAATCCGCGTCAGGAGAGGATCTCATTTGTTAGAACATATTTTTGTATATGATTGGCGTGCATTCATATTTCAACACTGACAAACGTGAGTCATCAGTCACTCACGGTTGAACTCCGATTTATTATTTTTATATATTGTTGCGTTGTCTTCGCCCGTGTATGTTCGAAAATAACCAGTCTAATTTACTGAGATATTCTATTTATTTACTCTATACCTGATGCATCGTCAAGTTTTGTTTCAACATGAAAAATGGTAATTATACCTAAGTACGTAATTATATCTAACTTTCGCCATCCACTGGGTATATTTCTTTTTACTAGTTTTTTCTTAATAATTAGATAACTTATTACAATTGCGATGTATAGAAAATGAGATTTTCAGTTAAGTAATTTTTAGAAAAATATACTTATATAATGTATTATAATAAAATCTACATATTGATCCGACTCGAAGGACCAATAATGTAGCGTAACTACAGTTTTACGTAAATTTGATAATTGTGGATACACACAACAATATAAGTGTAGGCTTGTATGTATCATGTAAATTAGACAATATGGCTTACCACTTGACGAGTTAGGAAAGAAGGAAACATATTTTAATAGTTTTGATCGTATTCTGCCTCGCGGTTTCTTTTACGTGCCTATATTTTACTACCTTGAATCTCGTAACGTTTATTGGTATGGTAAGCAAAGTAAGAAGAAGAAAAATGGTAGTTTTAAGAACAAATGAAATAAAAATAAATTAAAAGTGAACTATGGATGAGCGCTCGTATATATGCACATAGACATATTAACATTGTAATTTTTACTTTCATTTAAACATTCTGAAAAAATACATTAAATAAAAATAATGAAGTCTCATATTAGTTTATGAACTGGAAATAAAGAACAACATATTAAAATA
The DNA here is from genome assembly GCA_025584915.1 of Monochamus saltuarius. Taxonomy (NCBI): domain Eukaryota; kingdom Metazoa; phylum Arthropoda; class Insecta; order Coleoptera; family Cerambycidae; genus Monochamus; species Monochamus saltuarius. The sequence goes on from CM046724.1 coordinate 58,454,623, forward strand.
AAGAAATATCCATTTGTAAATAATTATAACGGCAGAATATCAAATTAAATATTTTGGTAAATTAACTACCTCCCAACTATAAAGGGTGGTCAGTTTTACGACGCCCAAAAACGATAATGTATACAGAACGAAAATTTAAGCCACGCCATATGTGCACATTACTGTTTCCGAGAACTCTATACTGGGCGTCATAAAAGTGACCTATGTATTAATATATTCTCAGAGAGCCCTTATATTATTATATACAAAAAAAATGATAGTTTTATTTGTATGAAATTAAAATTTTCATAATCTATCCATTTAGTTATTTTATTAAAAATGGCGAATGCGCAAGTTATAAAATGGAGAACAATACAATCATTAGGTTTATCTTAATTTTTCTTTCTAACATTGGTGTAACATACAAGGAAACCATACATTTTACATAATTTATAATCTTCGTTCTTCCTAAGTATACCTACCTGGAATATCTAAGTATTAAAATGAAACAAAATCACATAATTTTGGGTATATCTGTTACCATAATATGATGACTGCCCTGAACTGATTCCAATAAATACTTTTTCTTGACCATATTTATGCAACTGGCTTTTTACACCAGAAATTTTTTTCCTCACTTCCTCCTGGTTGATAAAGTGACACTATTCACTATTTTCAATTCAATGCGCTTTGTAATGTCCATCTAAAAATTATAGATAGTTGAATGATGTCTGAAAATTAATGATTCATTCTTAGGTAGTTGTGCGTGTTATTTTTTTGGAACGGGTTACAAATAATAATCAGTGTAAGGTATATAAATGAATGGAAACATTTAATTATAATAAAGCTTAGACTAAATAACCACAGAAGCACTTGCTTTATACTGGATGTCTAGAATATGAGTGCATTTATTTTACTGTATGTTAAATCGTGCCAAACAAAACGTATTTGATTAAACAATTTTTATTCTCTGCCCAATGGTAGCACAATTATGACAGCAAACAGATCATAAATAGGTGACAACGTTGCTCACATAACATATCGGGTGTTTCCGCATAATAATTACAAATACACCTAAACATACTTACTGTGGATGGTTTTCTTAAAGGTTTTTTTCAGAACAGAATAAAATTCTGCAACTGTTCAAAATTACTTATGTTGCTATTAGTTGTGGTTACTACAAATTTTTCCATTTTTGTTTATGTACATACAGACACAAATATAAAGCAAGCAACAACAGGTTACAATGTTGTCGTTTGTTACAATACGTTACAGTTTTAAAGATTTTCTGAACTTCTACTGTTTACTTCATTAATACTGATACAAAAAAAACAAGTTACGTTACAGCTTTTACTTAACCTTAGTTGTACCTTAGTTTGTAATTTTGTAACACAGTTTTGCATTTTATTGCAGTTGTATCTTCATTTGTGAATTGTTTTTGTATAAAAACTATTCGTTTTACAATACAAACCCCCGTAGTATCAACACTTATATTTGGGGCACCCTGTATAAATTAATACACTACCGAACGTCTGTGGTTATGAATAAATAAATAAATAAATCTACACCGACACCAGCGTACCGAGAAGTCAAATGTCAAATAGAGCAACATGAATTCGTAAAATAAGGATAAACAACTTTTCTTCGTAGTTCTACAGTGTTGCCAGTTTTTCCTCGATAGCAAAAACAATGAGTGTATTCAGGTAATTCGCAGCGATCCAGTGCTGCAGCTCTTTTCATCTTGAATTCGCTTCTGGGCTTTCGGTTTGATTGACAAATGTCAATTGTAAAAGTGATGAATGACATTTGACTTAAATGGTTGGCGTTGTTAGATTGCATTTATGGTTTGGGGCAAAAGGTGTAAAAATAATTCATTTTACCATGTTATAATCTGAAATAGTTCCTATTTCATTTCTTAGATATTATAATATTAAACCCATATATTTTCATCATGAATAATATAATGGGGCAGGTCCTCGACGAAGATGACGAAATAGTTTTAAACGTAGTTAACAATAACTTAAATGTTGTTGCTTATGTAGTACAAAATTTACGTCCTCGTTACAAATTCAGACACAAACAAGATTATTCTCCAATATTCATTTTTTTGGCTGAATTCAACCTTTCTTAAAATTTGACTTTTAACCGCTTTTTTATAACGTCAAAACTTTCAGCGGTCCAGCATATGAAAATATATGCTTTACTGCTTTAAAACAGCGCTACAGCAAACTGGCCGCGTTTTGTTTATTCAAGTAACCGCTGCGTCAAAGCGCTGCAGCGCTGAAGTTCCCTGAATGCGCCCATTGTCTACACTACATTATTTCATTTTATTTTGTTCAATAAAACAACAAAACTAAATAGAAAAATAAACATGAAACAAGGTTACCACAAAATAAACGATAAAATTAACACATTTTGGAGTTTACTAGATCATTCAACTCTGTATAATTGTTTGATAGACTGCAGTACAGCAGACACTCGTTTTCTTAGTTGCAAGTGAATCTTATGTATGAAAAACAAAAGTTAATTTTTACTCATTTTTGTTTCAGATTGCAAGCGCAAGTCAGCTGGTGAATGACACGCACAAGCAGCAGCTCGAGCTGCAAAGAAGACAGCAGGAGCAACTCCTGCAACAGCAGCAGAAGCTGCAAGAAATTCAGGGTCAGATATCAGCTCAGTATGCCGCCAGCGGGGCAGTGGGTCCCCAGGGACTCATGTTCCTTCCTTTCCTGGAGCAGTTGCGGGGGTTGCAACCCACGGGTTTACCCCCTAGTGTGCCCAAATCCCCGATTAGTAATCATGTGAGTAGCTAGTCATAACTACTAGTTAGATCAGTAAAAATTGGTTTTTTTTGCATAAAATAAAAATTGTATTTTTGATTTTATTTAAATCTGTGTGTGTAGGTTTATTCAGATATTATTAAAGACTTACCTAAGCAATGCTCTTTCAGTTCTTAGAAATTATGACTGAAATTCAATATTTTAATTCTTACTTGATATATATGAAGTACTGAAATTATTTTAACTTATTTTTAACTATTAGTCTCTTGTTATCCTGTTTAAGAAAGGTATTTTAAGCTAATATGTATCAAATCTCCTACAATTCCTATCAATGAAGTCATATGTATGTTCTCTGATACCAAACATCTAGGTAATGCTAATGAACATCCACAGACAAAACTCTATTCAATAATTATCTAAAAATTTAATATATTTACTAACCTCTGGAGTGGGAACTCGAAATTCAATCACAATAGATGAGATCTCACTTATTTCTGCATTTTATTAGGATTGCTTCATCAAGTGGCCTCCTTTAACTTGAGTCAAATATCTAACTATAAAGATGATTATACCAATAAATTAAAATTATTTGAAATTGAATGTCAAAATGAAATATCGACAACGTCAAACTGATTAACTGTCAATGAATATCATAACAACCTACTAAAATAAATAAAAATTAATAAAATTTTACCTTTTATGTATAGTTTTTTCATATACTTTCAGGTATTAACAATATTGTGTGAAACTAACTACTCAGTGGACAAAAGCCCCAATCCTGCGTTGAATTACACCCACAATATCTACCCATATATTCCTTATTATTAGTCTCTTGTTATCCTGTAAAACTATTTTCTTAAAATTATTTTTTTTTTAATTCTAATGCACTATTAAAATATTATCTACCTGTTTTAACTAACAGTTAGTTGCCAAACAAGACTAATAAATGTATTTGTTACAGATGCTTCCCCCTCATCAAGTTCCAAGTTGGATCTCAGCCACGGCCCACCTAGCACAAATGTCCAGTGTTACCCCCGAGAAACGATCTCCACCCCCACAGCCAACCCCTTCACCCCCTCCACCACCCTCCGATCCCGACGCGCCCCTAAACCTAAGTAAACCCAAATCTTCCAGCTCAGGTTCGGCGGGTTCCAGCCCCCAAAGCACGCCAAACTTGTCCCTGTCCGACCAGCCAGTCGCCGCCACTGCCCCCAAACTCATACCTCCCAATCTTATGATGCCGCGAGCTTTTCTACCGTACGCCGGACTGCCGCCACAATTTCCCATGCCACCCGGAGTGGACCGGAACAAGCCAAATAAGGATATGTCTAATCCTGACAAGCAGCCCCACTTCCCCCTACACGGGCTCTACGGGATACCGCCTCCGCACCTGGGAGTACGACCTAAGGAAGATAGTATTAAGGAGGAGCAGGATTTCATGGCAGCTTGCCACTGTGAGTTGTTAAGTTTCTTGAATAATTTATTGACATTAAGACATAAAAATGTGACCGTCATAACTTACAGAAATTTATTTATACTTATACTTAATACATCAATAGGTACGTTTATGTCAAAATTATGGTCGCTCTAATTTTGCTGTATTTGGGAATTATCAGGTTTTGTGACAAAGATTTGATGCACAATCCGAAGCAGTTAGTGTAATGTACGAATAACAGAAGAAAGCAATTTAATTCTATAATAGTTATTTATACAGGGTGCTCGGGAAAATGTGGGAAATCTTTCGGGTGCAGATATAAATTAATGTCCTTGAAACATTAGCCTTTTTAGTTCAAATCATAAATCTAGGTAGCTTCAACCTTAGACTAAAAAAGGTACTCTTGTTTATTGTATATGTCAGTGTTAAAGTCAACGGTACTTTTACATCATAGGATCGACATTAGTAAATATTCAAGATTACTAATAATTTTAAAAAGAAAAAAGAATATAGTTACAAACCTAACAAGTCAAGAATATTGACTAGAGAAGAAATTGACACTTTTCTGAGAGATGCCCCCTATTAAATATTTTTAATGATCGAGGTAAGTTGTCATCTTCAAATGTAAAATAAAGTATACCTACATTTTAGATGATACTTTGCTAGTAACTACGTATGTATGTATAAAAGATTCCAAGACTAAAGTACAGTGCATACCTATTTAGTATAATTGATAATGAAGTCACGATATTTGGATACGCACAGAAGATTTGCACATCTTTGTCAACCGGATGCTGACCATTGACGGTTTTATATATCTAACAATAATAAATGCTTCAAGTAAGTGACTGCAAGCTCGCTTTAAAGTATGACCCAATCTTTACTGAACACCCCATATAAAAACTTCGAATTGTACTACAAGGAATGTTTAATGTTGTCATTGAATAGAATTTTATTTCTCATTATATTCGCACATGTTCCTGCTTTCTTTGGTGACATTCCAGCTGGAGCTGTAAAACAACAATGTTGTGAAAACCATATAACTATCAAATCTCCTTCAAATAAATATATGAATTGTCTTTGATCTTTGAGAATTCTTTTTATTTTCCAATTGTGATCGGTTCTGTTGGAAGATATTCCTTGATTTTCTGCCAAAACAATAATTATATCACAACTACAAGCTGAACGGTATTTCAATAATAGAGCTATTTTTAGACCGTCTAATTACTCAGTAAGTTTAACTGTTGTGTTTTGTCACTTCATATAATATGAGAAACTGTAAAATAAATAAGTTGTTTCTCTTTTCTTCCTTTGTTGAACAAGGTGCGGACATTTTACAATTGACAACACATTTTTCTTGGTAATCCTGACAGTGAAATGTAATTACAAAACTATTTTGAAGCATTTCATTTCTCTTGCCAATGTCTTGTCCCTCGGATTTTTTCGATAATTTTACTAATTAACTTTTTATGTTCTCTGGTCAATTTGGCAATGTAATAAACTTTCATATTCCAGTTCAACTGCAACGTAACATAATACTTGAAATCTAATATTTCTCTCAATGTAAAATAAGTACTTAGTTCTCAATAATATTAGCTGCATGCTATTTTAATTTTAGCAACAAACTCATTTTCAATTCCAATTCTCTTTTTTTAGTACATTCCACTTCAAAGCATAATATTGTTTCAGTTCCTAGGTATTTCTTATTAAACTTTTGATTGCCTTTTGCTGGAAGTCACATATCAATTTATATTCCAATATTACTGGTTGGATATTACGAATTCTAGATGCGTATTTATTTGTTCATAAATTTAATTACAGAACATTTTTGAGACAAAACAAAATACATGGTTGTAATATATACAAAGTGGGGCCAAATATTTCGAAAAAACAAATTTGGTAGGTACATAATTTAGAGTTATTATTGGTCTTATATCACTATGAGTTCAAGTAAATTGAAACAGTGCAAGGTTCATTGAAGGTGAGTCACTCCTAAAATTATACCAAACTTTTTTTTCCATTGATCAAATTTAAAAAGAATGATAATATCCCGCACAGAATTTAATTTAAAACACTTTTTCACTCTTGTTAAACTTTTCAAGAAAAAATGCATTACAAAACAAGATTTTAATAGTGTTTATTAGAAGAAGCCATTGAGTCAGTAGTAGGCTTTGTCTTTAAAATGTGAGAGTTATCAAATAAAATAAAATGGAATTAAAACTCAAACTGGGTACCATTTCCCCTGAAACAAATTTATTCGTAATACGATTCCACAAATCTTCTCGGGATTCAATTGGCCAGTAATAAACAAAATCTTGCAAAGAAAATAATAACATTTCTTGAGGTCTGGCGATCGTGGCGGCCAATTTTGACAGCAATTATTTCCTCGTCCTAATAATTTATTTGGAAACTTAAAATTCAAAACCTCTCTAACAGTAGCACTAAAATGAGGCCATCATGCATTAACCGAAACTCCAGTGTAAGTTGCAACGGGAAATCTTCGATTAAATCAGGGAGAGTATTTTGCAGAAGTTCCAAATTACTTTCGCCATTTAATCGATTTCGCAAAATAACTGGTCCAATCAAACAACCAAATATTTATCTTAAATGCATTGAAAATATCTAGGAGTCATTGGATAGGGGCTTACATCGGAATATGCATGAAAGTTGTGAACATTTGCAATTTCTCTACGAGTGAAACAAACCTCATCAGTAAAATAATTTTCTTGTAAAAATTAATATTCTGATGCAAGATAAACTTGTAAAAGGTCAGCTCTTAAATTTTTTGAATGTGATATGGATATAGTACATTACGTTTAAGAATTCGGTAAAAAGTTTTTGCCGCATCGTGGAGGAGAAGGGCCTCCAAGAAGTGCAAGGAACCTTCAGTTAGTAGAGGAAATTCCGGATGAGATTGCTGAAAAAATCCCTCTAATGGTGTAAAGCTGTCGGTCCAAGTTTATGTGACAAAGTGGGCCGTTCATGAGACCTTTCGACAACAACTGCTACATGCGTATCACGTCCAAAAGGTACATGTCATATCTCCCGCTGATTATCCTGCAAGTCAATTACGCAAATTGGTTTTTACAACGATTTAGGCAAAATCCAAATTTTAGTATTGTTTTGTTCACGGATGAAGCCTGTTTCACCCGAGACGGAGTAATAAATTGCCATAATTTGCATATCTGGCATGAAGAAAATCCTCATGCAATAGTACAGACAAAGCACCAACAAAGGTTCATGGTTAACGTATGGGCGGGGATTATTGGGAATCATCTCATTGGACCGTTCTTTTTTAAATGGTGCCATGTATTTGCAATTTTTACAACAAATCTTCAATGGCATATTAGAGTTTGTGCTCTTAGAAATTAGAAATCAGTCGTGGTTTATGCATGACGGTGCACCGCATTTTAGCAATTTAGTTCGTCAGCACGTATCAAATACATTTGGTTGTCAATGGATAGGTCGAGGTGAGCACTCGAGTACCATTTTATGGCCACCAAGGTCGCCCGACATAACTCCATTGGATTTCTTTTTATGGGGAAAGTTAAAGAGGCTTGTGTATTCGATGCATTTCACACCAGGGAAGACCTTATAGAAAGAATAAAATACTATTTCGACGAAATTCGAGCAAATCCTGAGATGTTGTTTCAAGTACAACGAGAAATATCTGTAGGATAAGGAAATGTATAGAGGTACAGGGTGCCTATTTCGAAAATCTACTCAAGTAAATAAAAAGAAGCAAAGTTTTCAAATGTTTTAAGAAGCGAAGTTTTCAAAAGTTCTTCGGTGCGGTAAACGTCGATTTGGAATTGTATCAGAATAAATTCTTCTTGTCTCAACATACTTGCAGAGTGATTGCCATAAGTTAGATGCATATCAACATTAATGTGGTGTAGTAATAACAAATTTTATTATTTTAATACGTATTTTTTTTTTCTCATATATTTTCAGGTATTAACAATATTGTGTGAAACTAACTACTCAGTGGACAAAAGCCCCAACCTGCGTTGAATTACACCCACAATATCTACCCATATATTCCTTATTATTAGCTTTTGTAACATTTTTACTGTTTAAGAAAGGTATTTTAAGCTAATATGTATCAAATCTCCTACAATTCCTATCAATGAAGTCATATGTATGCTCTCTGATACCAAACATCTAGGTATGCTAATGAACATCCACAGACAAAACTCTATTCAATAATTATCTAAAAAATTTAATATATTTACTAACCTCTGGAGTGGGAACTCGAAATTCAACCACAATAATTGAGATCTCACTTATTTCTGCGTTTCATTAGGATCGCTTCATCAGGTGGCCTCCTTTAACTTGAGTCAAATATCTAACTATAAAGATGATTATACCAATAAATTAAAATTATTTGAAATTGAATGTCAAAATGAAATATCGACAACGTCAAACTGATTAACTGTCAATGAATATCATAACAACCTACTAAAATAAATAAAAATTAATAAAAATTTTACCTTTTATGTATAGTTTTTTTTTTTTTTTTCTCATATATTTTCAGGTATTAACAATATTGTGTGAAACTAACTACTCAGTGCTCAAAAGCCCCAACCTGCGTTGAATTACTTACACCCACAATATCTACCCATATATTCCTTATTATTAGCTTTTGTAACATTTTTTACTGTTTAAGAAAGGTATTTTAAGCTAATATGTATCAAATCTCCTACAATTCCTATATATCCTATACATAAAAGGTAAAATTTTTTATTAATTTTTATTTATTTTAGTAGGTTGTTATGATATTCATTGACAGTTAATCAGTTTGACGTTGTCGATATTTCATTTTGACATTCAATTTCAAATAATTTTAATTTATTGGTATAATCATCTTTATAGTTAGATATTTGACTCAAGTTAAAGGAGGCCACCTGATGAAGCGATCCTAATGAAACGCAGAAATAAGTGAGATCTCAATTATTGTGGTTGAATTTCGAGGTCCCACTCGATATTAAATTTTTTAGATAATTATTGAATAGAGTTTTGTCTGTGGATGTTCATTAGCATACCTAGATGTTTGGTATCAGAGAGCATACATATGACTTCATTGATAGGAATTGTAGGAGATTTGATACATATTAGCTTAAAATACCTTTCTTAAACAGTAAAAAATAAATTGCGTATGTTAATAAACTTGATAATTTAATAAATTTCGAGTCAAAGTTTTAACGTGTTATACAAAAATTTTTTTTTCGAAAACGGTCAATTTTATCGAAATAAATGTATAGCACCTTTTTTAAGAGGAATGACCAAAGTGTTTGAAAATACGGTTTTCACCTCTATAAAATGACACCCGTCAAAATTTTCGCCCAACGAGTTTGGTGGTAAGTCCGTTCCTGACTTTTCTGACAGTGTAAAGCATCTACTGTAGTATGGTTTTACGACCCTTTATGGCCTACATAAAACTTTAAAATTTCATTAAATTATACAGGTCGGTTAAAAAATTAGAGCCGAAAAGGTAAATCGCTGGGTACCCCTTAAGAAGCACTTTAGGAAAACAAAATTATGACGAACTAGTGTTATTTTGACCTCCCCTATACACCCATGAAAGTATGCCATATACTACCGGACACCCTGTATAGGTATATTTTGTTAAATTGTAATATCTCGAGAACCCCTACATGCACCTGATCTGTGTCGGTTCTTATGCTGAACACTCAGCTATTAGTATATCTAATGCAAAATCACAAAATGAACTCTGAAAAGCGGAACGTTACAACTATTCCAACTCTTATCGACAAAACAGTACTATCAAGTCATTATTACAAATTTTCTCTCTTTTGATTATTAAAATTATATATATTATATCAAACTGTGAGATTTATTGAAGTACTCAAAATATAGAGGTGCATCGTTGGTCGTGATCTATCACTTCTTACATTTTAAAAGTTTACACCCCCTTATACAGACTACCCATTCTTATTTCGATATTAAATTCCTTATTTTCAGTGTGGGGGGCGCCTGACGCTAGCTTCAAACTGGACGAGAATTCCGAAAAAGCCAAAATAATCCGCCAACAAACGAAGAAGGACAACGAGAACAAACCCCATATTAAACGACCGATGAACGCCTTCATGGTGTGGGCAAAAGACGAGAGGCGAAAGATCCTAAAGGCATGTCCAGACATGCACAACTCGAACATATCAAAAATTCTGGGGGCACGCTGGAAGGCCATGTCAAATTCCGAAAAGCAACCGTACTACGAAGAGCAGTCTAGGCTGTCCAAGTTGCACATGGAGAAGCATCCGGATTATAGATACAGACCAAGACCCAAGAGGACATGTATAGTAGATGGTAAATTCAAATAAATGTTGAAACTGGATACAAGTATTTACAATTCTGTTGTAACTAGTTTCTGCATAAGTTAACTAAATGTGTAAAAAAGCGTTTACAGCAATTAGATAATTTTTTCATATCCTTGTGTTCATATTGGAATGCGACAACTGTGTTTGCTTCCATAACTTTTTGGTAGTTGTAAGCATAAGGTTAATCTTAATGAAACATACCAGTAAGATTAAGTCCCATGATTCAACCGCTAATTCCAGAATTGCTGTTAAAACATCTAGCCTCTTTCCTTGGCCTCGTGAAACAAAACGAGAGAGAAAAAAACCGATAAAGAGATCTTCTTCTCCTTCTTTCTCTCTCTCTCTCTGTTCCTCTGACTCTTTCCTTCAGCTTCAAATTTTGCAGATCAATTTTGAACTAATGTTCAAAAACAAAGTAGTTATGAAGAAAAATAGGATATAAACGATTCTTGAAAGCATTCTTGCAACAATGTTATTCCGCAATTTCATTCCAATAGTTACTGACTGCTGAATTACTTAGGCTTAGTGTATAACAAACTCTTTGTAACTCCTGCTATATACAGTGTTTCTGAAAAGGTGCATTCCTTTAAAATGGTAATAGAAGACGTGATAATAAACAATTTTCATTAAGCCGCCTATGGTTTAAAATACCTTAAACCTTAATACCTTAAAATAAAAATTAAATCACAGCAACAGAAAACTTTAACATTCTGTTCTGTAGACTATACGTAGTAATGTCAATGATGTTGCTTTTCAACGCGTTTTGCTAGTTGAAATGTTTGGTTTTAAACCCTTTGTTACGGGTTGGTTAGAGGATGATGCAACAGTACTGCAACCCAAATTAATTTAAAATAACATACGAGTACTATTCACCATTAATCATGATAATATTATTATGCCTAATATCGCAGGTACTGCGCCTCAGATTTTTGAAGACAAGTTGGAAAATGTATTTCTCTTTATTCCTCACACGTTGCAATCTTTCTTATCCACGGCTTTCATAAGTTTTCACCCTACTGATATCTTGTATTTTACACTGTTCTGGATTCAATAATTTTTCTGTGTGGGGGTAGCAAGATAAAAACGACGAATCATATTCGAAATCCCCGCACTCCAATGCCATGTCTGCTTATTCTTGATTTGAATAAGGAATTAAAAGAACTTAAATACATTTACACTGAACTTAAGCAAGCTAGTTACTATATTATCAGCAATTGATGTAATGCAGTCTTCCAATGTTTAGTGTAATAGTTCTTGATTAAATGTAGAACACGGATACTTTAGATCACAGGTTGCTAAAGAAAATTGTTTAATATCATGTCCCCAGCCCTGCAAACAGCCGAACAATAGGTGGATTAACTTTTGGTAAATTTAAATGTGTTTCTCTTTCATAAAACGGCTGACGCTTTATTAACTAATTCTAATGATATATAGGTATATGTAAAGAAAAACTTAGTTGATGATCGTAAGGTTGATATTTACCCTCAAATTTTAAATAAATTCTACATTTTCACAAAATATTTTTCAAATGAAAGTTTAATCTTTTGGCAAGTCAGTTGTTCAACTTCAACGGTGTGTTTAGCTTTGAGATGTATTAAGTTAGCTATTCCTGTATGTTGTTCTGCTGATACGAGCACTTTAAATAGTTCCTATTATTATTTAATGACTTTCCTTCATACATTTTGCTGTAAATGGGTGTGAAGAAATACAAATTATCATCGAAAAAACATTAGAAATAGCTAACTAGTGAAATATTTTAAAGATGAAATTGTTTGAGCTTATCCACTATCTATTGACGTAGTCTTAACCGTTGCAGGTAAAAAAATGCGCATATCAGAATACAAGATGCTCATGAAGCAGCGTCGCCAAGAGATGAGGCAGTTGTGGTGTAGGGACAGCACTGAAATGAATTTCAGCATGCAGAGTTCGGATATGTCTTCCCCCGCCACCTCGACTTCCGGGATGACTTCGGGTTCTCCTCCTTTGGGCATTATGAATGGGGCAGGACCTAGTTCAGAAGGCGGTTACTACTATTCTCAGGAGAACCCGTCTCCCGACGCTATGAACTTCTCCCAGGACCACAGTAAGGCTTACGATTCGAGTCCTAGGCATGAAGACGACTGAGCCTGGCCAAACAGGGATCATATATTCCCTCAATGGTACTAAGGTCTGGATTGTACTCAAATATAATTGTTGGTCCGGTATGGGACATTGTTTAAGGAAACACTTAGGTTTGTTCCTTAGGGAACTGTGAATAAAAAGACAAGAGGCCTAATTCGTTGTGCCATCGGAGGTGAAAGGAAGGAAAAACCAAAAGACTTTTTATTCAAAATTAAACCTTAATAATCGGTGTTGTAGTTGTATTGTTATGTAGATATACTTAAGATCTTGAAGTTATTTATTTATACCTAGTTATTATTTTTTGTTTTTATTTTGTAAATTCTTGTAAAGTTTTATAAACAGTTTTTCATTGCATTGTCGAGAAATTCTGGTTGATTGGAAATTTTTGTTGGCACGGAATAATCGTTCAGAACTCAAACTTTTAAATCACTTTTGGCATCTTCATTAATAATTTATTATCAACACCCATCATAAATCATAGGACGTGACGATATCCTCTATTTATCGATTTAAAAGTTTGCAGAAATCAAGTCCAGTCTTCCCATTATTACGGACCTCTTAAAAATGTAGCTTTATTAGATTTTAAATGAAACGTATTAATTTAACACGAGCGTTATGGTACAAATTTGATAAGGGAGGACGAGGCTGGAAAACTAAATTTGAAAAGTGCAATGTAAATTTTTATTAGTAGTTTTGTTTCTGAACTGTTGATGTTTATATATTTTAATATAAGAGCCAGTACTTTAAGTAATATTATTTATTTTCAACAGTTTTTAGTAATTGTACAGTCAAACTCGAAATATACATACTCTATGGTTAGATATATACCCGTTATGTACTTAGACATAAATTATATAAATATCCCTCATATACCTTATTTATGTATTTTAGCCCTAAAATGCATACAGTAGTAACAAGTAAGATTTAAATTACAGGTGTACAATTTTAGATGATATACTGCCAAAAAAAAAACAAGTACAGTATGACACAGAAACTCAAAATCAATATACCTAATCAATATTCATAGTGTATTCACATTTGATCAAACCTCAAAATTTGTCTGAGCTGTGCGATTTCAATGAAAATTGTTTTTTGATATACCAATTTAGAAATCAATAGCCTTCTATTATTTTTTCAAAGTGTTTTTTTTTAGTGTTCTAAAACTTTAAATCTTTATTCCCGGAATACTCTAAATTCCAAAAACAAGATTATAATTAAAAAGCAATTGCAATTTTTTCTTCTGTATTGATCCTGTGTAACTAAATACTATTATTTTTCTATTTCAGCTACAAAGCTTCATAGAAAAGTAACGAATAAAGATAAATTTACGAAATTTGGGATTTAGGGATTTCAAAGAATGCGGAACATGGCTACTTCACCAAATTTAATACCATATAATCTTTAGAAAAGTTACTTTGAAAAAATCATAGCAGACTATCGATTTTCAATTTAGCCGTCATAAATAGATCTAAGAGGATTCTACAAATAAGGATGATCAAATTTGAATATCATCTAGATATGTCTTAAATATTGCGATCAGAAAGGGGACTTATGTCTACATGTTGCTAAAACATTACTTTGGAAAAATGACTATAACCTTGATATATTTTCTGTTCTAGTTTTGCATGAGTATTACTTTAATGGTGTCTCATTAGATACTTAAATGTGTTGACGCAGTGTTAAGAATTTTAATAAAATTGATAAAAGAATTAGGAAAACCTTGAACTTAACAGTTAGATGCTATAGTTCACTACACGATGAAAACAAGATAATACACAAAAATTATCAAAAATTCAACCGTATTCTTCAAAATTATACTTACTTCGTTATTTTTTTAAAATACCTTGGCCATCAAGGTATCATTTTGTAGGTCTGTTCAAGGTCCTTTAAGCTAGCTATATAATTTTAAAAAAATTGTTTTGTACAAAATGCCCTGTTTTGAAAAGTTATTTTCTCGGAATACTTTTTTTGAACGCATAGGCCATGAAAAGAGCTTTAACTTGAAAATTATGAAATCATGTTTGACTTTCAAAATTTATGATTTTTGAGTCTTCTATTTACAATTAAAAGTTACATTGTTATAAGGAAACAATCGGTTTTATTTTAAATATGGATAGAACCGCAAAACACAACCTATTTTTTATATTTTTTCCCCCATTATGAGCAAAGTTTATAACGTTTTATTAATAATTCTGTGTTTACTACATTTTCCAGAGTATTTCCATGAATAACACCACATCCTGCTCTTATTTTATCTTCAGCATCTCTTGGATTTAGCTAAAATTAATGCAGGATCATCTGTATGGAGAAAAAATCGAATAGAACTTATAATTTAAAAATAAGGTTATGTTTCATGCTGTTGAAATAGAACTAATAGTTCCCTTATAATAATGTATTTTTTAACTTTAAATAGAAGACTCTGAAGCAATAATTTGTGGTGATAGTGTTTTGTTTTCGTGCCATTGTACTTTTAAAGCCAAACATCATAACAATGAACTAATGAAACTACAGTAATAAAATCTAACATCCCATATATCAAATTAAAGCTCATCTCATGGCCTACTAGATGGTGTAATGTAAGTATTTATACAGTAAATAAAGCAAAAATCATTCCAGGAAAATTACTTTTCAAATGTGGACATTTTGTAAAAAATAATTTGTTTTTCAAAATGGTTGGCTTTAAACGCCTTGAATATACCTACAAAGTAATACCTTGATTGCTAAGGTAGCTTTACAAATAACAGAGATGCAGGCTTGGGAAGTTTCAAGTGACAGACCCTGTATATAATGATTTCTGCAAATGAGGTTGCAGAAACTTAAATTTTTGCTATCGATTCCAATCTCATAGTATAACAGTATAAAAATGTATTGTTGCCAATATTATGTTCTCATTTATTTAATTTTTTTTTCTCAGTAAGTTTGTTGTAGTGATCTATTTATTTTAATTTAGTTGAGTTTATTGTATTCAGCGGAAATTTATAAAACTTTCAATAAGTTTTTGGAATTGAATATTTAAAAAAGATCAATTTCTTATTATTCTGCTCTGCCTATAATAGTTAACTGTGTTCTAAGTTTTGTAGGTTATGCACCACTCCTCTTTCATTAAGTATTCATTTGTTAATACAACAGATAACGAAGCAAATTAATAAATATAACAAATTTTGTAAAATGAAAACCTTACTGAAAAGCAGTGTTTATTTGGACAAAAGAACAAACAGTTCATGACTTCTGCACTTATGCCTTGTTTTTAATTTATTTTTATTAAATAGCTTTTGTAGAGCAGAATGGATGTCACTGATTGATTGAACTTGAAAACCATGAATTGTCTATCCCAAATTTTCGAATTTTTTAACATGTTTTGCAAGTTCCGCCTTGTCGTTTCTCATTCATAACAGTTTATTCTAATTAAGATTTGCAAATCTGATAATAGCATTACAAGTGTAAATACTGTTAGAGTCACTGTTATGCAATATCAGTTATTACGTAAACAGCTACCAGTTAAAAAGAATAATCAGAATAATTGGCTGCATTATCTACAAAGACAATAGTTTTATCTGTATTATGGAAATTAAAAAACACTGTAATATATAATTATGTATTAAAAACATTTTAATAATTTCATATATGTATTACCTCGATAATATTCAAATGTGTTGCGCTTCAGAAATTTTTGTTTAAGGTTCCAGCAAACCTGGAAACCAAAAATATGTAGGTACTTAGTCCCTGGAAAAGTTACACATATTCTAAGTGCAGTAAATATTTTAAAATCAGTTGCTTCAGAACCGTACTTAAACTAAGATATAAATGAATATGTACTTTATATAAAAATGTGATACCTGTTAAGGTAGGGTACCTATAGTGTAAAATTTTTAGTTAAATCTAAAGGTTAGGTGTGCACAAACTGTAACATATGAAATGACTAAAGATGAGAATGTGTATTGCATTTATTATATTTTCCATAACTATTACATCTACAATTTTCCTGTAAATACATTAGTGTTAATGTGGGTCAATGTATAAACTTTTTAAGACATATTCCTAACGCAAAACCTCATATTTCATGTTCTGGTATGTGTCGCTGTTGTTTTGTCTTTCGAATATTCTCACAAGTATTGAACGCGTGTATCAAATGACTAAATAGTTAAGGAAAGTATATCTGATTGATTCCATGATGCATTAGACAAACGGCTAGTGAGTGTCTGTAAAAATCCCATTCTCAGTGTAAAAGGTAATATTAAGTCGTATATTCGAACATGGTGACAAACTGACATATTGTACTAGAGAATAGGCTCATTGTTCTTTCCTGTGCCAAATTCAAACAAATAAAGTATATAAAGTGTATGATTTAATCGTTTTATTCAATATTTATCCCACAAAACTAAAATCACTATTAAAGTCGTTGATATTAAACAAAAATCAATAAATAAATTTGACCTACATAAATAAATACATTTTTCCATAATTTATAAAAACTGAGTAGATTTTCAATTTGTCTGCATATAACAAGAATTATGACAATAAAGGAAAGAAGTATTGTCATTAATAAAAATGGGAAGAGGAGGAGACCTATGTTAGAACTCTGAGGTACTACAGAAGTAATAAGGTGACTACTAAATTTAAATGTGTTGTGTGCAGAGGATTTATGAGTAGTATTTGTGTAATCAGTATTAAATATTTTTTTCTCGAACCTACACAAAACTTTATTGTTGTTGTTTATCCACATTGATATTAAACATAGTTTGAACAAGTATTAAAATTATTAAATAAACCACTGAAACTGCCACTACCCTCATTTTTGGAGCAATTCTCAAAATCCAACACATTTTCGTTAATAATTATTTTCTGATGTGAAATCAGAAATGACAACAGTCCTTGGTTTATCATTACCACCATAAACTTTCAAGTATCCTTTTCACAATATTTTCTTTATAAGGCCAATTCCCATTTAGGGGTTTTTAGTAGGGTTTTTACCCCGGGGTTTTATGAAAACGCATCAGCTGTTTGCAAGAGTCTTTTCAAGGTCGAGGGCGAAATGCTAAATACATACACATCTATGGGTTTTTCCAAGAATTTTGTAGATGTAGTTATTTTTATGCCGATGTAATAATACAAAAAGTTTTAATTTTTATTATTTTTGGTTTACTTATAAACACAGAATATGTTTATGAAAAACAGAATAATATAAAAATTATCATAACGTAACGTAACACCAATAAAACAAAACAAAAAAATTCTTAATATGTATCATTGGTTTTATAAGATTTCCTATAAATTTAATGGTATGTGTCACCAACCAACAAATCTAGTGATATTTCAAGAAAAACCCTTCACTCACTGCAAAAAAAATAGAATATCAAGGGTGAACAGTGAACACCCAGGGTTTTTCATAAGACTCAAAACGCACAAGTGTGTACTGAAAAGTCTTGGAGTTTTGATGCAGGGTGAAAACCCGGGGTCAAAATGCATATATGGGAATCGGCCTTTTTATTCAAAAGTGAGTCGTCAATGTAGCCTTCCGCTCGATCTCCATCCTCCTTGCCATTTAAGAAAAGTGAGGTTACCACCGCCGTCAACTAAAAGCGTAGCAGAGATTCGTCGCGTGTGCACTGTGTTCTTTCCAGTTGTACAGCTTAAAAAATTTTGCCACTTCTTGCCATTCGATGACACTTTCCACAAACATATTTGAGAAATAATCGGCGTTCTACCAGTTTCTGGTGGATGCAAAGCAACATATTTTCGATAAAAACTTAATATTTGTCTCCCGGCACAGTAAAAAACGTGGTATTATGGGTTTGGTATTGGGAATTTTTATAATCAAGGCGAATTTCACATCTTCAACAGTATCAATTGTTAAATTGACTAATTCATCCAAACGGCATGCGGCTGCAACTCCCAATATTAGAATGATATATAAAGAGAAAGAGTCTATCCTTTAGACGATCAGTACCGTTTTTACAAGCTTATAACATATAACGTCTCTATCTAGATTACCTACTTCTAGATATATCTAACCTTTGTTAATGAAGAAAGAAACTTGAATTTTCGAAGATTTGGAACAGATTCGTGCTGCACGATACAAATTCGAGTGAGTCGTATGTTGTGGGTTGCCTAATGTCGTAAGATGTTCTCTGATCATTTTAACCTTGCTAACGTTCCCCTCTTTATTCTACATCAATAATGCCATTACCAAATTAAATACAAGTTTGAAATGATAGTTAAAACCGCCATTATTTAACTAGGCAAACAAAATTTTGAACAAATATGCAGTGACTTCCTGTTACTATTATAATGATTTCGATGATATATGATAATGATAATTATAAAATAAAACTTAATGGTATTTTGCAACATACCTTCGCAAGAAATATAATAATAGCCACGCACGTCATATTTATTAAAATATAAAAAGGTAAGAAATACCTGAAAAAGCTTCTATGTATTAAGTGCAACCACTTTTATCATTAGTAGGCAAATATTAGCAAAAATAAACATGATTTAATCAACCAATTCTCTCAATAATGTAAGTTCATGATTAATCCTGTAGACTATTATTAAAAGCGTTTGAAAAACAGACTGTGTAATTATAATTCT
The DNA here is from genome assembly GCA_025584915.1 of Monochamus saltuarius. Taxonomy (NCBI): domain Eukaryota; kingdom Metazoa; phylum Arthropoda; class Insecta; order Coleoptera; family Cerambycidae; genus Monochamus; species Monochamus saltuarius. The sequence goes on from CM046724.1 coordinate 58,473,870, forward strand.
GTTTAAACGCAGATTGTTTTTTTGCTGTATAACCTACAAGTTATAATTTAATATTGTATAAACACAATATAACAAAGATTTTGAACTATATTTCAGAAGTATACGACAAAGAAATTATACACCTCATCAAAAAATAAAATTCATGTTTCCTGGACTAAACTCATCAAATTATAGGTATAACTCTGGGGTCGCTGAGTACGGATCCGCTATCAGAATATCCTCAGAACCCAAAGATTCCGTTAAGATCAAAATAACCCTATAAAATTCAAATTATTTTAACGTGGCTTAGCTATACCGAATATAGGGTCTGCTCGACCCTATTAGGTCATTTGAAGATCAACAGTTGTTTGTCAGATGGAAATATATTTTTGATCTATGATTCTGAAAGAGCAGAACATTTTACGTTTGGATACACTTAAATTCCTGGCCAAAGTGACGTTTCACGGTTATCTCAAAGTCAAAGCTCTCTTTCGAATTTCATAGGCCGGTGCCTCGATTGGATACCGATATATCGTAAGATGAACTTTACAAAGTTGAAGACAACCATCTCAAATCAACGTCTATTTTTCTCATGACGAATTATTTTCTTGTCAAGAGATGTTGTACTGTGTCCCTTTAGTCTCGATTTCTTTCTGAAACATTCAACAAAAATATGCCATCATGTTCTCATGCCATCTGTCCGAACATATCCGTTCCATAGCTTTTATATTTTTATGGAAACGTGCTCCGAGTTCTTCATTAAATGTCCATCCATATGCCGCTTTAGACTTTTACGAGTCAAATCATTAGTATTTTCTGAAGTTGTCAATCATTTAATCTACCAATTCTTCGTACTTTGAACTGTTGATGTTGATGTTCAATGTTCACAAACTTTTCATCTATGAACATTTTTCTGATCTAAGGTCAATCGAAAATTCTCCATTGTAATTTAGAGCTGAAAATTGTTCTCCCAAGTATCTGTAACAATCATTATCCAACGTTTTGACGAACTGTTTTACAAGACTCAGTTGTACATTTAAAGAAGGTACCTACTAATTCCTTTTCTAGGTTAATCAGAAGCAGTTCCATACCATTCTCTGATTCTGGGATAAGATCTGTTCTAACTGGTTAATCCTTCTTTATGTAATCATAATGATGGACATAAATGGGGTATCTGCAGGAATTTCAAAATCATAATAATATCTTTGGGAAAACATACTTATGGGGTAGTAGGGATAATTAAAACCAATACCAAATGACCTGATGGAGTCGAGCAGGCCCGGGATTCGATTCCAATTTGCAGACGTCAAAAATATTTGGGTGGGCAATTCTGAATATTCCCTAGAGTTATTTTGATCCTAGAGGAAAATCCGTGAGTGTTGAAGCTATTCTGATATTCGATTCGTATTCATCGAACCCATAAACATATAGCTGGCAGTTGATCAGCTTTGTTTTGTGGTGTGGTTTAAAAAATAAATCGCATACATATACATTTAGTTGTACAAATGATATAAAAGAAATACTGCAACTATCACAACCTGATGACGTTTATTTGTTTTGTGGTGTGGTTTAAAAAATAAATCGCATACATATACATTTAGTTGTACAAATGATATAAAATAAATACTGCAACTATCACAAAATCGTTTTTTTACTTTACTGTAGATGGTATTTAATATTTTCTTTCCTTGATTGGCAACTAAAACCATTCGTTTGTGCAAAGTAACGTGACATCTCTTATATGCATAAAAAAAACAGGATTGATTAATTTGTTTAGCTATACCAAGCCAAACAATAATTAAAAATGGATAAAAAAACCAATGCAATCTTGAAAAAGCGTCAATTTATTTCCATTAAACCACGAGTCAATAAACATTAGGATATTGAACTAAACTAGAGATTATTCACTTTCCATATTGCCTGTTTTTTTTTTATAAGAATAAAAAGTAATATATTCAGTACGTTGCTGTTAAAATGCTTATTTACATATAAATAAAAGGTATAATTAGTTATTCCACTCCGATGTGAAAATTAAATAATAATGAAATGAATTGTACACATACCATCATTAGTACAATAAATGTAATTTTATAGATATATTCGCTATATATCGACTTTAACGATTTTTTAAAATAAAATATGAACTATTTGAAAATTGTTCATCTTTAGCATACTCCCAGGCGTTTTAGAAAGCAAGGAAATGGATAGACGAGATAGATACAAGATGTAAATATCATTTGACGTCTTGGGAAAATAGATAATTAGATAACATTCACAATATCCGCTGAGTTTCCCTTGCGGTCATTTATGCCAATTTGTAAGTAGATAAAACTTTTAAAGATAATAAAATTATCTTCAAGTAAATAATCTATATTCTGGACAACACTAACACTTTTATGAAGTCTACTAAAGCGATGACAAAAGACTGATAAAATAAGAGTAATGAAGAGAAAATCTGAAACAAACGAAGATGAATCTAAGTGATTGAAGAATTAATTGATGAATGAGATTCGAGATAAAGAACGGAAATACCACGTTTAGTGTCTAAATTATATGAAAGAGAAACTCATTTAGTCGTCATCAAGATAAACAGTATCCACAATTAAAGAAAGTATGAACAATATTTACTAATGTACTCGTGTAAAACTAATAAAAGCAATTATTTATTGGATTTTGGAAATACTCAGCTACAATTATGTTTTTGATTGATATGTGGTTAAAGAATCATACAAAAATAGCCATGATAACCCTTTAAGAACCTTTAAACGTATGAATATATGAAATCAACATGTTTCAAAGCAAACCAATGATATAATAGCAATTATGTTATCTCCCACAATTAAACGGTTTTATCTACCCACTTTAAAATATATTGGATCAAAAATGAAGTAGTTGCATTTGGCGTAGGATGTATTGTTTATGACATTGGAAGTTACTATTAAAGCGCCTCATTAAGATTAGAAATATTCATCTGTACATGTAAAAAATAGCTCCAACATAACGTAGGTAGAGCGACAAACTTATCTTTCAAAAGTAAAGATGATCAATATTTTCGATACAATCAAATACCTTCCCACATTAAATAGTTGTAATGTCAAGGTTAGTGAAGCATTCAATATTCCACTTACTCCATTTTCTACATTATGCTAATGGCTATCTTAACTACTATATCTGTACGTTATTATAACAGTTATTTATTTCTTCAAGTGAATACCACACGACGTAAAAATAATATACAAATAATCTAACATACATTTTTAACAACCTTTTAAGATTAAATAAATTAAATTTTAATGGTCAAGAGTAAATCGTTTAGAATTCTATTTTTGATGGCAATGTTTAAAAGATGATAAACTATTAATAAAAATCAAGTATTAACATTAGCTATTATACAAATTTATTGATTACATTTTGCAATGCAAGAAATGAGATACATCGTGTTTAGTTTATACTTAATTTAATTTATCCACCACTATTATTTAAGAAAGTTTAATACGTCTGTTTTCCGTAGATTAAAGTCCTTAGTGGATTATAATTCATAATGTCATCTCAAGAACATTATTGTCATTTTGACGGGGATTATTTAAATTCAGTAGATAAGGAGTTTCTGAAGGACTGGAGGGGCCCACAACTTCACCAGGTAGAACCTGGATTTTTTTTAACAATTGCCATCTTGCTGGACAGTGAATCTTCAATATAACTTTCCGCTACCGTAGTCGATTTCCAACCACCATGATGCTTCACAGTGGTACTATCACCCTCAGCATTGACCCAGCCACATGTCGCAAGAAAAATCTCGCACCAGCATTTTTACATCGTAGATTGATGTTTTTTCACACATTTCTACAGCATTGTCTAAAAAAGCTTCTTCCATGATTGCGAAACTCCTTGAAATAATTTTTTTTTCGTATCCAGAACGAGTACGTATAGATAACTGCCTTTGTTTTGGACATCCATTATATTGATATCCAAAAAGGTTAATTCATTGCATCGACAAGCACCTGCGACTCCCATGTTTGTTGCAACCTGTAAAGAGTAAAATGCTCAATGTATGAATTGAAATATTAAAATCGTATATTATCTACTTTAACCTGTAAATATTCCTTATCCGGTGCTTTTTTTCAAACATTCTTCGATTTGGTTTCTCTACAGTATCTTAGCCTTCTTCAGTTTATAAATAATAATCAAGGAGAAACTTACTTATTACTTGGAGTCTAAGCAGTTACTGCCTAACTCTCAATAATATGGATTTTGCAAACATAGATCAACAATTACTGCAATTGCGAATATGATAGATATTGTTGTTGAAAGGCTCGATCATGGCCACAGTTCTGAGGCTGTCATGTGTGGCTTGTCTAAGGCGTTCGGTTCTGTCTCTCCACAATTTTTTTTATATAAACTCGAGTATTACGGAATTAGACTCAAAGAGCTCGATCTATTTGCATCTTATTTGACCGAGAGAAGGCAGTATGTTAGTTATGGAGGAAATGACTCTACCCTACAAAGGGTAGTAAATGGTGTATCGCAGGGGTCTGTACTGGGACCATTACTTTTTCTCATATATATTAATGATCTTCCTAGCGCACTAGCCGCTCACTGTACTTTGTTAGCGGACGATACAACAATCTTATCGAAGGCCGGTCCAGGGTTGACTGCTGCAAACTTTAATAAAGCTAACGGCTGGTTTTCTGCGAATAAACTTAAGCTGAATGAAAGTAAAACACAAACCATCAATTTTAGTTCGGATATGTGGGCCGTCAAGTCTTCCCCTGTCAAAGTATTGCGAATTGTACTTGATACTCATTTGCAGTGGAAGTCGCATATTGACCTCGTTTGTTCCAAATTAGTGTCCCAAATATTTGTATTACGTCAACTTAAAAAGTGTTTGCACTACACTGCTTTGAAATCTGTCTACTATTCAATTATAAACAGTCATTTAAGCTACGGAGTTTTATTCTGGGGAAATGCTTCCACTGCTGATAGAGTGTTTCGTATGCAGAAAATAGCTGTTCGCGTCTTGGCTAATGTCTGTACCAGAACATCGTGTCGGCCTTTATTCAAACAACTGCAAATTCTTCCATTGCCGTGTTTATATTTATTGGAAACTTTGACGTTCATTCACCGTAATTTGTCTGACCACCGTACTTTCATTAAGAACCATAATTATGGTACAAGAAATGCTGATGATATCATAATTATGAGATCAAGAATTGAAATGAGCAGGAAAAATAAAGTAGATGTCAAAATTTATAATGTTTTGATTAAAAGATTCCAAGAACGTAAGCTCAAAGAAAATTTGTTAAAAAATATCTATTGGAACACTGTTTTTATAGCACTCAGGAGTACTTTAGTATGAATGGGAACTAGTGCTGCATCATTATTGTGTTTTTGTTTGTCTGTTTTCAACTTGTTTACGATAGTTTCTGTTTTTTGTTTGTTTTATTCACATTGTGACAAAAATATACCACGTATATGAAGTCAATAAACTATCTATCTATCTATCTATAATTTCTTGATTCTACTTTGAAATATGAACTAAGTTTACCATGCATCGAAATATCAATACCTGTGTGCAATTTCAACATTGATTTTAGCAAATGTAACTCTCGGCTGCGCTTGAGTGTCCATTTTTTCTCGTGGATTAAAGGCTTGTTAATTCCTTTATATAATTAATAACTATAAATTCCTTAGCAACAGCTATTCAAATATCTTAGGTACACCTTATCAGGCAAACTCTATTCAGCTGCCAATAGAAGTACTTATTTATAAACAAAATTGAAATTATTTCAAACACTTACATTTTATCAGTCCTCAAAACAATGTTTTAAATCATTTAGCATAAAATTTGAATCACATAATAATATGTTAATTTTATTTTTTCGAAATTGCCTTGACATATTTACTAATTCTAACCTTAACTAAATCAGACCTGACAAGTGTGGTCGACGCGATCTAAAATATTTCACATAAAGGAAAACAGTAATTTTAAAGGATATTAAAAAAACAGTGACCGGATTCTTTATTCTATGGATGTTATATTTTATCTAACTGTACCTATTTACATTTTTGTCATATTCTAGTGAACTAGTGAACTAATCTAAAAATCTGTTTGTAGGTAGATAATAATATAAGTAAACTATAAGTCACAAAAGAGCTAAATGTCAGGGATACTTAAAAGATGAAAGCGAATACTTAAAAAAAATTGATGGTGTCTATACGTAGCTGTGTCTTATAATTTAGTCATGTTGTGAAACGTTTCCTCGTTACATAATATTGAAAAGTAATTTTGCAAATTTGACAATTTGACACTGGTAATAAAGAATACCTACTACTTAACTTAAAATAGAGATGTACCTATATGAGAAGTAATTGTCGATATACATATAAGAGTAATGCTTAATTGATACTTTTAAAATATATTAAGGCATCCCATTTAGCAATTTGTATTTTATAACAGCTACAAAAACGTATGTTAATGAACAATTCCATAGACAAAGTTGTATTCCATAATAATTATCTAATATAAAAAATTAATTTAGCTAAGTTTAATGAAAACATTCTATAAATTCAACGACAATAGATGAGATCAGATCTATTTCTGCATTTTTAGGATTGCCTCTTCAGGTGGCCTTCTTTAAGTTGAGTCAAATATCTAACTATACAAATTGTTGTATTTATAAATTAAAATTAAATTAAATATCGACAATATCAAAAGTGATGTTGAATGTTTTATAAGCTTGTCACAAAAATAATTATAAAATATTACTCAGTTTATATGTGAACATACATATGAAGGAACAGCCAGTTCAATTGTCGGTTATCTCACCTATGGCATACTGATGAGGGCTAACAACCCCGAAACCGGTCTGTGTCTAGTGGTCTGTCCGACAAGGGTTCTTGGCTGTTCACACAGATACTGCAGGAGTAATTCAATACCGGTCGGGGCATTAGTCCGCGGAGTAGTTGTTTCCTGCAGTATCATTTACAGATTTAATGGCTCGTCGTCCAGGGCGAGAGGTCTGCGTTAAGTTACCTGCTGAAATGTAGGTCGCTTGCTGTAAGTCGAGCCGCTTAGGCGAGCGGGAAGTAACCATACCACTTATATCTCACCCAGAGTTTTATTTGACTGAGAAATGTTTGTATACGTTGGATGAATTGTTTGTACATTAAATTTATTTTGTGACTATACAGTTTGTTACTGCCTCTGAGGAAAATAAATGTATTATTATACAGTTTTTCAAAAAAATTCGTTGAAAACAGCGCCCTTAAGAACAAACCAATTTTCAAATGTATGTATCTATAATCAACATCAAAATGATCTTGAATCAGTCATACGCATAATTTAAACATCTTCGCATGATCTTTCGAGAGAACCTATGAAATATATCCACCACTACATTCATTTCTTGAAAAAATAAATGAACAATAAATTTTTTACGCTGAACACAATTATAATAATATATGCTTTGAAGATATAATTAAGTTTACACGATATAATTGATGACTGTAATCCCCATTTGGTGAGCAGGCATATGTTCTACATCTACTAATTATTACGTCCTGATATATTTGAGGATTCGTGACTTCTTTCATTAGGTGTTGGTCTGTGAAGCAACACTACTTTAGTTAATAAAAAAAGTACGATGTGATCATCATCCATAACATGAATAGAACCAAATGCCTGCACATTATAAACATTACGCAATTGGAAAAATTTGATAAATTATAGGGTCGGAATGTTTTCATTGAATTTAAAATGCATTTTTTCTTCTAATAATGAAAACACATGACATACTATTATTACATACGTATGAAGAAATTATTTGGTTTGAGAAATGAATAATTTGCCTATTTAAGTATTAATTTGTCCTTTGAAATTATTCAAACCAAATTGGTATAATAAAGCAAAGTAGTAAGTAGGATATATCGATGTAGTCATCGATACTTTGTCAAACATTAGACGCCATATTCCTAATGGAGCTCATTTGTTAAAGAATCTGTAAAAATGGAATCGAATGAAGATTTAGGTGTACTTGTGGAGATACTGGAGTGTGCAAAAGAGGTCCATTTGAATCTTCTCCCAAAGAAATATCGAGAAATTTATGAATATGTCCACCTACGTTTTATGAATTGATACAAAAAAAACATTAAGTTGTATTCAGATATTATACAGGGTGTCTCATAATTAGATGCCGACCCTAAACAGGCCGATTCTATGATCAAAAGTAAGTAAAAAAAGTTCATATGAACATGGGTCCGAAAATGCTTCCTAAGGGCACAGGGACCCATTGAAAAGGAGAATGGAAATATTTTTTTGCAATAGCTCTCAATAGCATTATGATAAATGAATGAAATTTGGTATACACAGCGAAATTTTGATGAGCAATTTGATGGACTAATCTATTTATTTCCATTGGGGTGGGTACGGGGGCCTTTGGTATTTTGCGTGTGTAACTTTTTTATCTTTCACTTTTAACACATTGGACAGCAAATTCCGTTTTCCCGAACTGTTTTACGTTAAAAGGTACTCTTGTTTCAAATCGTTGTCTTTAACGGTTTCTGAGAAAATCTCAAAATCTCAGAAACCGTTAAAGATAACGATTTGCAACAAGAGTACATTTTTAACGTAAAACAGTTCGGGAAAACGTAATTTGCTATCCAATTTGTTAAAAAGTCAAAGATGAATAAGTTACACATGCAAAATACCAAGGGACCCCTGTACCCACCCCAATAGACGTTGTGGAAATAAATGGATTAGGCCATCAAATTGCCCATCAAAATTTAGCTGTGTATACCAAATTTCATTCATTTGTCACAACGCGATTGAGAGATATTGCAAAAAGGATTATTTCCATTCCTCCTCTTCAATGGGTCCCTGTGCCTCAGGAAGCATTTCCGACCCATGTTCGTATGGACTTTTAATTAGTTTTTATCATAGAATCGGCCTGTTCAGGGTTCGCAGCTAATTATGAGACACCCTGTATATTGATGGTGTATTTCTCAAACTTAACAAATAAATGAAACCGTCAACGCTTGTGTCACAATATTCATTGTTGCGGTCAACGTTGGATATAAAGAAGGGTATTGATATAAGCAAATATTCAATGAAGATATGCACCGAAAAAGTTGCGAGTATTTACAAAGAAGCAAGTTGATTGCTTTTTGAATAGTGCACCTGACAATGGATATTTGATAATGAAGTTAATTGCTTTAAAAATAAAAGAACATGTTTAAAATACTTCTTAGGTGGTCCTAATATTGGGGGTTGCAAGCGCATGCCGTTCTGATGAATTAGCCAGGTTAACAATTGATAATGTTGAAAATGTGAAAATTGCCTTAATTATAAAAAGTCTCAATACCAAAACCAAGAGACCACGTTCTTTTACTGTACTGGGAGACAATTATTTAAGTTTGTATCGAAAATATATTGCTTTACGTCCATCCTGATTGGTAGAACATCAATTATTTTTCAGATATGTTAGTGGAAAGAATTATTGAATGGTGGTCGATATTCATAAAATCAGTGTTGTTTCGCATCAAGTGGCAAAATTTTTGAAGCTGTAGGTACAACTGGGAAGAGTACAGTGGATACGTATTACGACGAATGTCCGCTACTCGTTTAAGGCTGGGATTTTGTATACATTACCGTCTAACAGGGCTTCAAGCGAGGACACAGAACTCAAGAAAATTTAAATAATTGGTTATTATTATATCAACGTATTCACAAAGGTTCCCGCTAGTGCGTGAGATAATTTTCATTGCCCATAAAATCACAAGAATAATTAAAATAAATGTTGAAATACCTCAATTTTAGCCACACAGTTACTATGTCAATATGTCGCAATTACGGCAAAATTATCACAGCCACCAAATTACTTCACTCACTAGCCAGGACATATAGGACAACTTGTGTTTCACTTTGAGAATAATATTTATTGCTAATTTTACATTTTGTGTCCTCGAGTAAAATCGGACCTATACGGTTTGTATACTATCTCATAGGCCTCATTGAATCGCCGTTTCGCTCACTCAGGCTGTGCAATTTCTTTTCTACAAAATCCCCGCATTAATTGACAGCGGTGGTGACCTAAGACACGAAGGATGGAGATCGAGCACTGTGACGGAAGGCTACATTGAAGACTCACTTTTGAATAAAGAAAATATTGCGAAAAGAATACTGAAAGTTGATAGTGGTAATGATAAACCAAGCACTGTAGCCACAACATCTGAAAATAATATAACTGTTAATGAAAACGTGTTGGACTGCTTTGAGATTTGCTCCAAGAATGAGGGTGGTGGAATTTTCAGTTGTTTACTTAATTTTGATACTTGATACTTCAAACTGTGTATTTAATATCTATACGGATAAACAAAATTATTGTAAATATTGTTGAATAAACTTTTATAAATTAAAACCTGATTAACACTTTAATGCTTTTGTTGCTAACATACTATTTTTTTCTCAGTAAGGAATGTCAATCTGACATGACAGTCATAGTTTTGTAACGGTTGGAAAAAAAAATGATTTCAGCATTCTTGAAAACTCTGCGGACTTGCGTCTTCTCAATAAAGGCGTAGTAGAACGAAAATAGGCAGTAAAAGAATTAAGATAGATAAATGCAAAATATAATTAAAAACTATTTAGAGTGAAATTACTTAGGAAAGCATTTTATACTATATTTTGAAAATAGTGATCTCTTTACTAAAATATTGACTTGTTGCATAGTATAAAATATTCATAAGCATAAACACCACTTACCACTTTGTCAGAGATAGATAAGTTTGGAATAAATTAAATTTGGCATTTATAAGACATTTTAAATCAAATAGGTTTTATTTCGGATTAGAATTATTATTATTTATTGATGCGTATCTGAAAGTATGACCTTAACCAAGACTATATTTAATAAAAGAAAAATGACTCAATGAATGACAAATTACTCTCGGATTTTAGATAATGGAAGAAATATATTCACACCTTGTTTACAGCAGGAACAGATATAGGGCTAAAATTCAGTCAATACTTTCATATAAAATGTTGTAAACTGAAACTGCTTCTTTGATTCAGTAGGTACAACATTGCCTTTTTATAATTTATCCTACATTAAGCTCTAAAAAAAGCATTTTTTATATTAAACAGTTTCAAAAATCAAGTATTTCAACCTATACACAGTTAAAACGCACATACTAAGCAGTAGCCGAGATTTTTTTATCTGCTCTGGTTATTCTCGGGCTGGGCTCTGTGGAGACATACCCGCTATTATAGGTGTCTCTAGGCCCGCCCATATATTGATTTCTGTTTCTATTAGGATTGCTACGGTCAAGAGCGTTCCTCGGACAATGGTGATCATCCACCGCTGTAACGGTAGCATCGCATGCTTCTAAACGTTTCGTTGCTCTTCACTGTCGGCATCTTTAATGGTGACTCCGCAAAAGCTTCGCCGCGACTGAGGTTATTTGGCACCCCAAACAAATAATACCAGCTCGAAGCTAAATTTGTTTATTAAATCTTATACAGAGTTAACTATGCCTAAGTACAAATATTTTAAAAAATGGGAATTAATGGAATTACCCGTCATACAATTTTCGAACTTATTTATAAAGCATAAACACACTTTTTTTTTCGAACAATATTAAACCCTTATTTATCGGCGACTATAGACACCAGTCCGCAGCTACGTTATTTATTTGGCACGTTTGATGTTTGCAGTGTACGACAACGAACAACATAACTACGGTGCATAGAAAACTAAATGTTAAAATTCGCTGGGGTTGGACAATATTTTATAATTAAAATCTGTCACAAAATTTTGTATTATCTATATTCCATTCGTTCGAGTTTCTTAGATAAAATGTACATTTTATTTAACTGTACGCGGAGTGTTTTGTTATTAGAAGGAATCTTGACCTGTAATGGAAATGTAGTTTTAAGAGTTTGGAACGAAAGAACAAAAATTAATGCAAAATACTGCAGCTAACCGGATTAACTGACATTTATCAAGTAGTTAAATACGTTAATTATCGTCGTTTTTACGTTTGACAACGCTATAAAAACGATCGAATGGTAGTTGATAGATCTAAGCCTAATTGATAACTATTTCAAATTTGACAAAAACGCTTGAATTTTTGAATTTTCTGGCATTCAATCAATATCCAAAACTTGAACAGAAAATGAAACAGGAATACTTAAATGTGCAACTACAGCAAATTCACCATCTCTCTACTCTACTATTTCTGCTCTATCAAATGCCTGAGCAGATTTTACAAAATTCTACATACAGAGTGTTGGTTTTGTGAATCAATATGATTAATACCAACAATAGTTGGAAAATTTTAACTAGTTATAATTTATCATATAATTTACATGCACCTATACAGGGTGATTCAGAACGTATCTAAAATAATTTGGGAATAGATGCGTCATGAAAAATTGAGTCAATGTCGTAAAGAAATTTTTTGTAACATTTGTATAGTTTCCGAGAAAAAAATTATTAAAATTCTAGTAGTTTCAACCTATACATCGCTGGGTTACTATAGTCTCTAGCCCGGCGATTTCAGATATCCGAATGCTTACCGTATAAACTTTTTTGTGATGCAAGTATTTACATTAGTTTTTCAAATATCAAAAATTGCTTACGTATAGCAATTTGCAGTTGATGGATATCGTTTTAATGTATGGTCAAGTGAAAATGCTTTTTCAGAACGATTTCCCAGTAAACATGTGCCAAATGTAGCTACTTTTACAATGGTGTGCAGTGAGTACAAGTTTAGGTCAAACGCAGGCGTACCTCACGAAATTTACAACCTCCTAATAGTAGAAGAGATGGATGTCTATGACGTCCACGGCGTATTGCAGCAGTGTAGCGCATCATACACGAGATTCAATTATATCGTACCATGTACAGTATGTCCAACGGTTAATACCAGGGGATTGGACAAGGAGGACCGGTACCATGGACATCACGATCTCTTGACTTTAAATCATTTGTACTTATTTTTGTGAGGATATTTAAAAAATGAAGTATTGCATTAAAGTAGTACGTCAAAGTATGTCAAACTATTTTGCTAATTAAAATCACAAATTAATTCTATTAATAATTAATAATAATAGCGACAAAAGCAATTGAATTTGCTGCATTAAAATAGATGTAAAATGTAATTTATTTCATTCCTTGGGAATTGTTTTCATTTTTTCTGTCCAGTCGCCTATTTAACAGATTTTTCAATGAACCAGTTTCCAGTCCCGTACGGAAGTGTATTTATAAATCATTTTTGAACTACTCTTTTTAATTTTGCAAAATTGTATTTGTAAGAGTCTCCTGTACTTGATTTTTTTTAAATAAGTTCTGAATCACCCTGCATACATTTTCAAATAACCAACTGATAATAAGTAATAGTTGTTCTTGAAATTGTGTTTAGCTCATACATCAAACACCAAAAGTATGACAAAAAGAACAACCAAAATTACAAAACTACACACTACAATATACCTATACTACAAGATTTTTCTTTAAGTTTTCTTCGTTGTTAAAGTGCACAATTTCCTTACTTTATCAAAAACTTTGTCAAGACTGAAAGCAACAACAAAACTAATACCGCTTATTTCAACCTGCATAGTTTCCCGATAAAATCAAATATTTGACCGTTTAAAAAAGTCATTAACTTATTGATAAGGTTTAAATATATACAAAACGGAAGTTTTAACCTTTTCCAAATAGTTATTAAAATGTAATAAGTTAATATAAACACAACACATTTTTTACTGTAATCCTTGAAATTGATTATTTTATGTAACAGCGTATTGCTTCCACAATTTCGTTAGATTAGAATTAAATATTGTAAATGTCATTATTTCTGCTTTGCACAGAGGCATATATATATTTTTTAATTCTATACCGAGAATGTCACTGATCTATTTACATGAAAATGTACTTGATATGAAGCACGAGTTGGTATTTCCCTGTCAAATTAAAAAAAAAACAAATTTTTCAGATATTATGCTTGAAAATAGTTTTTAATTTCCATAAAATTTTCACTTATGGATAGATAATATACCTAGTGCTTAAATTTATTTCCAGAAATTTTTCGAATTATGATTGTATTGAAATACAAGCTTATGTGGTTAAAAAATGTTGATGTGAAATTTTTTTATCGTAAAAATATTGGTCATATTTTGCCATTTAGTATTAAAATATCCCGAATGTTGCTTATACTGTTTCCATTTTGATATAAATAGTTGAAATTGTGTGACACACACATGTTGACTAAAAATAAAATGCTTAAATCATTTTCGATGTATCTGTAACAATACTCATTCAACATACCATAAAGTATTAGATATAGCTCTATAAAATCAAAAATAGATGCAGATGCAACTCGAACATTGCTGAAACGTAAGTAAGTAGGCGCAGTCATGAAGAAATAATAGCATTCAGAGAAAATCCAATTATTTCATGTCACGATCATTTTTAAGTGGAAAACTCACCCATGATTAATAGAAAAGTAATGACTGTCTCCATATCTAGCCAAACCTTTGGGGGCGAAGGTGTGTTTTGATTATTTTAACCATAACAAATTGACTGCATTTGCACGTGTCTCGTGTTTCCTTAACATGTTCATCATTACTCACTGAAGTGATGTAAAATTGTTAATTATTGGATTTATGAGGTCACTATTTTAGGAGAGACTACTAATTTGTTACAGTAAAAGTTACCTAAAACTTATATTTGTATCGGTAATGTTTAGTATTTAAAATGCAGTAAAGAGCTAATTATTTACATAAGTTAATATAAACTAAAAAACTTTTATTGTACTTAGTACACAAGTAGTTAAATCTAAACAGGTCTATTTTGTTCTATTTTCATATATTATCGTTATTGGTATATAGGAAAAACTAAAGCAGCAAAATTTAACAATTTGGATTTCTTCTTCTGATTCCTACACTTTTTGGGTTGCGTTTATTAACATTTCGCTGTTTAAATCATTACAAGCATTTGTGATTTTTTCTTTCAAATGATTAATATCTTGCGAAAGTGTTTCGTAAACCTTATTTTTTAAACCCCCCATAAAAAAATCGAGGGGTGTTAGATCTGATGAATGAATAGATACATGAATCTTCATCTTCATTTATCTGGGAAAGTGTTATTTAAATATTGTTGCACAATCTTGACCTTGTGGGGTGGAGTTCTGTCGTGGTAAAACCATAGGTTTATCCTTAGCTGCATAAGCACATGCTCCAGAAGTGCAGGAAGGTCTTCTTGTAGGAAATTCAGGTAACTCACGCTGTTTAATATATGTTCATAAAAATAAGGCCCAATTAAATGCCTACCGATGATGCCGCACCATTCATTTAGTCCAAAATGACCTTGGTTTTGATCAACAGTTACATTTACTACAATTTGAGCTATAAAATTTAGTCTGTTTTCAATGTGACGCTCAGACAGATACACCAAATTGTATAGTTATGATACCCATTGGTCTTTAAAATTTGTTGAACGGTTGATTTATTAAAACTCAATTCCCGTCTAGCCTACGGTATAGAATTTCGTCGATTTGTAACAGTCTAGCTACATTAACATTGATTCTCACTCTTCGGACAATTATTTGATTCTTCCGAACAGAAATGCATCATTTCGTGGCGAGGTCGCCTTCAATCTTGTAAAGGTTCTATGATCAGGAATGAGGCGCTCTGCCCAACTAACATTTAAGCCTAATAGACTACTACACAAGAAAAATAATCCTAAATTGATCAAGATTTACTACTTTCTTCCATAAAAATAGTCTTCAATCTTACAAAATCTTATAATACCAAAATTTTAGTCAAAAATTTGTTAACTAAGAGTAATATAATGCCTTCCAAGTAAAATGAAATATATGTCAATTTATACAGTTCAAAATTACATATGGTTTACCTATTCTATGTTTTCAAATGCTAACATTCCAATAACGTGTAAGACGAAGTTATAATTTACTTAATTTCGCCTAGAAATCTGTCTTCAATATCCAAGGATTTTTTAAATTATTACAATAGGTAAATATTTACATATTTATTACGATATCAAAATACTTATTTTAGTCTTCAACTAGTAGTTAAAAATAAGGTAATAACTAGTTATTTTGCCCTATTAAATCCTTCAATTGGTTTCTTTTATTTTTATTACAATATAATCCTATTTTCAACTTTGTTGATAACTTGTATAGAATATTTGACCATTTCAATTAACCTAATAGAAATATTGTTCTATATTATTGTACAAATTTACTTGTTAATAATACTTCGACGTAAGTGTGTCTTATAAAGGTCTTTTAGGGAACAAGCTTCTTGTTATATGTATTCCGACAGATCTTGATGTAATAGCACGTAGAAATTGTTTTGTGTTTTGGCGATCTGCAGTTAAAATTAAGCCCTACACAGTATTAAAGAGTTGTAAAAACAAGTTTAAGCCGACACTGCATATCATGTAAATCAGTCTAATTATAATATATCGATAAACACTTCATGTTATCGTGTCAGATGAATTCAGTAGTGCACGTGAATTGAAATTCGAATTGAATTCCGTTCGAAAATATTTATTTTGTTTTTGTTATTACGCATATATAATATTATTGGCTTTAATTTGAAGTTTCAATCACAAATCCAAGAGTAGAATTTTATATGTAGGTACCTAGTAATAATTTAATTGGTAATAAATTACCATAAAATATCTTCATTTGGAGGAAATTTCAACCACAAAGTTAATATTTTCCTGTGACGTCAGCATTGGCATAGGCAATCTGCCCTATAGGTTAAAACATACAGACAAATTGACTTCAAAGTTGATTTTGTTTGATATAAACACTAAATGTTTTGTTCATTATTTCTAATTAATTACTCATTAAAATTATGTTAATACAGATAATATTAGTTAATACATTTATGACGAAAGATTATTAAACACATTTTACCACGAAGTACATTCAGTTTTTATTTTAGGTTATTCTTCAGTATAGTAATATTATTAAAAAGCAATAGTAAAAATGTATATTTATAAGGCGCGTTATTTTTATGAAAGTTTGGTCATGACATTATACGAAAAAATTTCCTGGGTTGTACAATTTGATGAATGGAAACCAAAAATACGGACTTTATTATATTAAAATCTAAATATCTATGAATATACTAACTCCCACTCTACTTGTAGCTTAGTAGCCTGACTTATAGTCTTTCTCTTTCTATCCTTGTTCGCTATTAGAATATATCAAATAAAACATATAATGTTGTCTCTCTCTGGCAAAAGTATGTCATATAGAGGGCATAATTAGGGTAGATTTTGGTAATAATGTCTTTTATATTTCGAAATTTTAACATAAAATTGGTCCGTATTTCTTTTAGGTCCAATTATCTTATTGGTATAAAATTCTTGCCGACCAATTATTAACTTCCATATTACTTTAGTTTTTTTCCCAACATAAGGAAAAAGGCCAACGAATATAGGTCAACTTTCCTTATACAGAATTGGTCATGAAAAGTTTTTGACCAATTCAGAGGTCAAGTTAACGTAATTTTAACTTTAATTGTTTGTTGGGTGGATACCTTTCTTGATATAACTCTACAGCTCTACTTGATTTTTTTTAGACTTGGCGTAAATTGGCAACATATCAACTTGTTGGGAATGATAAAACCTTTTGTATGCACAAAAGTTATACGTTTGACGTTGGGATTGGTTAATGACAAGTATATTATGACATTTAAACAACGAACATTCAAATATTTCCCAACAAATATTTGATCCTTCCACCGCTAATGTGATTTTTCGGTAATATTTCTTTTGAAAGTTTTTAGGGCCATATTGCTTGTAAATTTTAAACGGGAAGTAATACAGACAAACATGTATAATAAAAGTTAATAGAAAAAGAAGAAGTTTTCAACAGAAAAAAAATTCGGATGTGTTTCTGAAAAAAATATAATTGATGTCATTAGTCGTTTCTGTCAAATCCCAAAAATAATACTTTCGATCGACAATGGAGCTTACCTCATCCCATTTAACACCACGTGTCCCAAATTTTATTTAAATCTTTTGTATCCTCATAGTAGGCCCATACTGTCGAGTTTGAAACACCCTGTACTTTCTTACATTTATCATTTTGTATTTACGTTAAACAGAGCCTAAGTACTGTCCTGACTTTCATGGATTTATACCAACCCTATGTAAGCCGTCATAGCTGGTTCGTTTATCGCTGTGGGTCAGTTATTAGGAAAATATTTGCTGCTGTTAAATTTAGTTGCACTTCGATGTGTTTCTAGAATCCATAAGAGCTCGTAACAGCTGAGTCACAAATGCCTCTTAGAAACCTCGTCTTCTAAACAGGTCGAGCGGTCAAGTTGAAGAGACGAATCTGGTCGATGTCCCATCAACAATGGACGTAGCAAAAAATGGATGCTCACTTAATAAATTAATGGATCTAATTACCTTCAGATAATGTACCTAAAAAACTGAAAGCTCTGACCGGTCATGGCCAGATAAAAGTATTTTTTTCAGCTAATTCAGTGATTCAACTTTGTGGGTGAGGACTAAGTTGACTAGCTGACGAAGATTAATAATAACTGACGGCGATATATGATTAGTTTGACTTTTGAGAAAAGTGTTGTTCACACGTCCACAAGTATTTCTTCAATTTGATGGACGCTGGCTCGTTAGGTTGTTTATACAGACTGTCCCATTTTGGATGAGATAATTATATAGACAAATTTAATTCTTCAATGAAAATATTTGATATATGTGTATTTGAACAATGATTTACAACTAAAACTGCACTAATTTTCGAATAGTGTCAAATGGTTACATCACTTAGTTTTTTAATGAATTGGTTATTGTTAAGTACCAATATGTATTATTGTAATTTAAATTTTGTTCATACAATAGAATATTTTCGATTGCATTTTTCTGTTATACATTTCATTCAAAAATTAATTTCAAATACTTCATAGTTTTGAATAGTGGGTTGTTCTTGTTATTCGATAAACGTTAAATTAAGTTGAGAAGTGATTGAGGTACTCGTTGTCAGTTAACAAGTTCAATTTACTTCTCTGTCTTCCCATTTGGGACTTTAAATTGTTTAAAGTTATGAAAAATTTAGAAATGGCAGGTATGCATTTTATTTATGGTAAAGCAAATGGAAATGCAAATAGAGCTAACAATTTACATCAAGAAACATTTGCAAACTCAAATAGACAAATATTTATTGAAAACCAGCAAATATCAAGGCATTTTATTACCAGGAAAATAATCTAACAAACTAACAAACATTGTAAGTAATCTTCAAACTTTTCAAGCCAAGTATTATCTATAGATGAGTGCAACTTTTCAGGAGATGCAGTTACCAGCAACTGTTGGAATGAAAATTCTTAAGCTGTCGATTTCCTGACTTAAATCCGTTTGATTTATTTTTATAAAGCTATCTTGAATGCCCTGTTTATGAAACAAATCATAAGTGGACATCAGCGATGTTAAGTTAATAATCTGTGTAGGTACCTATAAATCTAGACACCCTTTTTATGATTTACAAACAAGTCATTTTTTTAATATTGTTACGGAAGCTCACCTAACTTTTAGTTTGTTAATTTTATTCCTGTTTCATTAGAGTTTATATTTTTTGTAATACCTTTATTTTAACGTTTTCCGGAATAATCCAGGCTATATTCTATTTGCTTCTCGATACGTTCTCGAGATCGCAGAGACTTCCAGAACTCTAAAAACCTATATAAGTGGATCAATTACGCCGTCACAGTCAGTTTGTATTGAGCAGTCGAAGGCGATTGACAAACGTCAAAGTAAAGCGTTGACAGTTGCGAAATTTGTTAGAAGGATATTTCTTGTATAATCAAAAGTGACAATAAAGTTTGTTTGTCTACGTGAAGTGTTTCTACGATAACCTAATTTAGAGGTTACAATATAGAAATTTGATTGTTAACTCTGTTACTTTCATTAATCAATAAAAAATTAATATTCACATCTCTCTATCCTACAACAAATTAGGCATGCAGTTCTTATATTAGATATTGTAAGTGAATACCGACAAACAAATAAGGATACATTGGAACTTTTTTAATTTTTTCTATAAACTTCCATCGAAAATTGGACAGTCTCGATAACACTTAGTATAGAATTAATCAAACAGGCTTAATATAATATTCTCTCAATGCTGCGGTCGGTCAAAACATCATAAAGCCAAAGAAAAAAAGTCAAAGCAGTGTTATTAATGTTATTACACTCGTCTACCTTCTTTTACCGATCAAGGATAAACGCAATACGGGCTGGACTTGTATCTGTTATTATTACCGTGAACAGTATAACATTTTGTAGCAACCGTGACTACATCTAACTACTTTCGCTGGAACGAATTAGATCTATACAAGGGGAATTAGATAATTTATGTAATATAGGCAGATACTCGTACCATTGATTAAAAGAATGGTATCTTACTGAATGCTCAAACCTAATGCAGTAATCGCAACAAAGACGGTTTGTTTTGTGTGCCTCTGAACCTATTTGATTTTAGAATAAACCGACAGAGTTTGGTTTCATTGTGTCTTTGGTATACAGGCACATATCTAGATTATATTTGAAGTTAATTATAAACAACCTTGTATATTTTTAAATGAAAGAAAATTATCTACAGGATGACAACAGCATTTGTCCAAGTATACTATAAAATGTTCATTACACATGTGTTTTGTAAATAATATTCATTATTCACTGGTTTCAAAGAATTGGGAATGAACTAACAAAGCAAAAGTTCTCCAGTGTCAGCTAATGAACATGAACTTCCTGTGTGAAAGCCAAACGCTACCCCCTACAATAGTTTAATTTGCTTTTTCAAATTTATCAAGTGACAAATGTCAAACTTGAAAGTAAGCTGTTTTGATAGTTTTGCATTGTATGTTATTTCATGTTCATGTTATAAGTGTCAAAATAATGCGTAATGTTTTCACTAAACAATTTGTTAAAATATTAATAGTCGTGGTCAAAGTATAGTATTCTAATTGCATAAAATGGTTGTAATTCACTCGGGTGACCCTTCACCCTCGTAATTTACAGCCATCATTAAATGCTCGTTGAATAATATACTAATATTTGACTTAGACATTAGATAATTAAGTTTTTTATGTATATTTTTTTATTCTCGTTTTATCTACATAATAGATTTGAAAAAAAAACGTAAGAAATGTGTTTTACAAAATTTCTTTAAAAAAAACAAAAAACTAGTTTTTGCAATTAGATAAGGCCGTCGTAAATTAACCCTGTATGATTTAACAGAAAGAAACTGTTTCCAGAACCTTCAAAAAATAAATTGTAATCTCAATCATAATTATCATCAATCATTATGGTATTCCTTAGAATTGTTTCTATAATAAGCAGGTAAAATTATTGTGCCCACTGGCACAAGCATTCTAAATATAAATAACAACATCGAAAAATATTAAGTTACAAAAGTAATTTTAATAAAAATACAAAAAAACATAAAGGAGCCAGAAATATCTCAAAGCTTTTCCACTTGACTAAACATCTACGGAGACCATCTAATTTCGAATACATTGTATAACATGCCATTTCCACATATTACAATGATTTACAAAGAAAACGATTTGCAATTAAAAATTCAGGTGATTGATTTCTTTCAATGCCAAAATGCTAATACTAACCTGTAGCAACATAAATTCTAGTGACAAAATATGTTTACATCTTATTTTATAAATCTGCATAATTTTTACATGCTACTGACATGAATATAAAATTGTCAGTCTTCGAACACTGACTATACTTGTAGCTCCACTGTAATGGTAATAGTTAAAGATTAAAATAATTTAAATTCACAAGTATAAACTTAACCACCAAATGTCATCAAACTAGGAACAAAAAAAGTCCATTAGTATCCATTGTTAGTAAATATTTCATAAAACCGGTCTAGATCTTAGACATCTATGCGAAGATGCGAAATTTAAATCTGTTACTTATTAATTTTTAAACCTTAATAACAAACAGTACCTAAATATTACAACAACAAAAAATATTTAGTAAGTAAGTAAGTAAGTAAGTATATTTATTGATCACATGATAAGTACATAAAGTATATAGTGATAAGTCATATTTAAAAAAGGTAAAACAACAAGTAACAATAAAAATTATATAACACATATTAACAACAAACAACAATATAAAAGTTAAAACATTAAAAATTAACTGTGGGAGCATCCATATATTCACAAACAGAATAAAAACAGTGATCGAGCATAATTCTTCTAATATTTTTTTTAAATTGAGCATTGTTTAGCATTTTTACATGTATTGGAAGCTTATTGTAAAGATTTAAATTTAATGAATTACGTTGCGATTTTTGCAACCTAAATTTAGAAGTTCGGAGTTGATTAGCGTTTCTTGTTAAATAATTGTGAACATCCGAATTAGTTTGATAGGAGTTAGATTTTTTATGTATTTCAATCAGAGAATAAAATATGTAAAGCGATGGCAGGGACATAATTTTTAACTTTTTAAATAGAGGCTTGCAATGTTCAAAAGGTCCGACTCTACAGATTATGCGTATAGCTTTCTTCTGGAGTTTAAACACACGATTAGCCATTGGAGCATTACCCCACAAAACCAGTCCATAACTTAAAAATGAGTGTATAACACCATAATAAGCGCTAACCAATGTTACATTATCCAGACACAACCTGAGTTTCCTTATTAAATATATCTGACTTGAAAGTTTTTTACAAAGACCTTCAATGTGATGTGCCCACTTAAGAGAACTATCAATAGTGATCCCCAACAGTTTTACATGCATATCATTATGTAAGTGATTACTAGAAAATATAATAGTTTGTGTTTTATCTTTATTTAATTTAAGGTTATTTGAAGTAAACCATGATTCGGCTTTAATTAAATCATTTTCGGCCAACCTCAGGACTGTATCTCTCTGTTTATTAGAACATGTCAATGTTGTGTCATCTGCAAATAAGATACACCCATCCGGATACATGTGATAGTATAAGTCATTAATGTAAATAACAAATAACAGTGGCCCCAGTACGGACCCCTGAGGAATTCCATGCCGAATAGGTGCGTAATTTGATAAACTATTACCGTAGGAAACACATTGAATTCTATTGGTTAAGTACGAACTAATCAGTTCTAAAGAAATACCACGTATGCCATAAAAATAGAGTTTATCCAAGAGAACTTTATGAGAGATACAGTCAAAGGCTTTACTTAAGTCACACAAAACTGCAGCTGTAAACATACCCTGTTCGAAACCATTGACTACGCTATCAACAAGTTTAAGAATTGCACCAATACTTGATCGATTTTTTCGAAATCCGAACTGATTTTCTGTGATAGCACTGACTTTTTCAAAATACATTTCAAGCCTATTTTTTATTAAAATTTCCAAAATTTTTCCAAACAAGGGTGTAACTGATATGGGGCGATAATTATTCACGTCATCGATATTCCCTTTTTTAAAGACTGGCACTACTCTAGAAACCTTTAATATATCAGGAAATATGCCTGTATTAAAACAATCATTAGCTAGATGTGTTAAAGGTAATACAATAAAATTAGCCGTTTGTTTTATGATTTTAGTATTAATATCATATATATCAAAACTTGGAGAATTTTTTAATGCCATGATTACATTATAAACTTCTGTCGATGTAACAGGAGCAAGAAAAAAAGATTGTGCTCTAATTGGGATACTTTTTAAATTATCGAGTGGATTATTATGATTGACTTGTTCAAGAGAATTCACTATTTTGTCCGCTATTGTAGAAAAACATATTAAAATCTAATGCCGATACATTAGTTGATGGTGCATGTTGATTACCAGAATTTCGGTTACTATTAATAAGCTTCCAGCAATCTCTCATTTTATTTGTAGATGAATTGATGAAATTGCTATATGACTCCTTTTTACTATTTCGAATTACTTTTCTATATTGTGTTCTTACAGATTTGTAAATCAGAATATCTGAGGGATTTTTCGATACCTTAGCTACTGTGTGAACCGCCGACAAAATGTCACGCATAGATTTAAGATTATCATTGAACCAACAAGGAGAGAATTTGGCGTTTAGATTAATTCTTTTTTTAGGAAAGCATTTATGAATTATACCTTGATAAGTATTTATAATAAAGCTAGATATATCAGTAGCATTAAGTTGCAAATTTGAAGAATTGGGCCAACTATGCATAGATGATAGCGACGCTATCATATCCCTAATACCCCTACTTGTAATAATTCTTGTCAAGGTGTTATTTACTGCTACAGGTGGTTTAGAATTAATAATAATGTACTGACCTGAGTGATCAGATATGCAGGGATCAATTACCCCAGTATAATAACTATCACAACTTAGAGTAGTCAATATATTGTCAATACAAGAAGAGGATTTGTTTGTTACTCTTGTGCTCTCCGAAATGGTAACCTCAAGATTGAAGGTAGATATAAGATTAATAAAATCATTAAGAGAATTTGATTGATGTTCAAAATGTATGTTAAAATCTCCAAGAATAATGATTTTATTGTAGTTTTTGGAAATATCTGTTAATAAAAGTTCTAACTTACGCATGAAAGTTTTTAAGTTACCATTTGAGCTAGATCTGTAAACGGTAATAATGGCTAACTCCAAATCACAAAACTCAAGACCACAGAATTCTGCATCAAATTCAGAACAATACGGATCTAATTTTAAAGGGGCCACGACCAACTCATTTCTGGAATATATAGATACTCCCCCATGCTGTCTGATTAACCTAGAAAAAGAAGTACACATTTTATAATTAACCAGTGTGGCAAACTTTAAATTAGATTCAGAAATCCAATGCTCAGATATACAAACTATGTCAAAATTGAATTTATTTAAGAAAAGAGACAAATCATCGATTTTGTTAAAGAGACCTTGAGCATTAATATGGTAAACACTTAACTTGTTCATTGATAGTTTTCTTACTAAAGACGCGTCGTCATCGATGGAATCATGCCTCATCCTGTGGAATTCGTCGTCCTCCGTGGTTGAAAAAAACGCCGAACACATGCTCCGGATGGCCATATACCGGGATCCATTGCAGCATTGAAATTTGTTTCATATAGGTGTACTTTAAAAGAAGAGTACAGTTGAGGGTACTTTGGGATAATCGCTTCACACATAATTTCGGGAAAATGCGATTTTAATAGTTCAGTTAAATCGTCAGCCTTCATTGATGGTTGTACTCGATATACATGAAGTGCAACAGTTTTAGGCACACCTTTAACAGTTTCGCCGTTCCACTTGATTTTATTGTTATTACCAACTATAACTTGGCGATTGCGCCTTTTTGAAACTGGTTTAATCCACTCATCAGAGCAATCACTTGAATTCCCCTGCTGCGCCAAATTAATGTATTTGTCACATTTAGATAGTGTCTCATTTTCCAAAATTGCAGTGGCAACTTGCTGTGTAGTAATAATATGCTGAGATGACTGCATACTGTTGTTTATTTTTTGATTCGGTTTCTTTGTTTGTTTTTGTTTACACGTCCTTGCTGAATCAGCATACGTTTTTTCCAGGTCTGATCTTTTTTCGTTTACAGCCGTCTTTTTATTAGTTCCGATCTCTTTAGTTTTTGTAACGTCTAATGTTTCATACAAATGAATTTGTTTATAAAGAAGATTTATTTTGTCTTTTAATTCACTTATGATTGAGTCCTTTGTTTAACAATATAAATAAATATATTTATGTCTACCTTATTATCCGAGGTGGTATTTTCTATAGCGTCAAAGAAAGCTGCATCATCTTCACCTGGTAATTGACGTTCACCACAGCACAGGATTGAGTCTTTTGTTAAAAATACACAAGAACAAAGTTTGGCACAACTTGTATGGTAGCAACTGTCACATTTACTGCATTTCACACCCGCAACCACATTAGATTTGCATCTTTTACAACATTTATTCAGAGAGAGGCTCGGAGTACCGCCCGTACTTGACGCCATCTTTTCGCTGATTAGAAATATTCTAACTACAACTGAAGTGACATTTTATTACAATAGATCTGAAGTTTATGTCGAATTGTTTATATTATAAATTCGAACCAAAGGTTAATAATATGCATTCTCACTTACAAAAATCTGTAGACAACTTTGCTATAAACAAGTTAGCCCACAACTTCACCTACGTTTGCCTTACTGCTGAGAACACTTTATTAATAGTGCATCGTGTGTCAGCGTAGCTGATGACAGCTCTAGATTTGATGATGCTACCAGTAAGTGCTCTATAATACTTTAAAGTAGAAGCAGAATTAATCAAATTCCAAATTGTACAAAATTCCTTTATTAACAATACTATACGAAAAAAGAAAATTGTCCCGAGAACATCTTTTAAGAATCATTGTTATAGAACCATTAGATAGATTATATTTCTGCTTCTTAAATATGTCTTTTTGCAAACGAATGTGGTTTATAGCATGACCTTGAACATGAGCAATTGTAAAGTCCAACTAAATGTTCATGCAGTTTCATGATAGGTATATTAATTAAAAATAGATTACAGCTGATCACGACAGCAGACAAATAAATGCTGACATTTTTGCATTGTTGATATTAATTTTTTCAAGTTATTAGTTACGTAACCTTCGATATGTTCTAGTAGTAGTGTTGGTGTTCAGATTTCAATACAATATTCAGCCATCTAAGATAGATATCATTTGACTCATTTCAGTTTTAATGATGATTTTTAATAAATTTCTTAAATTGCATCTCCTCCAAATGAGAATTAACAAAAAAAGTAAAAAAAAACTTCATTGACCTTAAATTCTGTACCTTTGGCATTTGTTGTGTTACCATTCAACTGAATAACGGATTGCTTACAAATACCTACTAAAAATTATAAAAAATTATTCATTATAGAATAGTATAATTTTAAAAATATAAACCAAATAAATAGCAGGCAAATAAGGTTTTTTCACGACTGCGAATAGAAATCAATTTCTCTGTTGTCAAAACTTGCCAGAAATGTGTAATTTTGCCTCTAGTAAGAGAATAATGACAAAATATTACTTTGTTAGGTATAGCTTGTATTACATATAGTTGAACTTCCACCTTGTAAAACCTGGTTTGCAAAATTTATTTTCTTCTGCAAGGATTCTTTTACATAATCTTCAGCTCCTGCTGTTGAGCTCCACCCCTCTGCCCCCCATGTCTTTTTATCGTCGTGATGACAACCCCTGAGTCTGCAAGGAAAGTAACTAAACTCCTGCGCAGATTGTGGTCGATGTATGTTAATAGGTTGAGTAAATCTAAATAGGTTGCGATGATGCTTGTTATTTTGCCAAATGTGTTTTTGTCCACTGGGTCACGTACATTTTCCTCCATTATATAATAAGAAAAAACGACGGTGGCTGATATGACACGGGCGAGGTTCTGAAGAGTTGCGATGTAAACCAACAAATTCTACATTTTCTTCATTATAAATAACAACAAAGGCTCTTGTTATTTTGGTTTCTGTATGTGGTGCTTTTATGATGAAATATGAATTTGCGTTTTTGATATTGTCTACTGTCATGCTGGTCAATTCACCTGATTGGCATGCTCCAGCGATTTCAAATTTTAGAGTAACCCATAATGAATAAATAATTTACAATTTCTTACACATTTTTTTTACAAGTAATCTTACCTCCATTAAATACTCTTTGTCATTTGCTATCGTCATGAAGATTTATATCTGATATATCGTCTGAATTCCGATTCAGAAAAGCCGTTAATTTTGGACTTAATCAATGTTATCGTTAACTAGTAGACATAACCTAACCATGGACTATTGCGGCCATAACGTCCAGATGATTTGTAATATTTAGATTTTTTTTGTTAAAATACGTCGGCCTGACATCTTCGGTAAAGTTTTGCGGTTTTTTTATCAGCACATCATTCTCTAAAACGGTTATATACTGCATCAGAAAATAAATTGTCAGTTTCAAAACCTGCTAACTCATAAGACTAGAATTACACAATTGTCAGAATTTTTAAAATATTGAATTTTAGAACAAGCGACCGGGAAAAATATATTATATACATTGCGGGACAGAAGCTTTAATCTTCGATGCATTACTTTTTAAAGTTAGTATATTATTATACCTATCTCCTTCATATTTATTTAATAATTCATTTATTTACAGTCTAAAAATCGTTGCTTGTTAACAATGTAAATCAATGGACGTGGTAGGAAGCTCATTGAGTTGACTTTATTCTCTGCTAGATTGGCGTAACCCCCCCCCTCTCCTTCTCGCTCTTAAAGTCCAACTAAAATACAGTTTGTGCCGTCCTCCAGAATTGAATCCTAGTTACGCCACTGTCTAGCTATGTAAGAGTTTTGATCTTATATGATTCTGTACAAGAGATCGACTTATACCTACCAACACCGATTTTAATTACAGAGGACCCACCTTTCAATGTGTATTATTTACCATTTTAATCTTAGTCTTATAATTAGATTCCACAGTTTTGACAATGACTCTTTAACACAGTTTCATGTTTCTGATTTTTCTCTTCAGAAGACTAGATAGCGCACGTTTGCCAGACCACATATACAGACTGTCATTTTCTCTTGTTCCTAGTAGAACCTACGCAGATTGTCATCTACGGATTGTCAATCTAGGTTAATATTAATCAGATATTTTCGAAATATGCAATGTCCTGATGTTACCCTTATTAATCAGTCTTTGGTTCAGTAGGTTTACTGTGGACATATTTGGTTGACATTTTGAGAACTTGGTTCCATTTTTAGACCGTATCTGGTATCTGTTCCAGCATAAGTGTCTATAATAGCTGACAATGCAGCAGAAGGGTTCTATAATGTTGTAGACGAACCTGTTTTGGCTCAATCATTAGATTTTCATTATACCAATGTTCTCATGTGAAGATGTTCCACAGATTATCAAAAAAGAAATAGTTCATTGTCTTCACAAAATCAGTGTACGCTACATCATCTTGTCTTTGAATATCAAGTTCACTTGACATGTATTGATTCAGACAATATGCATTGGAAATAGTATAGGTTTTCTCCATCAATCCGTATTGCTGTCTTGTGATGTTTTACCCATTTAGTAGATGCGATTGAACAATATAATTTCGAAAGTTTACACAGCGTTGATATAGGTCTACAATGATTTATTTTTTACTGTTTACCGTATTCATACACTGGGTATACTCTGACCAATTTCCAGACCTCTGAAAATATAGAAAATTGTAGAGCTAAGTCAAACCCTTGAGTCAAGAGTCAAACGTAGTTGATAGTTGCTCAGCTGATGAGGTGTGTGTACTTTTCGAGGGGTCCTGGTAATCAACTCTGATATAGATTAAGCGGCTATGGCATCCGGGCCAGCAAATAGACGAAGCATTTGCCTCGCACTATTCACACACATCTACGCCAAGTTCCAAAGTTACTCACGTCCGTCTGCAATACGTACCATTGCCATTCTCTAACTCTTTATTTCTCCGAGTCCCCAATCAGTCTTTATTCACTGTGCAGCCGCGGTCGCGAATGGACGTGGAAGTTGACCGTAGGCGCAACACAATTCACTTTTACCTTCGTTCTGATTTAACATCAGTGAATCAACTCGAAAGACCGTTACAGAAATAGTGAAAAATCAAGGTAAATTGCTTTTTGGCGTGTGATTGTGCAATTTTCATTTAACTATCATCTATATAAGTTCTGACATAATTTGAATCTGCGTTTATATTCAATTACTCAGATTTTGCAATCCGCTAATAATGTTCTTGCTTTAAGACATAAACGTGATTAACATACGAACTGGTTTAATAAAAAAAAGAAATAGGCCACCGGGTAAGTGAAAGTGAACGAGTGCAGGTGGTGAAAAAAATAAATAAATAACACAGCCAACATTAGTCGGGGTTTTGTGGCCGTACTGCTTTTGGCGCAAACTATTTCGTAATAAAATATTAACGTAATGCATGTGTAGAGAGAAATCATGATTTAACATCGTCTTAAAGTTCACAAAAATGTTGCGCCAACCCACCGTAAATTTAAGTGTTTTTATTTTGGCCTGTCATCAACTGACAGCTAACGTATTCTTAATTTTTAGGTTACATTTAAATATTGTCAGTGAAATGTTTCAAAAATGGACCGTTGTTGGAGTAGTGGTGATTTACCTCGTAACTAGTGCTATTTCCCTGGAAAATGGACTGGCCAGGACACCTCCGATGGGATGGCTGGCTTGGGAGCGGTTTAGGTGTAACACCGACTGCAAAAATGACCCTGACAACTGCATAAGGTATTTTCATTTGTTTGTTTTACAGTTACCTATGTGAGTTACCTATCATCTCGGTAGAAAAATGAGAAAGTCATTTCACAGAACAATAACCTTCACGACACAGTAATGCGTTATTGTTTGTAAACATTGCTACAAGATGTTTGGAAACAGTTAAGCAGAATAATGTACAGTTTCGTTTTATTGTTCCAGCGAAAATTTGTTCAGAACTATGGCAGATATTCTTGTTAGCGAGGGTTACGCCAATGTGGGATATGAATATATCAATGTGGATGATTGTTGGTTAGAGAAAGAAAGAAGTATATTTGGAGAACTGGTTCCTGACCGGACTAGGTTTCCTAGGGGGATGAAATCATTATCCGATTATGTAAGTCTTTTATTATTCTATATAATTTTCTTGTAGTAAAAGTAGAACACGTTGATTTTTATCTTCCATAAATTAAACAAAGTAAACCATTAGCATAACTTGTGTTATTCAATAAAAACGAGAGAAGGGTACTCATAGGTAGATAGCTTTTGTAACTTCACCTTTAACAGAGTAATTTAAGAAATTGAACATTGTATGTTGAAGCGTTGTGTTCTAGCTATGTAAAACATGCTTTATCAGTGCAATTGTTTAATTTTCTAAACATGTATATAAATAGATATATTTAGATGGTATTTAATTTGAATTGTTGATTTCTAAGTATGTAATAAACAGTCAAAAACAACAATTCAAGTGCTTATTCTCTGAAATTATTTTATGAACTATTTTTTTTTTAAATTACATTTAATAGTAAAAGCAACATTAAATATTTTAGTTTTTGTTGTCAGATCTAGCAAAATAAACGAACACTTAAATAATACTAAAAATAAATAAATAATAGACAAAATGTAATTGTAATAATTTCTTACGTTTTGAAAATTAGGATTCTTAAGAGGCTAGAGCAGGTTTTACCTATATCAATATTGAGAAATTCCAAATTGAAATGTATCTGAAATGAATATATTATAAACAGGGTGTTTCCTATGCTCAAGCAAATTTAGGTACTTAATGTCACAAAGACGATTTTACAAAATTTATTCTTTTATAAATTAATGCTTTCCTTTCACGACTGAAATGACTGATTTATTTATTTTTTTTAAATTGACGTTTTCATCTTTTTGTTGGCGTTGTCATTTATGGTTTTTACTTCTGACAAGACACAAGATATATCAGTAAAGTAATTTATTAAAAACATGTATATTATTCAAGGTGAGTTGTTCTGAAGTATTTAGATGCTAAATGCTTTTAATAGTAGGTAAGTTTTATTGTCAACATGAATTGTTTGACAATTTATTTGCTTTTAATTCTAAATTAAAACACAAATATAAAAAATCTCTTATTTACGACTATTATTTTATTACTGCTAAAGCTAAATAAAACATATTTAGCTATTAGCATAACTAATAATATACTTTCATAAACTAGCATAATTAGTTAATTAATTTTTCAATAAATAGGTACAATTAGTTCATCATATTTAAATTTACAAATTAACTACATATCTTAACGTTTCCAGTATAACTTTCTTAAATATAAATAAAAGAAATAGTATATTTTCTGAACTGATAAACCCTGAGTGATATGAATGAATGTATGTATATATGAATAATTAATTAGGTAAAATATTACAAACATAAAATACTTAATTAATTTAAAAGGTCACAGTTTGACAAATTTCCTGAGTGAAACACAAAATACAAGATAATGGTGTGGAAATCAGAACCATTTAATATTTGGCAATAACTTTTTCTTGTTAGATATCTTAAACATATATTTCTATATATGCATACAATCACAACTTCTACAAAATAATCGAAAATTAGCGTGTTTTTAAATTTTGTTTTTGAAATATTAGCATTTTTAATATTACTTCTGTATCCTTGACAAATATATAAAGTTAAAGTAACTTTAATTACTTTCTACCATTTATAAAAATATAGAAACGAATCTGTCCATAATATCCGAAATAAATGTAAATTTCAAAATGCTCCGAATTTTATGAGTAGGTACATAGATTCATCATTTGTTTGTCAATCTCGGATCAAGATATAGGAAGTGCTTCAGATTTAGGAAAACATTCTTTAGGTAAAAACGCCAAAAAGTTTATATAACGAATATCCCGATATCGAAACTGAGGTTACATTTATTGTGAAGAAGACATTTTTAAAATATTTCAGGCATACTGAAAAGTTCAATTTAATATTTTTTTCTATATTTGTGACTTGATGAAATAATTGGAAGGATTACTTACACTGATCTAGTGTTGGTTGAGGCAAATAATCTTGGAAAACGAGACAAGAGTTTCTTTATCATACCTTGTCTTGTCTAGTGAGAAGAAAATGTTTTGTCTCGCATGAATAACATAAAATTTTATTAAGGCTGTAATGTTCGCAATTTTACAAAGCCGTTTTTAGACATCCACGCGCTTTCATATTTCTCCTCAATGGAAATTCGTATTAAGATGGAGCAAGTTTTAATCAACTAATAAAAGTCTATTTTACTAGACAGCAGAGCCATATTTTCAAAGAAAAAATTAGATCTGGACAATATTTCGGTCGCAATATTGCCCACATTTAGGACTGCGGTGAGACGTTGTTAGGCATTATTATAAAAAAAGAACGCTGTAGGCTAGTAAATCAAGTCTTCATATAACAGACAATTGCCTCAGATTTCAATTTTTTGCATTTATATTCATGAAATCTGTCCGCCAAGAAGACATGTTTTGCTAAATTTCTGCATACAATTGCCTAACTTACAGGGGCTTAAAGTTAAATTTGCCGTTGAAGGTGCTGATGGGCGGAGCCTGATAAAAGCTACACTGTTTGGTAGAACATTATACCCTTACGAATTTGGTAATAGTGGTAGTTACTATCGGTCGCATTTGGTCTCGCTCGGAGCTCACACGTAACTATTGATATGGTTGATCATGGATAATGGTCATTTAGTAAACATTATAAACTATATAAATAGTCAGCTTTATATGTATAATAAATAATAAATAATACACGAAATGGACGACACAGTCAGAACTGTTTCAAGTGGCAGTGGGTTTATAATTAGTTCAGAAAACTTTCGGCTTTTTTTCAGAAAAAAATCGGCAAAATTTTATTATCGACCTTCACAATAGTCTCCCTCTAACTCTACACAACGATTCCAACGTTGCCCCAACGATTGGAAGCACCCTTAATAATCCTCCGCAGTTAACCCGTTCATCAGAATAGAAATGCAGTATTTATTTTTTCAATTAATGTTCTCTTAAATACCACCCCTTCTTGTAGTGTGGCAATTAAGTTCCGGGAATTTGTCAATGAAAAAACAAGCAAATTAAATTTCGGCAAAATTTTATTATCGACCTTCACCATAGTCTCCCTCTAACTCTACACAATGATTCCAACGTTGCCCCAACGATTGGAAGCACCCTTAATAATCCTCCGCAGTTAACCCGTTCAGCACCACGGTTACAGCTTCTATGACCTCCTGTACGCCGCCATGATGAGTTCCCTTGAGGTGCAACTTCATCTTGGGAAATAAAAAAAATCGCGTTGGGTAATATTGGGGCTATAAGGTGGGTGCGGCAATGTTGGAATGCCTTTTTTGCCTTTTGCTTTTTTTGCACAATGAACGAGGAATGGGCTGGCGCGTTGTCATGGTGCAAGATCCAGCCGTTCTCTGCGAATTAGGGTTGCACACGGAAAACGCGGTCCCCCAGCCGTTCCAGGACACCAACATATAACTGTCCAGTGCCTGTCTGGCCGGCAGGAAAATATTCACGGTGATGCCGTGGATATCGAAAAAAACGATCAACATTGCCTTAAGTCGTGACTTGGACATCCTCGCTTTCTTTGGTCGCTCTCAACTCTTTTCCACCCACTGCTGACTTTATTTAGGTGTCTCGGGGTCATACTCAAATATTCAGGTCCCATCTCCAGTGACTACCCGACTCATCCAGTCTCTACCGTCGCTCCGAATGTGGGACGCAGATCGATTTTCGCATGTCTTTCTGTTCACAGGTGAGAGCTTTTGGCACCATCTTTACGCAAATCTTTCGCATATTCAAATTTTTGTGTACCATCTTGCGAAGGATTTCTTTGTTGCCGTTTAACTCGTCAGACAACGCACGAATGCTTAGGCGCCTGTCAGATGTTTTCAGTGCACGCAAATGGTCAACATTCGCATCAGTACGAGAGGTGGCGGGAGCTCCTTCAGGTGGATCGTCTTCTACCGATTTACGCCCCTCCTTGAACCGTTTTGCCCATTCAAGCACGCGTTTTTTCGACATGCACTCGTATCCATATACCACCTGCAATTTTCGAAGGTTTTCCGAGGGGTTTTCGCCAGATTTCACTAAAAATTGAATTACAACACGTTTGTAATTTGAGTCACTCATTTTCAGGACGCCACTAAAAAAGTTACATTACACAGTGTAATTATTACAAAAAATCACTTTTACATTCCAACTTTGACATCCCGGATCTTTTTAATTATCAACATTTTCTTAATGCATATTGGCTTAAATCGTAATATTTTGAAGTAAAAAATCTAGTATGTCCCCATGGGCCATTACTTACTTACCACCCTGTATTTGTAATAATAATTATCTATTTTATTAGTATTTTATTTATGGATTTTATGGAATAAAGTAACTGGATTGTCACGGTACGCCAGCTTCCATGTACCAAAAGTAGTTACTCATTCATGAAAAACTTGAATGCGTCCATCAAAGACGCACTTAGAAATGCAAATCGACACATAAGTAATCCCTATTACTAACACGATTATTATGTAAAATAATTATTCCCTCGCTTCACGGTTGGAGCTAATCGCGTTTTGCCGCATCGTTAGCAACACTTCTTGCAATTATAATCAAAATCTTGCACAATTATACACATATAAATTATAATAACTCCTAACGAGTTGGTTGATAATTTTAAAATTGTGTTTAAGAGTTCCTAACGGAAGTGCTACTTAATAATCCTGTGTTAGGAAACCACTAACATTTCATAATTACTATTTCTGGGATATAATGTTATAATTATGTCCGTAGCTATTTCGTTTGTAGAAGATAACTAGTTTAGTTAAATTTCCGCTGGAAAATCAAGGAGGATTGACATGCGACAAAAGAGTAATTATTGGCATATGCAGGATGAGACAGCTAGATTTATAATGAAATGTGAAAAAACATTGTATTAAATAAAATGTCATAGTGTTATTCCTCCTCTTTTATTTAGCGATAGAGATGTATAGAGGATTTATGAGAATTATTCTTTAATGGCATGTCGATAATGCTATGAGTGACTCATTGATTTTGTCTAAAGGCGTACCTCAAGGTAGGGTAATAGGGCCATTGCTCTTTCTTATATATGTTAACAGCGTCTATGGACATTTTGTTTCATACACTAATGATACATCTTGTAACACAAGAGTTTCTTTAAAAGTCTTGTTCTTACTCGATTTTGCTTTGTCATGTATTGTTTTGCGAGTTTCGCAATTTTGCAAGTCTCCTGCATGATTCTTGCGGAATTCTACTAAGAACTGGGTGACAGTGGTGGTTATTCTCGGTCGGCTACGGTCCCGCTCAAAGTTCACACATAACCCATCTATTCTATAACGTATAGAAGCGGCCAGTTTTATATAATAAGTAATGGTCGAAATAGGCGAAACAGAATCGAAGCTCTTGTCTTGGTCTTGTCTTGGCCTTGTCTTGATCTTGTCTTGGTCTTATCTTGGTCTTGTTTTGGTCTTGTCTTGGTCTGGTCTTGGTCTGGTCTTATTCTCGCTTTGGTCTTGTTTTGTCTTGGTCTTGACTTGGACTAATCTTGTCCTTGTCTTGATCATGTATTCGTCTTGGTCTCGTCTTGGTCTTGTCAAGACTAAGACAAGATCAGGAAAAAGCAAGACAAGATGATAATAATGTTTCACTATCTAAATAATACTATCCATTTGTGGTATCTCAAATCTTATGACAATATCAAATCTTTAAATTCCAAAGTTAGTCAACAAATCGTCAATAAGCCGGCCACCAATAATGGGTTGGTAGACAAGAAAAAGTACGTCGGCAGGAAGGAAACTTTGGATGCGAAATGGAGTGTGGTATCCACTGCATTCCAATACTACGAGTATATCTGTCGAAGAAGAAACATATATTCTCATAGTCTAGCAACGTTGGAAATGTTATTTTCTCTATTTCAGTGCCTTAACACAACAGTTTTTCTTTTTTTTCTTACTGTAGACCAGAGTCAATGTTTGCACTTTTCAAATCTCTCATCAAGTCTAATCAAGAAATTGCAGTATTATTCAAATTACGGTGCTATTGTACGGTTGCCAGCACTGTTTTAAGGATAACATCACAAACAACCAGCTGTTTATCAATTGGTGTTAAAATAAAGTATTGTGAAGACATAATTCTTATCGTAAAAACAGTTTTGTGTGTTCGACTTGTGATGAGTGAATATTTGAACTTTACAAAATAATGGAAATCTATCAATATCAAGTTTATTAATAATACCGTTAATTTTAACACATACAAACAGGAAAACTATTTTATTATTAACAAACAGTACCAAAAGTGTTGAGATTTACCAGATATTCAAATATTAAATGATACCACAACAATTTTGTCGACTTCATGGCATCACGTCAAAGCAAGTTTGATTATAATATTCGATTGATTATTTAGGATCTAGTAAGCGTAATAATAGCATTCGTAGACACGCTTCATGCACAATAGGTCATCATAAGGCTTGAGTATTGCGGGTAATCTCATTTTTATAACAAGCGTAATAAATCGTGGCAGACAAATGGTTTAAATACTTAAAATGTAATAAATTTTCAGCTAACTTATTATCATTTTTGTTCAAATAAACTGTAAGGAAAAGTAGGTTTCACTATAAAAATATTAGGGCGCAGATAACTAACTGCACATGATAATGAATAACATGAGTTACGCGACGCTTGTTTTAAAGGTCAATGCCAGAGGTTACATGGAAGAAGAATTTTACTGAGCGAGTAAAAGTCTGATACGGGGCTCTACGCAAGGAAGTAATTCGTGATTGTTAAGATAACAAGCTTATAACTTCATTGAAATCTGGTCATTTGGCTACCTATTATATTTTTAAGATAATTTTGCACTAGATGTACATGTTATGTACAGTATTTTTTCATGGAACTTCTTTTGTGAGTTACATTTGAAAGATAAAGTTAGTTTGGTATGTATATCAAGACAGATTCATTTTTTTATTTGCTTTCTTTACTTTGATTACATATGACTAAAGATTTCTATTTGTCCAAAAATGTTCACCTGAATTTTTTCCGAAATTAACATGAAAGAAAGAATTTTCTATACAACTTAGTATCTAAAATATTACAATGGTTTAATTAGGAATACAGTAAGATTTGTACAGGAAGAAGACGTTCATTCATTCCATCCGCCCGTGAAGCGTGTAACATAAGTACAGTTTAGTATTGGCACATTCAATAAGGGAAGTGACTAAAATGAACTGTATTATTTATACTGAATTGAAATTATATTTACATAGGAGTGCAGAGAAATTTTTATTCACTTTCTCTACCTGTTAGACGGGAAATCTAATATTATTCTCCATGGGTCCAGTATCTAATATAACTGTCGCAATAGAAATGCATTTCAAGTTTATGAAGAGAATGATTCTGATTAAATGGTACATATTTTTTTAATAAATCACATAGCGTTTCCAGTAAAAAGTGTGGCATGATTTAAATCAAGTTACCATTGTACAATTTTGTTTCTTTAAAATAAAACTTCAGTTATTTGTAACTGAATTCAATATAATGTTTGATTTAGACTAATTTACCTTTATTAAAAAGTCATTGTATATCTAGCTGCACTGATAACAGGATATATTTTACTAACAAATTATTAGAATTACAGTAGATTTTATTATTAGATTTCAGATAATAAACACACCATGCGAGTCACATTTTGATTTCTAAATAGTTAAGGTTTTGTCAGGAGCAGAAATAACTTCTCTGTAGGATTTTTTTAGTGGAATTTGTCTATATATCCTCTAAATGTTAATTATTCATCCTTCTTTATAAAAGTGTATTGTTGATCCATCATTTAAAAATGTATTCCAATGTAGGTATTTCATTCGCATTACATATTTCTATATATATTCCTTGGTATTTGCAAATATTTATAGATATACGTATATCTGTGTGAAAATAAATATGATTAGCTCGAATTTTTGTTACAGTAAATTTATAATTAAGATAACTACAACTTAATATATGTTGTAAGGAATTACTATTGTTACTGTCACAAAGATAAGTATGTTGTATAAAATTAATGTTGTATGGTTTAAAGACACATGCAATGGCGTAGTATTGATACAAACATCTAAACAACGTACCGTTTCAGTTTCTATGATATTTATTCCACTGGCATACTCGAGATTAGATCTAACAAAAGCACTAAGCAGTGTCATATATACTTGAATATTAGAAAAACCATAGGTAATTCTTGTTAAGTAACCCAGACTCATATATGTACATTGAACTGTTTTATCAATATGATATAAAAG
Source organism: Monochamus saltuarius (assembly GCA_025584915.1). Taxonomy (NCBI): domain Eukaryota; kingdom Metazoa; phylum Arthropoda; class Insecta; order Coleoptera; family Cerambycidae; genus Monochamus; species Monochamus saltuarius. The sequence goes on from CM046724.1 coordinate 58,512,730, forward strand.
CTTAATTTATGGTCAAAATAGACGCCTTGCTCTTTTGCTATATCAGGACGGTCAAGCACGATGCCGTTAAGGTCATAATTAAACAAAATGCTCTTTTGGTAAGTGTAATCACGTTACACTTGCTAGTTTTTAGAGAGAGTTTATTAGCAGTACATCAATTCTGAATACGAGTTATACAATGCTGCAATCTAATACAATCATTAGCATCATTAATCTTGCTACATATATTTTTATATCGTCTGCATACATGAGGTGATATTCAAGATCTTGAACTATGTCATTGATATAAATTACAAATAATAAGGGATCCAAAATTGACCCTTGAGGTACACCCGATGTAACAGATGTTTCGATTGCACGTTTGTGTCGGTACCAAACGTCCAATCGAAACATTGAACAAATTGGTGTCTACCAATTAAATAAGATTGAAATAACTTCAGCAAATCAGATCAGGTAGTCCAAAAATATCCAGCTTCTGGATTAGGATATTATGATCCAGCATATAAAATGCCGTCGAGAAGTCGGTATATAATATTATATAGATTTGTGTATTTGAGTCAAAGTTCTGAGAAATATACTGTGTGATACATATCAAATTGGACACAGTTGATCTGTACTTCATAAATCCATGTTGGCAAGGACTGATAACCATTTGGACATGTGAATAAAGCATGTTGTGTAGAGAAATTTCAAACACCTTAGATAATTTGCTAATAATTGCAATAGGTTTGTAATTATAGATATCAGATTTGTCGCTCTTTTTGAATACTGAAGAGAAGTATAGTAGATTTTGCACAGGAAAAACGCCAGTAGTTTCTGATAAATTAAAAATGGCAGTAAGTGTATTAACAAACGGTATTCCATCAGGATCTCGAGTAAGTTTAGGTTTTAATCGTTTAAGGGCACATAGTACCTCAGAGCCTGACAAGCTAGGAACATGCAACGAGTCCATATAAGCGATTGATTACGGTGTCTGTTGATGCACTGAAAGACTAAATGTCTGAGAAAAACTATCCTTCCTGAAACATGACGTTACACCATTATCTCTTAATATTGAGGATAGATATATGCTTTTATTACAATTTACATAGTTCCAAAATGTTTTGACATCAGAGTTAATGTTATTATTGTTTTGGGAAGCTATTTACTAAATTAAACTTACTAATCCCACATAATGATGAAAAGAACGATAATAATTTTGCTTTACGAAATTCGCGAAAAGTTACCACTTTGCCGCCTTTAATAATTTAAATGAAAATCTGCGAAATTCGCTAGAACTTTCGCGAATTTCGCGTTGATGAGGTCAATGCTTAAGAGAGACACACGTTATATCTGAAGACAATTTTAAATGTTTAAAGGCATTGTGTATAAATTACTCATTCAGTTGACCATATCAGAAGCACTACTATAGACATATAAAAACCTGTAACAGAATCGTAGCCATAAAAAATCCACGCGAAAACAATTTTTCTACAAGAGAAATGGAACAGTTAAAGGTACATGAGAGTGAAAGGTATTTATTTGATTGTTCTCTATCCTTTAGTAACGATCTGATACGTTATGTAACAATTTATAGTCATAAATACTCTTACCAATACAGGAAAATTGGACAACAATTATTTCTTTGTAAGGTCACAAATGTAGTAGTTTTAGGTTATTTCTTAAAGCCAGAAAAAATCTAAAAGTTATGCAACAGAAGAAAATATAGGTATGGTCGTATTAGCTCCACCTGACAGACATTATGAAGATAAAAAATATATTATAGAAATGCATATACATGCTATCTATTTACTAGAGACTTTTCTGAAGTGTGAAGCATAATATTAGTTTAACTAATTATCAGTCAATTCAACAGAAAACAAACATGTAAGGAATACATTTTTTAGTTCAAAAGATTACTGAACCAGAAACTAAAACGTCATGCTCAAATCAAAAACAATCGGGTTATAGCAAATTTTCCTATTTAAATCATCACATTACCATAGTATATTCTCTTCTTTGGTTCTATACGTTTCGCTATTATCTTATACAGGGTGTTTCAGAACTTATCCGAACAACTTTGAGAATAGGTGCACCCTTACATATAAAGTCGATATCACCAAAGCTATTATAATAAAAGTTTAATAGATTTCGCGTAAAACTATGTTTAAAGTTCTAACATTATAATGCAGTACGTAGTTGGACAACTATACCTGGCGAATAGGGTTGGAGTGGGGATATGCTCTCTATGTCTCAAACGAACGAGGTCAGTAGTTTTCTGTTTACCGTGGGAGTGTCAATTTTTATATTGGCTTATGTGTACAGCAATGGTGAATTAATGGACATGATTTTTATTTATGATGAAGTTAGATAAAATGTACTGGCGGCTTTGCGCTTGTATGCAGATCGATTTCTTGATCAGCACATGCCAAATTAGAAAATGTTTACGGTAGTTGTGCAACGTGGACTTAATACTGGTAATTTACGTGCAATTTGTGAACCAGATTGGCGACCACAACGTATTTTAGCAGCCAAAAAACAAGTGTTGCATGTGGACTATGAAAATCCGCAAATAAGTACAAGGCAGATAGATACCTGAAGTAGCCCATCAATGGTGTGGCATTTACTGCACGAAGCTCAGTTATACCCATATCATATCCAGTGTGTTCAGATGGTACTTTATTTATTCGCAATAGAACACAAAACATTCGCAATACACACGTTTGGGAACTCGAAAATCCACACGATAATGAACGGGGCCACAACTGTTTTTCACTGAATGTTTGAACAGAAATTATTGATGAGCTTCTTCAAAATGAGTGTAACAAAATTTTATTTATTTTAAAAACATGTCACTTTGGTTAGATCTATCTATCTTTAATTTTATTCTAAAGTAAAAATGTTGCAATTTTTGGCGCCGGTGTCAGGTTGACAACGCCAAAGGCATGCAATTAAATATGTTTAAATAGTTTTTAAAATACCTATATATTTCTTTGCAATGCCATATTTATACATTTATGTTGAACATTCCCATTTTTTTTCGGATAGGTTCTGAATCACCCTGTATATCTAATGGTCTTGTGATAAATAGCGAAAAATGTATTTTATTTATCTATATGGATAAAATCAGACATATTTCGAGTACTATACTTCTATTGTTTTAAACTTACTGAAACCATTGAACCTGACCTTGTATGGTAATTTTTTATTCGAATTCAGTTGAAAGTATCGACATTGCTTATTCATTAAACATAACACCAGCTTCCGATCAAGACCAATTTTATTATATGTTTAATATTTTGTAAAACTAATTGGACCACCTAAACAATATTAATAAATAATAAACTAAAAATTGACATTCCACTTTTTTAAGCGCAAGGATAAATAAAATATTTATTGACGGAATTAGTAGTAGAGCACTTCAAATAATTATGCTTTAAACAATAATAATGGGACATATTTATGTAGTAACACCTACTTGGCCATGAAAATTTTTATATAAATTTTAAATACTACGAGACCTATTTTTAAAAAAATCCAAAAAATGCAGAAATAGATCAAATCTCATCTATTGTGGTTGAATTTCGAGTTCCCACTTCATATATAGAGTATATCAGGTTAGTAAATAGAATACATTTTTTAGATAATTATTGAATAGAGTTTTGTCTGTGGGTGTTCATTAGCATACCTAGATGTTTGGTATCAGAGAGCATGCATATGACTTCATTGATAGGAATTGTAGGAGATTTGATACATATTAGCTTAAAATACCTTTCTTAAACAGTAAAAAATGTTACAAAAGCTAATAATAAGGAATATATGGGTAGATATTGTGGGTGTAATTCAACGCAGGTTGGGGCTTTTGTCCACTGAGTAGTTAGTTTCACACAATATTGTTAATACCTGAAAATATATGAAAAAACTACGAGACCTAGTTGAAGACATTTATATGTAATATTCTATATTTTGATACACTCACTTAAAGTGTTTAAATTTACGCTTTCTTGTTTTCTCACCGTGTTTCTTAAAATATACTTTTCACAGCTAACGCACATAAAAGTTATTATAAAAATTATATTATATATTCTTTTAGTTAGTATGATATTTATTAAAATGTATGTATAAACGCATTTTCTTTTCAAAACATTGCAAGATAACACTTATCAGTAGTAAATAAGTGCATATGTCTTGTATTTGTTATGTCACGTTTACTTCCGCCTCGTGTAAAATTAATAAAAAAGCGGGCGTTGTGGTAATCATAGTTTTGCACAACAAATGATGTGCAATTTTAATAGATATCGAAAACGATAAATTTTTTTTAAATAATACGGATTGATTTGAATACCTTTAATTAGGATTATAAAAATTTGTTGCAAGTCACATAAATTATATTTTTCTTAGCTAAGTAATTTTCATGACAATGAAATTTAGTAAAAATATTTAACGACGATTGTATAATTTAATGTCAACAATAGGTAATAAAATAAATTCAAATTCGCTATATTTTTGTGGTTTAAATAATATTGCCAAAATGTAAAATAATACATTATTTTTTTTATATATTTTTAGGTATTAACAATATTGTGTGAAACTAACTACTCTGCGGACTAAAGCCCCAACCAGTGTTGAATTACACCCACAATATCTACCCATATATTTTTCATTATTAGCTTTTGTAACATTTTTTACTGTATTAGAAAGGTATTTTAAGCTAATATAAATCAGATCTCCTACAATTCCTGTCAATGAAGTCATATGTATGCTCTCTGATACCAAACATCTAGGTATGCTAATGAGCAACTTCACAGACAAAGCTCTATTCAATAATTATCCAAAGAAAATTAATCTAGTTAAAGTTCACTTTTGAAATTGTGGGAACTCGAAAATTCAACCACAATAGATGAGATCTCCATTCAAAATTTATTTTGATAGTTTTGGAATATGGAAAGGCGAATTCTTGAAAACTGTACACTGAAAATACTTTTATATTTACACAACGTTATAGGCATTGCAGGTATCTCTAGTACCTACACTGTAAACTAAATAAAAAAATAAGAAAGTGTTTTATGCATTTATTATTAATTAAAAATTAATTTCCCGAATATTGTCTCGAATTTAATCCTATTAAATGATCTTACGAACATGTGTTGTCCTAAATAGTGCTATTATGTAATTGGATAAATACAGAAGACAATGTTGAAGAAAAAACTGCCGAAGTTATCTGAATCTAGTTAAAAAAAAAAATTTGTTACTTAGGTCAAACGAAATATTAGAGACTTACATTGTCTACTTTTCCTTTGTAAAATAATTATGCATTGTTATCTTCTACTGCAAGCAAGCAAAAGAGCAAGCGAAGGCAAATATTTTCTCACATGTTTCCAAGATTACTGCTGCTGGTACATAATCGCATTTCGTCTACACTTAGCTCTCTCAAAATCAGCGAGTGACATTTGGTAAAAATATGCCTAAGTCTTTCCTAAGTAGCACACTAGTCTTATAATTCAAGATTATAAGACCACAAATTCATATAAAGGATATGTAACGGTTATATGACAGCAATTTTATCGTATTATTGTTCCATTTGAGACTTTTTTGTTAACAGCCGCTATTTTGCTATTTAAAGTACCTGTGAGAATAATGTAATCCCTACATGAAAAACCTTTTATACAAATTATTTAAACTATTTCCAGAATGTTCTTGGGTCTGCACTTAGTATTTTTGCTTCAGTTTCTATTTTATAAATGCTGTATTAAAATATGTTTGCGCGACTATAATGCAAAACTGCTTCTTAAAGGTAATTAGCACCAGCAAACGATTTTCTACAAAGCATAATGATCTTATAACATAACATTAAATTATTTTAAATGCTTCTGAAGTGACCATACTGTTTTATTATTCATGTTTATTCACTTAGTCCAATTCACAATTTCAGCGTCCATCTTACAAAAAATTTAAACAATAAGTTTTACGTGAGTTTTGATTATATGGAATTTAGAATTCGAACTGGGAATATTTTTTAGCAGTAAATGTGCATGTATTTAAAAAAATTTTTGTGAACGAAAATAGTGTCTTTATTTTTTTAGTACTATGCAGGCGCGTTATGACTTATCGACCTACTTTATTCGTTTATCACAGTAAAATTTTATTCGTACCTGAAATTCAACTTTGAATTAGATATTTTTGAGTTTATAAGTATAACACCGTATACCTAATATAAAGATGCTTATAATAGACATACGTAGTAAAATTTTAACAAAGTCGAATATTAGTTTTATAGTTGTAATGGGCTTGTAAATAAAGCCGTATAATTGTATAACGTTTTTTTAAGACATTATCATGACATGGTTTATTAGAATCGTATAGCTTGTTGTATCAATGCTGTAAGCACTCATTGTTAAAACATAACTTGTTTTTATATAGAACTCTTATAACACAATTATATAATTTTTATACAGCAATTATGTTTTATAAAAATGTGCCTATTTCACGTTATTAGCTGCTAAGTTGATGCCAATAAGATGTTTATGCGACTAAACCTTGTAACTTCAACTCTCCAAAAATTAGTTACAGCAACCACTGCTATAAAATATCTTGTGTTACTTGGGATTTTTTTTATACAGACTTCCACTATAAAACCGACTAATTTTTAAAAAGTTTTATGTGCCAACCTATTTTACTCTCGTTTTTTCTTATTACTTTTTAATAATTTATGAAATATGGAGATGGATTACAAGCAACATAGATTAATAGTCAACCTGAAAATAATCGCTAGGTGTAGTAGGAAGGCAGTCATGTCCTTATGGGTAACTGTAAACTTGAGAATGTTTAAGAAAATAAGGAATTTACATCGACTTTGCTAGATATAAATACAATTTTCTTTATTCATTAATTTTGTCCAGTCCATGTAAACTTAATGTGCATGCCTTCAGATAGAAAACTGAAAAAATTAACCTCGATTTTATCATAAATGAGACATATATTGAAAATGTCTCAACTATTCCAACCTTTCACAATTATCAACAAAAAGAATTTTACGCATTTGAGGAAATATTTATACACACCGACTAAAGTAAAGTTGAACAATAAATCATATTTTTTAAACATCTTGGAAATATTTTTTAATTTCTAATCTGTGTGATCGTTTCTAATTGAATGTTCATTTTAATAATGAAAGTTGAAAAACGAAAGCACTAATACAAAGTTACGTAATAATATAGTGTTTTCAGTATATTTCTATCTTCATTAGGTATCTTATCTTGCGAAGTTAGGGGGGGCTTGGAGGGACTTAGCTCCTCCAGAAATCCAATTAGCCCCCCCAAAAATATTTGTAAACAACTCGCACACATTTCAGAGGCACACACAGGCTTTAGCCCATCTAACCCCCTCCCTCCTCCAGATTTGATGACCAAACTTCGCCTATGCTTCTTATTATTATTGTTTTCCATGACCTTCCTAAGATGTGTTTGAGTATTTTTTTCCTATATTTTTAGGTATTAACAATATTGTGTGAAACTAACTACTCAGTGGACAAAAGCCCCAACCTGCGTTGAATTACACCCACAATATCTACCCATATATTCCTTATTATTAGCTTTTGTAACATTTTTTACTGTTTAAGAAAGGTATTTTAAGCTAATATGTATCAAATCTCCTACAATTCCTATCAATGAAGTCATATGTATGTTCTCTGATACCAAACATCTAGGTATGCTAATGAACATCCACAGACAAAACTCTATTCAATAATTATCTAAAAAATTTAATATATTTACTAACCTCTGGAGTGGGAACTCGAAATTCAACCACAATAATTGAGATCTCACTTATTTCTACGTTTTATTAGGATCGCTTCATCAGGTGGCCTCCTTTAACTTGAGTCAAATATCTAACTATAAAGATGATTATACCAATAAATTAAAATTATTTGAAATTGAATGTCAAAATGAAATATCGACAACGTCAAACTGATTAACTGTCAATGAATATCATAACAACCTACTAAAATAAATAAAAATTAATAAAAAAATTTACCTTTTATGTATAGAAATAAGTGAGATCTCAATTATTGTGGTTGAATTTCGAGTTCCCACTCCAGAGGTTAGTAAATATATTAAATTTTTTAGATAATTATTGAATAGAGTTTTGTCTGTGGATGTTCATTAGCATACCTAGATGTTTGGTATCAGAGAACATACATATGACTTCATTGATAGGAATTGTAGGAGATTTGATACATATTAGCTTAAAATACCTTTCTTAAACAGTAAAAAATGTTACAAAAGCTAATAATAAGGAATATATGGGTAGATATTGTGGGTGTAATTCAACGCAGGTTGGGGCTTTTGTCCACTGAGTAGTTAGTTTCACACAATATTGTTAATACCTAAAAATATAGAAAAAAAAACTATGCAAAAAAGGTAAAATTTTTTATTAATTTTTATTTATTTTAGTAGGTTGTTATGATATTCATTGACAGTTAATCAGTTTGACGTTGTCGATATTTCATTTTGACATTCAATTTCAAATAATTTTAATTTATTGGTATAATCATCTTTATAGTTAGATATTTGACTCAAGTTAAAGGAGGCCACCTGATGAAGCGATCCTAATAAAACGTAGAAATAAGTGAGATCTCAATTATTGTGGTTGAATTTCGAGTTCCCACCCCAGAGGTTAGTAAATATATTAAATTTTTTAGATAATTATTGAATAGAGTTTTGTCTGTGGATGTTCATTAGCATACCTAGATGTTTGGTATCAGAGAACATACATATGACTTCATTGATAGGAATTGTAGGAGATTTGATACATATTAGCTTAAAATACCTTTCTTAAACAGTAAAAATGTGTTTGAGTAATTTAAATAACTGTAAAAGTGCACTTGATAAAATAAATAAATTTGGTTGTTAATCGGTTTGGAATAAAAAAAGTGTAAAGAAACAAAAAGTTAAGATAATATGAGGCACATACGATGACCTATTTTATTTGTAATATTATTCAGGGTGATATATTTTTTCTGACAACTAATGACTGATGTTACCCACACCTCGTTCACTGGTAAATTTCTAAAGTTGGTAATTTTTTGTTTTATACCTACTGTCATAATAAATATGCACACCGAATTTGATTATTTCAAGCGGTTTAGATATTAAAAACGGTTTTTTTTTTAATTTTTGGCACTTTAGGATACTACTACTTTAGGTAGTAGTAGTCCAGCTACAGTCGTTGTTCTAAGACCACACATTTATATAACAAAAAATCCTTATTTTTGGCCACAGAATACGCCCCCTTAACCTCTACTTCAGAGACATTCTGTATAAGAGATTCAAGTGATCCTTGAATATAATATTTTCTTTCCCTATATTTCATCATTTATTACAGTTTAGCAGGTTCTTTATATTTATTACTTTCTCCTTGAACATTTCTAAATGCTCTTCTCAAAAATAAATGCATTAGAACTGAGTCTTGCTCCTGTTCAAGTTTATATTTTTTATTTAATTATATGATCAACGTAAAACATAATTTGTCTTTTCAGGTTCACTCCAAAGGCCTCAAATTCGGAATCTACGAGGACTACGGCAACTACACGTGCGCGGGCTACCCGGGTGTCTTGGGATTCCTCCAAAGGGACGCCGCCACCTTCGCGTCCTGGGACGTCGACTTTGTGAAACTAGACGGATGTTACGCACACCCCGCCGAGATGGACAGGGGATACCCCGAATTCGGTTTTCACTTGAATCGGACGGGTCGGCCGATGATATATTCGTGTAGTTGGCCGGTGTATCAAATTTACGCCGGCATGCAGCCGAACTTTTCCTCGATAATCGAACATTGTAATCTGTGGAGGAACTTCGACGACATTCAGGACTCCTGGGCTAGTGTGGAGACTATAATAGATTATTACGGGAATAATCAAGACGTCATCGTTCCCAATGCCGGACCGGGACACTGGAACGACCCCGATATGGTGAGTTTTGAAGTTTTAGATTTTTAATCATATAATTTAATCAATTTTCTTTGTCATAGTTGCTACTTTCAAAAAGTAGAGGAAATTATGTGTTACTGTAATAGCAATAGAGAAAAGAGCTTGATCGACGGTACAGTTCACTTTATACTTACGTGGAATTTTCTAATTTGTGAATGAAAATTTGATCCTTTTTACATATAAAACGTGCTCTTATTAAATATCGATAGGCTGCATCGTTTTTGAGTAACACCGATTTGAAAATTTTATAAAAGGTCTAAAATGCAATTTCCATTACTACTAATAACTAATACTATCCTCAGTCTCAATTAAAACTAGGTACTTGACATTCCTGTTATCTGTCACAAATTTGCAATTTTTTTCATAGCACACTGAACATTTTATGCTCTTATCTAATGGTAGTAACACCTTAGAGCATCATACATTGTGGATACCACTTATGGTCATGATTCATTAACTACACAATTTTGGGAAAAATCTTCGGACACGTCGATTTTTAATTTTAATTTCGTATTTCTTGATATCAAATTTATGTAGGTAGAGTGAACCATATAAACCATATGACGTCATCGATTTTTTTTAAATGGAATACTCTGTATTTTTTCATTAGAAAGAGAGACAACTGAGATTTTAAAAAACATGCATTGTGATTCAGAACATATCTAATAAAGGAAAATTGAATCCGTAGCAGTGAAAAGTACTGTTTTTGAATATAAATACTAAATATACAATGGGAAACGCAAGGAACTAAAGGCCGAAGTTACGCGATTTTTAGACAGGTACATAGACATATACATACGGATTCATCAACAAGGCGTAACGTTAGTCAGACTAGCGGAGGTTACGCAAATATGGACGTAAATAAACAGCCTACCTAGCAACGCACGCTTTGATACCTAGCAACGCATGTTTCGTGAATGAGCGCAAAGCTGGTTAGGCCGACTAACGCGCTTTACACGGGTCTAAAACTGCTAAGTCCGACTAGCGCTACGCCCGTTTCATGAATCCGGCTGATAGAATTTAACCTCATGTATGATACGCCACTGTTGTGTTTCGCTGTGGACGCCATTTTTCCATTTTTTTTTTAGATAAGTTGTGAATCACTATGTATTATCCAGGACATTTTTTATCCTTTATTGTTTTCAAGATAAAGTAATATATTATTTATTATTATTTAAGAACCTCTCTTGCCATTTCAAATAATTTTTTCTTTGCAAATGAAGTACACTTTATTATTGAAGGACATACTTTAGAAGTTAATGACATGAACGACTTGAATTGTTTTAATCGCAAAGAATTTTGAATATATTTAACAGTGTAATATATAATATATAATATATAATATATAATATATAATATATAATATATAATATATAATATATAATATATAATATATAATATATAATATATAATATATAATATATAATATATAATATATAATATATAATATATAATATATAATATATAATATATAATATATAATATATAATATATAATATATAATATATAATATATAATATAATGTCTTTACATCTATGCTAAAAATTATATAATTAAAATTATTTGCGGTGAGCAAGAGCAAGTCGTACCTAATAAATAGGAAATGTCAATAACTTCTAAACTATCTGTTCCTAAAATAATGTGTTTTTATTTGCAAAAGACAAACTACTTGATAAGGCAAGAGGGGTTCTTCAAGATTCAGGAAATATTACATGTTTATTTTTAATAATATCATACCATATCAATAAATATAAAATAAATTTTATTTTATATTTACTAACAAAGTGGGCTGCAGGTACAAGAGAAAAATCAAAAATCAAGTTGATAATCTAAAACGTAAAATATATACAGGATGTCCAGCAAAAAATTTTTACATATTTCAAAAGTAGCTGCCCTGAGTTAAAATAATCCGATTTAGATCAAGTTACCTTAGTATAATTTTGCTTCTTGAAAATGTTACTACCCTATAACAAATTTTTTTAAACCACTTTTTACAATAACTTAGGATCATTTTTGGGGTAGCTAATCAGATATGAATATAAATTTACTGTTCACCCAAAATGTAGGGGTAGCTAGAAGCTCTATAAACAGTATTTTTTTTTAATTTATTACTTTGTTGACAGACTTTGAGCAAACGCAAATGTTTTTGAAACACCATTTTGCGACCAGTTTATCTACCTTTTTCAGTTATAACGTGTTTTAAAATTATGTAACATAGGACAGAATAATGTAAAGCCAATTACTATCAGACACATTTAAGCTTGACATGAAATCATACAGTAACTATTCCATTAAATTTAATGAGTTCACTCATTTATTATTTTTTCCCATAAGTTTGCCTACATAATTGCGAGACTATAAAAAATTGACTTATTACACATTTTTATTATAAGCAAGTTTAATTCTTCTTCTTCTTATTAGTCATTAGTCATTATTATGTTATTAAAATTATAGTGTGGGTATATATATAAAGATTGTAACTCATTTTCTATTATAGTTACTTGCAAAGTAGAAATAGTGTAACGATAATTATAAATTTTAATAATCTCAACTAACTTACTGAAAAGATCGAGCGGTGTATGAAGGTGGAGAATACGTAGGACAGACAATGCAAATTCAACCGTTAGTAACGGATTCTAAATGTATGCATCCGAAGTTTTTTTTTTAATTATATCTAGTTATAATTTGTTACAACGTCAGCTGGCATATGGAGATATGAGCATATACATTTAAAACATTGAAATACTACATTTATGTAATAGTTTAATTATATTCCCATTTGTTAAACTTTTGTCGCCATAAAGAGTATGAAGGCAGGCAGTCTCATTTTGCGTCTATAAAATGTAATTTAATGTCGTTTAATACTCGTATAAGTTAAGATTTAAATCAAAGTTACAAATTAACTATTTCGACTAAACATAAAATTTTCATATCAACCTTTTAAAGGATTTTATTGACTTTTATTTAACGAATAAAATTTTAGCCTGGTCACGCTCCCAGAAAACGGTCGCCTCCACAGCAAAGACCTGTGACGTCAGACCACGTTCGTACGTGTGTATCAACCTAATAAAGTATTGTGCTTTATATCTGTATACGATGCCCATGCTTTAGGACAACGCAGCATATACATTACACATTTACAAGAGTTAAATTGTCGTTTGTAATATTAGTAAGTTAGTTAGTGTGTTAAATAAGCAATAGGTACCAAACCTATTGAATAAAGTTGCAAAATAGACTCGTAAAATGAGCACAGAATCCACCAAGAAAATTGAAGAAGCATTGCATTGTGCCATTATGTACGAATACAGCATACAGCGCCTTATGAAAGATATTTCACTGTGCTAAAAAATTAAAAGAAAAATAAGATGTAGGGCAATGAAGCGCGACGAAAGGAATACATTCAGCTCTCCAGGATTGCAACATCGTTTGTGAATGCCATTTTATTGTAATTTTATTTGGAAATATATAAGCTTAAGTTCTTCAAATAAATTAAAATGTAAAGAATCAAAATACATTTCTATTAAACTACCAGAATGTATACAGAGCGTTTAGAAAATCTATGGTAAAGTAAACTTACATTTAATTTTTTGCGTTTCATTCCGATTCCAAATAACATGTTCTATATTTGCTCCTACCACTTACGAGATGTAAAATTACATGTTTCATTCTCAAACATAATAAACGAAAGTAACAAATAAGGATTTTTTGAAAATACTTTAGGAGAAATAAAACCAGTAGTAAAAAGCAATAAAAAATCTATAAATTTATTTAAAAATAATAATAAAAGTGGTTCTTCTTAGCGGGATAAAGACCAAAAATAGAAGAACATTATATTTATTTCATTGCCAACGTTTCGGTGTTATTTTTACACCATCTTCAGGGCTTTAGAATATAAAAGTACAAACATGTTTTTTTGAAAAATTAATTAATTAAACAGTTAAAATATAAAATAAAAGTTTTGTCAATAAACACAAATCATTTTTTTTATAATTAAACATTTCAAAACCAATACATATAAAATATTTAGTCCTGATCCTGTCACAATTACAATAATACAAAAAGAAACAGATTAAAAGACAAGGAAAAATTATAATAAAAAAAAAAACCTGCAACCACCAAGTGGCAGCAAAATGTTTAATTAAGTATATGTCATATAAATAACTTTTATTTATTGTCTCTTTCCACTCACCGAAATTTGAAATGTCCTTTGTCTAAAAATGTAGTGTCAAACATCAAGAAGATAACATCTAGATACTTATATATATAATTTTTCTACGTTTATGCAAAAAACAATACTTTATTGAACTATATTTAGTGGAAAACGTGGTTCTTTATTGCTCTAGAGCAATAAACATTTTATTGCATAACGCTTACTTTTTGCACTTGTTGCTATATTACTATATTATTCATAAAAAAACTAGCGCGATTTCCCTTTTCACACACAGTAAGGTTGTTGTTAATAAAATTCGTTGTTATTTAGCAGGATGAAAATTTAAAAATAAGTTTCAATATGTGTAGATCATATTTCTTTTCTCTCTTTTTTCTATTCGGTAAATACAAGATAAATGATAATTTCTTACTTTCTCCTTATTTATAAACTTCAAACCATCGCGCTCATTAAAAACCTTCAAATACAGAATAATCTAAAATATTGTTACAAATGAATTCTGTCAATTAAATTATAATAAATATTATTATTCATTACTTGTATTTCTTATTTTTCAAATTAAAGCAAGTAGTTTAGCAAGTCAGATGGCGTAATTTTGTAAATGCCTCAAGTAACAACCTCTATCTGGACCTCAGCTGGACGAAAAAAATAAGTTATGTTTAACAATACTGTAAGTCGACCACATCACCACTAACATTATAGTAATGTTAAAAACACAACAGTAACACTGCGGCCTGTATCTATGGACCAATGATATCTCGTTTTCAGTCACGTGGTTTTGCTTACATTCTATAGCAATGTATTGATGTTAATATTTTAATTATTATATGATTATTGTCGCCAGACAAATGTTTTGACCTTTCCATATGTTCAAAAGGTCATACTTCCAAACCTAAATTCAAATATTTGGATAATGAAGTTCTCATGCGAATGGAACTATAACGTTGAATCATTTACTCGCCAAAAATCTTTACACACCCAAATTTCGCGATTGTGCCCGTTAGACTGGCATCATTCTGAATTTAAATTGTTCTGTAATTTGCTAATCAACAATGCTGTGGATGGCAAGGAGTGGACGAAGTTATGTAACATTTCTAAATTCCCAGCGCACTACATTAATAGACATTAACTGCATCTCGTGAAATTAAATGGTAGGCTGAATAAAACTGTATAACAAAGTTTCAAATACTGAATAAATTGATTCATTAGATGTATGAATCACATATCTATTATAAAATTGTCTGTTACGGCATTGCTTCAAAATAGACAGCACATTCATAATTTGAAAATTGTCCCTTTTAATTCAGAATATTTAAATTCATTTTAAGATATTTGTATACAGGGTGAATTAGTCATAATGTCATTAATTTTAACCACGTATTCGGAAGGCTTGAGAGAGAGAAAATTGAAAATAAATCTACGAATCAACCCATAACCTTCGTGTTAACAACAATTTCTTTGTTACGTTATCACAGATTATTCAGCGGTGAAACGAACAACATCACACCTGCGTTACCACATCACGGTTAAATGTTGGTGTTCTTTCATAGACTATATTATCCGTTAATGCTTGTACGTATGTATGTACGAAACCGATAAAATCCAAGAATATAAAGGAGCATGCTGGATTTTCTTAACTGTTTTTAATAACTGTGCAAAATGTTTTGGGTAAGTACAAGTTTCAAATCAACTTTCATTAAAAGAAAATAAATAAAGAAGAGGTATTCACCTGTTTGAATTTGCATCCCAAAATTTAAAATCAAAACGGCATACCGCATTTTATCAAATAAAAAGGTCAGAGCACTAAATAACGCCCGAATATACAAAATATAACGTAAAATACCACACACACTCACAAAGCTATAAAGCTACTTATTCGACAAAAACAATTCAAAGGTGATTGCAGAATTCAGATATCCCAAAAGCAAGTTTTGGAGCACGTGTGGATGCGAAAACTATTATGATTACGAAAATACGGCCCTACCTAGGCGTGTCTAGGTACGGTAGGCAAAGGTTACAGATTTATTCTAACTTTGGAGTTGTACTGCTGGTTGCATATTTACACTTTACAATTACAAACTTATGCTAAAAGTTGAAAGTCAATTTTATTACAAATACGTTTGTAGTTTAAAACAAGTCACTATATTTGTTACAAAGAGTGTCATTATTATGGCTATATATAGTACGTAAGTTTATTTATGATGTCTAATTAAATTTGGCAATGTTACACGCAGACGGTTAACGAATTGGTTTCAAAGCTGAATGAATCGGTCAGTGACAGTCTGAAATCTATGATTTGAAGTTTTTTTCAGCGTAAATATACATTTAATACTTTTTTAATTTCGCCATCGTTTTATACTCATTTTTCTCTATCTCCTCTTAAAATTAATAATATTATGACTGAATCACCTCATATAGACGTGTATTAAACCTAGGTGTCTTATTATAGTAGTCTGATTTGGCTTGACGTTTTCTCTTCTAAACACTAATATCGTCTTCCACTTTTCGTTATATAATACCTGTATATGCCCACGTTGAATTCGTTACGAGTTCTTGGCGAGGTTTGATAACCAAGAAGCGTGTCGACTACATTTCCTATTATTATCCGATAACCACTTATTTACAAACGAAGTAGATCGAAGGATGACGTGCTACAAGTAATCCACATTAAGGAGATAATGGATATTTCAGTCAGTCATCATCATCCTAAGATGTAATACTTAAATATTACAGATACAGTGTGTCCACCGATTGTTACTAGGAGCAGAAAACCTTTTTATTGTCAATTTTTTTTGGGAGAAGTTGTCCTTCGTAAAATTATTATCTTATCAATATCAATAATAACATTGTCATGGCAAATTTAAATGTTGCTGCGCAAGATGTCCAAATAATAAGAAGAAATGTAATACCTAGTTGATGAACTTAACTTTATTAATTTTACAAAAAATAAAATAATAATAATAAAAAGTTATCAAGCGAAATGTGCAATACTGTGTTTAATTGTAATTTTCATTAAATCAACAATTCTGTCATCATTTTCATACACTATGTTTCAAATAGTCTAATTAAAAATCTATAATGGTAAAATTAGGAGGATTAAAAGTGGTCGAGGGTTAGGTCTGTAGATATAGAGGATAGGAACATTCCCCTATTCTGAAAAGTACGGTGTAACTATTTAATTTCAAATCATAAGTACTGAGTAGAAGGACAACCACCATGTCAAAAATTAATCTGTACCTCTTCAGCTGACGTCGTTTTCCCCAACAAATCAGTTTTCTAGCATTTTCCAATACCAAACATGGATTTCCTTCATTGATTGTCTTCTAAAATCAATACAAAGATCTGGATTGTCTATTTACTTTACCAAACAGATCCAAGATACCTGCTGTCGTTGTTGAAATATTGAAAACTGAAAATAGCAATTTTAGAAAATCTAGCCTCATTATTTCTCAACAGAAAGGGCTGAAATTTGGTATAGAAGGATTAGAATATACGAGAAATTTATTATCGTCAGCACAAAATTTCTAGGGCTGCTAGTTTTGGTTATGCAGCATTCAATTGTTTTTTATTACTTATGAATGGATCTTGACAGTAGAATGTAGAATAACATTATGAACACGTCATCATCATGTATCATAGACTTATTTATTGTATATTCCTACCAAAATTTTCTAAAATCGCTATATTCAGTTTTCCCACAATATTTGAGCAACGGCAACAGATATCTCGGATCTATCTATTTGGTTTGTCTGATCATGAAAATGCTCAGTTTTTTTTGTAATTCGAGCCACCCTGTATATTTTACGGTTTCCGACATACTATAGGTGTGCCATGAAAAACGGATTACACCATAAAGTCAATCTGAATTTTGAAAATTATTTGATAACATATTTTTTGGAAATTCTACATTTTATTTGGTTCTGTGAGTTTATCTGTAGATATGTTACGAGACGCATTCAATATATAAATTAGCTTTCCTATAATCTATCAAGCCTTGTCGGTTTTAAAATCGATGTAGTGTACCAAAATATGATTTATTACCACTGATATACAATACAGGAAGTTTGTACTTATTAATCACATTATAATTTAACACTATCTGGATCACCTTGTACCTTAAACGTCATACCACAGTTGCACGAAGTGAGTTAAATATTTTGTTGACAGTGCTAGAACAAAATCGAAGAAGAAAAAATATATGTTTTCAATTCCATTATTTGATCATTCTATGTTTGTGTTCTAATTTATTTCCATTGATCAACGATTTTCGTCTTTGATTGATCAACACAATAAATTATAACATCTAATATAAGTATAGATGAAAATAAAATATTGGAAACTTTCATTACTAAAACGTTATAGATTAAATTAGAGAATATATGAATTTATAGTGGAATAACGAAACAATTGTACTGGAGAAATTATTAGCAGGAAATTGGAAAGAAGAATAAGAAGTAAAGCAGAAGCTACGAAAAGAAAAATACAACACGGTTTTAAAGCTGAAGGAAGCATACATGATCATAGTTAAACAAGCAAGTAGAAAACTAATAAATAAAAGTAAATATACTCATGCACGAAATAACTAGAAAGAGAGTTTGACTGTGTAAGAAAGGGAAAAGGGAAAAAATTCAATAAGCCAGCAATAAACAGAGGAACGATCAAGATAATAAAGAAGAAGAAGAAGAATGATAAGGACTTAATACGAAGATGGCAGTTAGACGAGATGTGTACTAAACTCTCTGCTGTTCTCAGTGGTTCTAGATGAAGCACTGTTTGAAAAAGCCTAATGAAAAATATTAATATGAAAGAAAACAAAAAAAGGGAAAGTTTGCTATGATAATATGTTTATTAAATTAAACAAAATTTTATTTTAATTAAACAAAATTTATAAAGTTTGAGATAAAATATAACTGGTGCAAATTATTTTCTGAACAACATATCATTCAAATGTTCATCTCGACCACCTCGATTTCGACTACAGGATTGTGCTTGGGCTCTCTTCCTCTTTCTTCCTCCATGTGTATCTCCACCTTCTTCTTCCCTCCTTCCCTCCCTTTCTCTGTATCTCTCCCCATCTCTCTCTATCTGTTTCTCCCTCCTTCCCTAAAAAGAATTTTTAAATTTAATTCTGAAAATAAAATTCCTTTTAAATTTGCTATGTTAATTAATAATACTATTTAATTCATGACACTGTATCTACAGCTTATAAAGACGCATCAAATAAATAATACTGAGCATGCCGAATTGCGAAACTAAGTATTAGAACAAATAAAAAATCGGTTCAACGAATATTTCGAACTACGTAGATGTGAATAAAAAAACTAGTGACAGTATCTCCAAAATCCACAACTATTAAGAGAACAAATATTAAATTTGTAAACGTCAAGCATCGCTGAACAAACCTATTTACCGATCATATTTGCCGACAGCTGAAACTTTAATGAATAACGTGTAGTAAGTAAACATAAATCAATCGATCATTATATGACAACAATCAGATAGGTTTATCCAATTGTTTAAATGACACGGCAAGTGCATTTAGTGTAAATCATAAAGATGCAATGATATTGGATTAGTTGTTGAAGTTTATATTTATGTCTAAGGAATGCAGTAACAGTAACAAGTCCTGTTAATACATTCCCCATAATATAACTTTTCAATATAGAGGATGGCCGGAATTGGATTAGATATCATCTTACCCAAAAATACTTTCTAAGGAAGATAAGGCTTTTTGAATATTGCCTTTGACATTATTTTTCTTTAATTGCTCAGATCGCTGTCTGTCTAGAAGATTCAAACTTAGGTTATGTATTAACTTTTAGTTTTTTGATCTAAAAATGATGAATTAATTGTTTAATTTGGATCATGACTGATCATATTATTGAAAAGATGAAAGAGGCATTGAAATTTTATGGTTTTATAGTTCTCAATTGTAAGCAAATTTCAGATATTGGAGCTATTAAAACATATTTTGCTTATGTTTGCTCTAGGCTTAAATATCGTGCTCTGGCATGGTATCCTGATTACAATATTCAAAAGGGGCATATTGAAAGAGTTCAAAAATTTTTCTTAAAATATTTGGCTTACAAAGTTGTTGGGATTTATCCTGATATGAGACTAAATTATGACATTTTAGTCAATAGATTTGGTATTGAAGCTCTAGATTCTGGTAGAATTCGTGTGTCACTCACATTTTTGCATAAGTTATTGCACAGCACCATTGACTGTGCTGATTTGCTTGCTGCTATTAACTTTTTAGTACCTAGGATAAACTCAAGAAGTACTAAAACCTTCAGACTTACAATGACAAATACTAATATTTTATGTAAATCACCGATGTAATGTGTGATATAAACATTTTAATCGATTGTATAACTCTTGTGATATATTTTTTTGTCCTTTACATAAGTATTGAATGCTGCAAGGTAATAATAATTTTTGTTTGAATTTATCACTAACACACTTGTATGTATATTTAGGTATATATGTCTCGCAATTTTCTTCCCTACTTTCTTTTTTTTTCCTTGGTTTTATATTTGTTTAATTGTATTATTTTGTCAATTGTCCTATAAATGGGAATATGTTGGGCAATTATTATTATTATTATTTAGGAGGCTCAACTGACATATTTAATTATATTTTTTTTGTCTTCGAGTTTTTGGTATTTTTAATATTAAAATTGAAAACTTCAGAGTATGCTAGAAGCTACTCTTTTCTTGAGTGGTTAGGATGTACTGTATACGAGTACTATATGACGATTATATAATAGTTGGAATTTTGTATTAAATAATATGACAACGTGGCAAAAATTATAATATAACGACTAATAACAGAAATAAACAAACTTTAATTTAGTAAAAGATGCTCTACATGACGGCCATTACTTTCAATGCATACAGTGTTTCATTTCTCTAATGGTCTAATCTAATCTTTAAAAAGTGTCCTACCTCTCTTAGAAGGACCTCTTATATGAAAAAAGGATAATTCCTAAAATTTACTGCTTTTGTTTGTCGGTTTATTTTTCCTACACCTTGTACTTACTAAAACTAACATATAGATTAAGAATAATAATAATAATAATAATAATAATAATAATAATAATAATAATAATAATAATAATAATAATAATAATAATAATAATAATAATAACAAATTTATTTGTCCAACAGTCACAAACCAATTACAGGACAAAGTTTACAAAGTAAATAAATAAATAAACCAAAATTGAGAATAATTAGAAATTAATACAAAACAAACTAACACAGTACATACAAAATTATGTATTGCTTATATAACTGAAGGTGGTATATAATTCTTTCAAATTACAGTGAAAAATGTCACATGAGGTGCATATTTTATTATAATTGCATGTCATTGAATACACAGGAATAATGCTTAGAACAAGATTTTGTTTTAATTTTTCGACTAATGTATGTATAGTAATCCTAAGACAGCAAATATTAATACACTTAACTATATTGTACTTATATTTAGAAGAGTTTACAAGAGTTATATTTCTAATTAGTCAGATACATCTTAGATTAGATAGATAGTAGCAATTTATAGTAAATTTCAACAATAATAATAGATATTTAGCATACAAAAGACAAAGTAATAATTTTTGTGAACTCATTTCTAAGAAACAACGTACCTACTAAACGTTAAATTAAGTAGCCACGATTTGTATTTAACTGTTGTCATGCAACTTTCACTCGAAGAAGTAATTTGAAAAATATTGTTCTAAATCTTATGCTATGTTTTATCCAGTGCAATTTCTTTTTTGCTGACATTTTTGCTTTTAAAGTAAGAACAAAAATTCAGCAATTTAATTCAGTTCAGAAAGATGAGTCTGAAGATTTATTATTAGATATGAAAAAATGTATGAGTTAAATATGGCAAAGTTATACTAATCTGATTTTGTCGGTAAAAAAATTGAGAGGTAGTTGCCTTGACAATTTGTTGGTTCTTCCATATAAAACTTTTCTAAATAAAATCTGTTTTTTTTTTCAATCAGTTGAACATAAACAAACAAATTTTGGCAGGAACGTAATACTTATAAAATTACATTTTACTGCATGGCATCTTTCCGATTTGGCTAGCATGCTATAAGGGGGTAAAATAAACCACCCCTTCCATGTTTATTTTACTAAACTTCCTTATGCTTTTCTTAATCGAAGTGAATTTTAAAGTGGCTTTGTTTATTCAAAATCTCTTTTGTCTCTTATAAATATTTCATATTATTTTTGAGAAAAAATCATTTTTAGAACGATGCAAAATACGATATCTTCAACTTGTGTGTTTTAGTGCAATTTATTCTTAGTAGACTGTTGACTACTTTTCAGTAAATGTCAAACAATTACAGCAATCTCAAGTTTTAAATACAGTGCGTATAAATATTTGTAATTATTATGAAAATTTCTTAATTAAATTCTGAATTGTTTGTATATACTTATGAAACATCCTGTATAAAGGAAAATATACTTAAGGAAAGAAAGGCTGAAAACATATGACAAAATGTTTCGACCTCCAACAAGTCCAAAATAATCTTTTGCACAAAATTAAGTAGATTTTCATTACCATTGGTCCAAATGGATATTTCAGTCTGGATCTGGGAGGCTATAGAAGGTTCATTACGTCCAATCATTCATTTATTAAGACAAAAAAGTAAACCAGATAAATTATTTTGTAGAAAACGTAAATAGTAATTTTTAGATAAACTATTATTCAGAACAAGAGGTGCAATAAGTATTTTAAATTCTTGTTGAAATAGAGTTTAAAAATATAGTAATTTTCAGAAAGTTCTCCTATATGCGATCTATGAATGCTAATGATGCCACGACTGGTAAAAGTAGCTTTATTTTTGACAAGAATATAGCGAATAAAGTTTTCATCTGCCTTCAGTTTGCTCTTTTAAAATCCATTCATAAAATTGCAACTTTCGTGGTTATAGAGTCCTTGAATATTTTGTACGGAATGGGTAAAATTGATTTCTCAAAGAGTACGCCATACAACATAATGATTCACATGTTTTATGTCTTGTTTTGCTATTGGTCTGGTATCCACAGAAAAATTTTCTTCTATGTTGTGCATGATATTTCTTCGGCCTGTAAAATATGATGGGTTCATCCACGACTTACACCTCCACTACACATTTGGACTGCAATTATCCCCTATATTGGTTCTCTTTGTGCTACACGAATGAAAGATTATCTGTGAGGATGAAACCTGGCTACTTGTAGTTAGTAATGTTAGCCGTCACTACTCTTAAATCATACAATAATAACTCTTAAACTGCATTCACATAGTTCTAATAACCTAATTTCATCTCTATCGCCTCTCGTGAATAAAATAGAACTTGGCAACAGAGTCAGTTTAGCCTTAAAGGCAAATATTTTTGTTTAATAGAAAAATGTATTAAAAACATTTCATAATCTATCTGCAATGAAAACTAGACATACGATAATGCAAATACCCTCTATAGCATAAGATTATTTATAATATATTCTAATATTCAGACCATATGCCACATCAAAAAACATCAAACGAGATTTAGAAAGTAATATTAATCACAAATCTCTTAATCATATTCTAATTTAGAAACAGATTAAATATCAGAAGGTCAAACTGTCCCTATCAATTATGCGGATTCCAACCACACACAATCAAATAAAAAATTGGGAGAAACTTTTAAACATTTATTAGAACTGTTTTTGTAACAAAAGTTAAATATCATTAACCTTTTAAATGTGGTCATCGCCAAGGTAATCTCCTTCTATCTAAAAATACGTCTGTCTCGATTTCGTGTCACATCCGTTACACATTTTTTATCTTTGTTGAAAAAATGTATATTTTACATTTCACTAAGATTTTAATATTAAATACATATAGCTTTCAATCATGTGAATATTAAAATAAAGAATGTTCGATGACATATATAGTCATTTAATTCTCTGTACAACCGAACAATACCTATGTTAACAATATTTACATTGATGAATTCCTCTCAATGACAAACAGCAAATAATTCTAGACATTATGCTAAGATAAACAAATAACAAATAGCATCCATATAACCTCCAGACATTCTTTCCAATAAGTTAAAATCAACTTTGGCAAAACAGTTTTTTATTTACATTGATGTGTTATTAGCACAGCTATGGAATATAAAAGGTTTCCAGCCTGAATTGCTTTCATCCCGTTATAAAATAGAATTTTGCTAATAATATTCCTTAAGTCCCTGCAAAATTTCTATGTTATAATTTTTTTGTCCATGGCTGCATGACCTTCAGATATTCTTTAAAATATATTACAATCAAGTTTAATCCAGTATATTTAATTCATTATTATGAGTACAGCTATGGACAATAAAGGGTTTATAGCTTAAACTGCTTATAAAACAGGCGTAGTTTACATTTTTAATTTACCTCATAATTTGAATTTCTTCTCTTGTAGATTTATTTCATAAAGGCACTATTTTCAATTTAATAATATTTGTAAAATACATAATATTCACCTAATTCTAAATTTTGTTATCAAACTAAATGACTTAAGGTATACTAAATAATAGTCTACCTATTAAAATAACACATGTGGCAAGTTAAAATCATGAAACAATGCTACATGCCTTTACTATACATGGCGTTCGTAATGTAAGTGCCGATACTAAAGCAACACAAATCTTTTATAAAAACTGTCATCAAAAGTCGGTATTTTCATTAAATTTTCAGGTGACAAACTGTCTCTTTTGTCACCTAGCTGCAAAATACTTTTATGTTCTAGAACACCAAAGTATTTTTCGTTCTAGAACATAAAACAATTGTCAAAATAATTTGTCCATTTTACTTATTACGAAATTTATTTATGATTTTATTTATTAAATAATATACGTTTTAAGTATATAATACTTCAATACAAAACTGTAACTATCATAAACAAGATGGTTACAATTTATTTTGCACTACATGTAAATTAAAAGTGTCGATATTGCAAACAGTTAAATTAATTTCTTTGGTATTCAGTGCAATTTTTTACATGGAAATACTGGCCATAACGTTGGAGAAATGGCACTTTGTATCGATTTACTAGCACGAAAACTTAGCTGACGTTTTAAAAGCAGATGTGATAGCTAGTGGCCTGTAAATATCCATATTCTAAGGCACATTTTTTTATAAACCAGAACAATTTTCCCTATTTTAAGTAAGTTTGGAAAACATCCATTTAAGAATGACAAGTAGGCAATCTCATACTGTCTCGACAATATTTTAAGGATTCATTTTGAAACAGCTTTTTGTGCTGCTGCCAATACTTTTCTTGGTAAATGGTCGTCTTCACTTTCCAAGCTCATTTTGAATTAAACAGTCTTAGTATATGAATTAAAATATGTAATTCTAACACTAGGTTTCCAATGAATTAATTTATATACGAGGTGTAACAGTAGTAAGTATTCAAAACTTGTGAGCTTGTAAAACAAGTCGAAAAATTTAAAACCTTAGTACAACTTTTGTCAGTGGCGGCTCCTAAGGGAGATATGCTCACTTAAAGGGATAACCTCAGAAACAGTTTTTAATGAGTAACATCAAAACGGTTCAACATTAAGTCACGAAATTTTGGTGCACCTTGACGTGCTTAATACGTCTCATAAAATACATTTCAAAATTTTCTACAGGGGCATGAGAAAATGCATGGCTCTGGTACAAATTTAATCATATCTTTTTTGTAGTTAATTTTTTCTAGTTTCTGACACCAAAATATTAAAATATTAAGTATTTAACACAAGAAATGTACTATTGTTAAATTTCAATTTTCTCAGACACCTGTAGAAAATTTTGAAATGTATTTTATGAGACCTATTAAACACGTCAAGGTTAATATCTCACCAAAATTTCGAGACTTAATGTTGAACCGTTTTGATGTTACGCGTAAAAAACTGTTTCTGAGGTTACCCCTTTAAGTGAGCGTATCTCCCTTAGGAGCCACCGCTGACAAAAATTGTACTAAGGTTTTCGTAATTTTTCAACTTGTTTTGCAAGCTCACAAGTTTTGAATACTTACTACTGGTACACCTTGTATATACATATATCGCAAAAACGATTATAGGTGGATTTAACGTTATATGAAATATGTTTAAAATTACACGAGGAATCTAACACTTTAAAAATATGCAGGGTGTTCCATTTGAAATAAGAAAGTTGATGGGTACCTTTGGTGTAACCAGAAGATGCAAAGTATCTATAATATGTTCTTTAAATAAAAGTAATGCCAAAGAATTAAATACTTTTAGAAACACTGTGTATATGGCGTGCTTAATAAAACCTGGAGCTGGTATATGTCTTCATTTCTCTCTTTTATCGGCTTCAGTACTTTCTACATAACTTGTAATTAGAAAATATTGAATTTTTAAAATACTTCCAAGTGTAAGTACTCACATATACAACAATTTTAATTTAAAAAAAAACATTTCAAAAAATCTACAGTAGTCAATAGCGTCTGTATTATTATGTAACGGAATATAACAAAATTTACCATCTATTAATTAATAAAATTTGGTACATTTCTTTTCTATTAAAACGCCCTACATTGTGCAGACTTTTTGTAAAAATTACATAAAAATTAAACAATAGAGAAATTAATTGCTGGTCATAGCATACTTTCACGCACCGCACCTAAAAAGACATATACGTAGCACAACCTTGAAATGATTCGAGTACAATATCGTCTTGATGTCCATGTTAGTGGTTGGTAGTTCATTCTGAATTTATTCATTGCATCAAATTACACATATGATTCTTACACCAAGCACTGAATTTCCCTTTCTATCTTGCCATATAAAATAGCTAAGTAAAAAGATATAGATCTATTAATAATCATTCAGCTTTGCAATGTATTAATTCAGAACAATGTCGCTAAAGTTAATATCTAGAATTTTCCATTGTTCTGGAGACACAAATAAGAAATAATAATAAGAGGCAATAGAACGTTGATAACTCCTCTTTCAGTTTCCGAACTAGTCTCTCTATTGGAAGTAGAAAACTGTAAGCAAAGTTTCTTCTAAAAAATGCTTCCTCAGTTCTGTCTCTGTCTGTTATTGTGGCAAAAAAAAATAAAAATAAAGTGCAGACGTTCTGTATAAAATATAGGTCAACGCTTATGCGATAGTGTTTACATTTGTTTTTCATACAAAAAAGGCTGTATAATCTAACCTTATAAGATATTTACTATAAGACTTAAATTCGTAATTATATACTGAATTGTTATTTTATTAATATTTCTATGAATTGGTCGCCAGTCTGTGATTTTTCACAAAAGATCAACACACTCAAGTTATTGTTTACTAAAAGAAAGACACAACAGAAATACCTTCAAATAAAACAATATTAATACGTGTGTACAAATATATGATTCCATCAAAATTACTCCATAAATTAAGTTATGTAAGCCATAAAGTAGGATAGGTTGTAAATTTTGCAACGTGAGTTCATTCTCGGCATTATTAGGTCACAAAAATGAAAAAAACTCATCATCATAATAATCTGCATAATTGGGTGTGGTATATTATCTCTTTTATAGAAGTTAATAATAATAATCTTCTTTATATCTTATCGATTATGCAGATCATCAACATCGACAGTGCGATATTGCATCTACTACATAAATTATTTCTGATCATACTAAATAGATTTTCTAAAGAAAAAGAAAATTTTGTAGTAAACTAGGAATTTTACAAATTATCAGATATTGTAAATGTAGATAAATTTTATTTCTCATATGCAAAATAGTATATTATGCAACTAAGTATAGACGAATATCATACTGATCCCAGATTGACCTGAGCGAAGTATAAAATAGCCCTCTTTTATGCTCCCAATTTTTTTTCAAGCACCTTCAAAAAGATTATGATCGCCATCAGCTACAAATTTTCTTTGTTCGCAACTGTAATATTAATGATACAGTAATTTTGAAAGATAAACTTTTGAATATTTAAACTCCGGCAGCTTTATAGTCAAGGTTCAAGAAGTTGTCTCTAACGTATACCTCAATTACTGGCGCTTGGATGTTCTTCCATTTCATTTTCATTAGGTAATTCATCATTACTGACATTCGAAATTTGTATTTCAAATTCTCTTTTGTTGCGAAAAAATCTTTTATTTTACATATTTTTTGCAACTGACTACCGCTTTATTTCGGAAAGGATATGTCGCCTCCCTTATCGACTAGAAGAGCCGGGGATGTTCTACGAATTAGATAGTTTCAAGTGATTCCTTATGGTACTCTTGACATTTTCTGAATGCCCATTATTTTTCGATGGCAACTTTAACAATTTTATAAAGAAGAGTTATGTGGTGATATCCTTTGAATTAATAGCCATATATTCTTTATAACAATTACCAACGATAATAAACGATCTGGATTTGGTATTTTTGCAGTTTAATATTTGAACGAGAATCTTTTTTTTAATTTTCAATGTCTTGTATCTTCGAATAAAAAAAATAATCTTGTAGCTTTCACCTTTTCGATTTAAAAATGCCTGAAATGTTTTTTTTATAATTGTTAATATTGAGGGCATGTTTAACATAAAATTTTGAAGAACTTTTCAGTTTTTCACTCTATGTAACATAACATTTTCACTGTCGCATGTTCTTCTTTTATTTATGCGATGAACTAATTCATAACGTTTTATTGAAATGAATTGTCTCATTAACGCTCGGATATTTCGCAGTTTTTGATTAAATTGCTCAAGTGCGGGGAAAATCTCAAATTTTGCGAATTTCTCAAAACATTAAAACAGTTGAAATATTAGCGCTATTTTCATCACTATATGGAGTTAGTGAATAGTGTTGGCTGAGACAAGAAGAAGCATATAAATGGTCAGTTTTATTAATAAATAATAGTCGAAAATAGGTGAAACATCGGAGCTCTTTTATTCAAGTGGTAGTAAATTTACAATTAGTCCAGTTCAGCAGAACTGGATCTAGATAGACTTTGATTTTATATGTTAGATATCCATTTTTTCAGTTAATTTTTGTTCACTTAAATATCATCCCTTCTTATATTTGCAAAACTTTTTGCCATAATAATATCTCGTTTTTAAATCTTGAACTGTCAAGTTTTGAGTGGCTTTGTTTTGAGAGACCAATACAAGAATAACAAAAAGCAAAACAAGGTTGCCAATACTATTAGTTTGAACTTCTAACTATCTACCATGACAGTCCATAAGAGTTTTATGACAAAAACGTTACAGTTGATATTTTCCAGCCATTAAATAATTTACGCGAATATCCGTGAAATTGGCGTTCATGACGATAAGGTCTTAGTTGGTATTAAATTCTCAATTGCAGATGTCGCTATTGCCGTTAAAGCTGATAGTGTAACCTGGAATTCATGTTCAAACATTTTCGCAATTTTAATTGTTTAACAACTTCTAATTAGATGTTGACACTCGATACGCCAATCGATAAAACAAGAACGTACTTCCATTTTCCAATTGTACAGTAGCCTTTTCGGTAATGTAGTGATTATTTTACTAGTAAAATAATAATTTTTCATTCATAATATAATTAGATAATTGTGTATATCTACACCATCAACATATTTCATGTGAGCTCTATTCCGGATATATTGAAATCAGAAATCCTAAAAAAAGTTCGCCACATTCAGACTTAAAAAATGTGTATTTCAAAAAGCCAAAACAATTTTTATTAGGATTTTACATTTTTTTACCGATACCGTAACCTCCAAATAAATTAAGAGATACATCCTTCTCATAATAGCACTTAAATTAATACATATATCTTGTGTGAGACATATTACATATGTCATTTCGGATGACCAGGTAGATATGGTATTTTTCTAGCATAAGAGTCTAGTCCGTTATTTTTAATATTATGTTCAGATCCGGATTTACCTTCCTTTTAAGAACATTTGTAATAATTATATTAGTAGCAGGCCATGTTTCACAATTCTAAAGGTCGCCCGGTCTATAATCTAGTTAAAGTTGGCGATGAAGAGAATATCTAAGGAATTACAACAAAATATAACTGTAATTTATCAGTTTTTTATATCGGTTAGTAGTATAATTTCTGGACGTAAGTATTTTTATGCAGAAGATAATTTTGAAGAGTAGTTATTATATATATAGAGCTTGGAAATTTAAATGCAATTGAAGTAGGAAATTATATATTTTTTATATGTTGCTAATGAACAAAAGAATACAAATTTGAGGTATATTGTTCGAGGTTATAACATTCATTATTAATATTGTAAATTAATTATCTGCTGTACAAATTTGGTAGATGTATTCATTAGTTTTCATATATTTTCAGGTATTAACAATATTGTGTGAAACTAACTACTCAGTGGACAAAAGCCCCAACCTGCGTTGAATTACACCCACAATATCTACCCATATATTCCTTACTATTAGCTTTTGTAACATTTTTTACTGTTTAAGAAAGGTATTTTAAGCTAATATGTATCAAATCTCCTACAATTCCTATCAATGAAGTCATATGTATGTTCTCTGATACCAAACATCTAGGTATGCTAATGAACATCCACAGACAAAACTCTCTTCCATAAGTATCTAACAAATTTAAAATATTTACTAACCTCTGGAGTGGGAACTCGAAATTCAACCACAATAATTGAGATCTCACTTATTTCTACGTTTTATAAGGATCGTTTCATCAGGTGGTCTCCTTTAACTTGAGTCAAATATCTAATTATAAAGATTATTATACTAATAAATTGAAATTATTTGAAATTAAATGTCAAAATGAAATTAAATTTCGACAACGTCAAACTGATTATCTGTCAATGAATAAATAAAAATTAATAAAAAATTTTACCTTTTATGTATAGGAATTGTAGGAGATTTGATACATATTAGCTTAAAATACCTTTCTTAAACAGTAAAAAATGTTACAAAAGCTAATAATAAGGAATATATGGGTAGATATTGTGGGTGTAATTCAACGCAGGTTGGGGCTTTTGTCCACTGAGTAGTTAGTTTCACACAATATTGTTAATACCTGAAAATATATGAAAAAACTATACATAAAAGGTAAAATTTTTTATTAATTTTTATTTATTTTAGTAGGTCGTTACGATATTCATTGACAGATAATCAGTTTGACGTTGTCGAAATTTAATTTCATTTTGACATTTAATTTCAAATAATTTCAATTTATTAGTATAATAATCTTTATAATTAGATATTTGACTCAAGTTAAAGGAGACCACCTGATGAAGCGATCCTTATAAAACGTAGAAATAAGTGAGATCTCAATTATTGTGGTTGAATTTCGAGTTCCCACTCCAGAGGTTAGTAAATATTTTAAATTTTTAGATAATTATTGAATAGAGTTTTGTCTGTGGATGTTCATTAGCATACCTAGATGTTTGGTATCAGAGAACATACATATGACTTCATTGATAGGAATTGTAGGAGATTTGATACATATTAGCTTAAAATACCTTTCTTAAACAGTAAAAATGTATTCATTAGTTGAAAACATATTAAGTAAAAATAATTAGTTATGTATTTTTATCCAGTGTAAAGAAAATGTTTTTCAAGGTGGTTCACTGGTTCATATTTTATTATATCTATAACTGTTATTGTTATAGGAAGAAATATTTAGAAATATTAGAGATAATTCTTTTCAGAATTTCTTAAAATTGCCTAGACATCATATCTATTTAATTATTTTTCTTCTTGTTTTCGAGATAAAGGGTGTAAATAAAAAGATTTTTTTCAGTTGTTTGACGATATCTTGGGAACCGTTTGAGATACAGAACTCAAATTTTGTACGCGTATTATCATTAATATGAGCTACTTTTCAGCGCTAATTTAATTTTTATTCATGTGACAGTGGCGGAGATTTTCGGAGTGCGTAATGTTCTTTTGCTCCTAATTTTTTCAATTCTGGGAAATATGTCAATTTGAAAGCACATTCTAAACCGTCAATGTTTCATGCACAAACAATTTACTCATTATCAAAAGCTCTAAAGCGAACCTTTTTTAAGATAAATGACATTTATGATGGAAAATACGAAAGAACAACTAAAAAAATATTTTTTTTGACATCCTGTATCTCGAAAACCAGTTCATAATGCCAATGATGTCTAGACAATTTTAAAAAATTCGAAAAAGAATTACCTCTAATATTTCTTAATTATATTATAACAGTAACAATTAGAGATATAATAAAATATGTTAACTCATGTAATAAGAACTTTTTTTCTGAGAATGAGCCAAAGAATTACACTCATTTTCCGACACAAAAGTTGAGGTCAAAAATCCAGGAGCGTATTCCATGACAAATAAGAGTTTTTTGTAATATAAATGTAGGGTCTAGGAAAGCCATTGTCCAACTACGGCTTGTCAAAAATTAAAAAAAAGTTCAGTCAGTTTTCCCAAACCAAATTCGGTATGCATATTTAGTATGGCAGTAGGTATGAAAAAAAAATTACCAGCTTCAGAAACTAACCAGTGGCGGAGTTGTGAGTAAGATTGCCAAACAAATATATCTATATCACCCTGCATAATATTACAAATAAAATAGATGCACTTGATCGAATAAATCAATTTTGAGGATCTGTTTGGAATACAAAAAAGTGTAAAGAAACTAAAAGTGAAGATAATACAATGGCGCATATGATGACCTATTTTATTTGTAACATTATACAGGGTGACCTGTATTTTTTTGGCAAATAATGATCGATGATACCCACACCTCCGCCACTGGTTAGTTTCTGAAGCTGGTAATTTTTTGTTTCATACCTAATGTCATACTAAATATGTACTCCAAATTTGGTTAAATTATCTCAAGCGGTTTAGAAATTAAAAACTGTTGTTTTTTTATTTAATTTTAACACGCTGTAGTTGGACAATGGCTGTCTCAAGACCCCGCATTTATATAACAAAAAAAACTTTATTTTTGGCCACATAATACGCCCCTGAATTTTTAACCTCTACTTAAGAAACACCCTGTATAGCATTGGAACATTTTCTTGTATCATATTCCTACTCGTATGCGACGAAAACGTTAATTTAAAATTATTCATTCATCAGTTGGTTGAAGGCATAAATCATTTTACCTACATTCAGATTTACTTTTTTCTTAACCTTAAAACGTCTCTGTTTACAACATCTGCTTTTAACGGTTCATTAACCAACGTTTCAAATGACACAATTGTCAGTCCGGTCAGTTCATTACGAAACAACAATCTAGGTATCAGCCATAGAATTGCAAATAATATTTAACCATAAATCACAAGAATTTAAACTCACTTGATTCAATTCTTTGAAGAATGCTACTATTTCGAAAGGGTTTTGCTTCCGTCCTCGATGTTACATGTTTGCTACAAGTTTTATAAAAGACCAGAATTGATCGCGTGTATTGCAGCTAGTAGAAACATATGACTTATATCTACAATTAATATCGTGGTTACCGTTAAAATCACGCAACATTATATTGCGCAATTTTTATTGCCCACTGCTCTTCATTTACGGTTGTTTAAGAACAGACAAGCGTGCAGTGTAACGTCGTAAAAAATTTCAACGAAATGTGGGACGAAATTGTAGAGATAAAAAGAAACTTCTGCGAATACAACTAAAATATGTATACTACGAATTTTAAAATTCATGAAGTACAGAATAAGATATCTGAAATCCCATTTCCCTAATTCATATGCTAACCTCATTTTGATAATATAAAATTTAATGGTCATACAGACCCAGATTTTATGCATTTTATTGTATGGCATTAAAAATATAATCGTGAATTTCACGGTACAACTTTGTCAATATCAACAGTTTCTAAAAACGTTGAGAATAAGAAAAAAGAGTCTCCTCTGAAGATAACCTTAATAGAGGTAATGACAAGTCAGTCGAATAACTTGAAACCAACATATTTTCACTCTCTGTTACATAATTGTCATTAAGGATTTGCGGTGACTAAACTATAAAGGTGGCTAAATGTGCGCGGATAACATCAAAAGATTTCAAAATGAAGTACTAAGAAATGTTATACATTGGCTATGGTATTCCCATTATAAAAAATATCGGCAGACTTCAGCGTATAACATGGAATTAAGTATTCTATTCTGCCCTGTTAAGCATAGAAGTCGTATCTACACCGACAACTTGGTCACATTTGGAAAGTGAGGATCTTGATGGTGTATTGTGTTTTGCCGCTTGCGTGTATTTGTGTTATGCTACACGCATAATTCCACCACAGCGTGCTTCCACTGTTTGCATAAGGCAGTGTTGCCAGGTGGAAAAATTCAGTGCATGAGAATAACTTCAAAATAGCATGAGGTTTGGAGAAAAAAGCATGAGATGGCTTAATTTATCAAAAAACACCTCTAGCCACAGCTTAATTTTTAATTACTTTTGTAATGCCATTTTTATTTCATTAAAAAGCATTATGTTATGCTATTTTATCATAATATTACATTGTTATTAACCACGTAACCTTTCTAATTTATTTTATTGTTAGGCCGGGCGAACGTTGAGGCGCAATTGACGTGACGCAGGGTGACTCACGGGTCGTAAAATCTGTTGTTTCCAGAAAATGTAGGTACCCTTACGGAATAGAGTTAAGAATCACTGCAATACAGCGTGAATACAGCACACACACCGCATATCCGTCGACTGTCATACCCGTTTATGTATTCATTGCTAATTATTAAGAGAACAGTCTACAATAAAGGACATTTCAAGTACCCAAATATTGTAGATACCTACCTCTATCTATTCAATTTTGCCCTCGATTTTTTCTTTATTTCTCGTTAGGTCTTTGCTTTGGTAGATTTCAAAGAGTAATTTTAATAATTTTATTATTTCGTTTTGTGGCTATTAAAAAGCATGAGATTTTGTAATCAAAATATGAGAGCATGAGATTTCCTCGGAATGCATGAGATCTCATGCAAAAGCATGAGACCTGGCAACACTGGCATCAGGTGACCGGGTTGAGGTCTCTAATCGGTGAGGATACCGTTTGTTGTGCGGCTCTCGTTAACTGTCGCCTACCATCGGCCGTTATCGGAGATTGTAGACGCGCTAAATGGACATTCAAAATTTAAAGATCTTATTCACGCCGTGTTTTATTCGTTACTCTTTCCAAATAAATTAATACACGTCAGCATTTTAAATGCAATAAAAGGACTTTGAGAAGAATAGGGCAGATATACAAATAAAATTTAGTTTTCTATTATACTACCGCGCCGCTTATACTTCGTACCTTCCCTGGGATGAAGCGGCAATTTCTACTTTCTCTGTAAAGATCCGCAATTTCTGATTCTGTATGTATGCACATATATTTGTTAAAACTGAAGTCGAATTATTTTTTTATGATATTTAAATTTGAATTTTATATTATTTTTCAAACCGGAAATAGTGCAAAATGTCGTATCATTCAAAAATCAAATTACCACTTATATGATAAAATAAGGTTCTTACCTAATAGAACCTAATGTGTAACATATAGTAACATGTTAAATAATATTTTTATTAAAAATTTTAAATTTGATGGCACAAATTACCCAATCCAAGCAGTACTCATAATGAAAATTTTGTCATATATGCTTAACAGTATTTACTGCTTTGGTGAATTTTATAAGGAATATAAATATATCGGATAAAACATGCTGTATGATAAACAGTTTATCAAGAAATTCGAGTTTAAATGCGCATATGGCACTGTGGAAAGGCGCAGTTTTTTAACAAAAGTGATTGTTGCAAGTGTTTTTCGTTTGTTAAAATATGGTATAAATATCAGAGTGAATCATGTGACAGGAAACAAATTGAAATTGACGACATAAAATATGCTGTCCGTAGAAAGATTTATGGATTTTCTTTAACGAAGTCACACAAAAAAAAATAAATTGCTCTCAAAATACAAAAAAATATGTGGAAAATTGCACTTTTCACGAAATTAGTTTGCATTCTGTCAAATTTGCGCATGGGATACTTGAAAATATATGATTCTAGAATGGGGATAATTTTATTTATCACCAAAATAAATATTTGTCACCAAATGAAATCCTCTGATTATGAAATTCAATCCCAGAAATTATTTTTTATATCAGATTAACATAAATGTCACTAAATGCATGTATCCAAATTTATACCATTTTTTATCCAAAATAAACGAATAATGATCAGGTTAGGTTAGGTTAGGTTGGGTTAGGTTAGGTTAGGTTAGGTTAATTACGTTTTAGGGTGATTGTACATAAAGTTATAGACAATCGTTTTGGAATAGTTTAGTGTTAACAAATAATTGGTGACAGATCTATCATTTTGAGAACAAATCTAAGTATTTGATGACAAATTACGTTATCGGGTGATTGTACATAAATTTATAGATAATCGGTTAGGAATAGGTTAGTGT
Source organism: Monochamus saltuarius (assembly GCA_025584915.1). Lineage (NCBI taxonomy): Eukaryota > Metazoa > Arthropoda > Insecta > Coleoptera > Cerambycidae > Monochamus > Monochamus saltuarius. Next base: position 58,549,253 of record CM046724.1, read on the forward strand.
TAACAAATTGGTGACAGGATCTATCATTCTGAGAATACATCTAATTATTTGAAAACCACATTAAACTGGTGACCGATAAAATCATACCCTTCTAGAATTTGAGTCTACTGGAACAAAGCATTTCAACGAGAGTTGTGCTTGTATTTAATATTTTGTGCCAAAATTTGATTTCAATCAATTTTCGAACAGTTTCAATCAATCAATTCCGAAAATGTATTTGAGTGTATATGTTTTATAGAAAATCATTTTTTAATTTAAAATTCATTATTACATTTTCTGCTTTTTATCAGAAAATTCTTATAAATATCTTCAAATGACCAAAAATAATATAATTTTGCTTATTCGTTGTGTTGGTTGGTTGTATACGGAGAAAATGTTTGGAAGCTGCTATCGAACTTAAGTGAAAAAGCTCTTTAAAGCAATTGTAGAGAGTAATAATACAGTTGTTATAAAATCATTATAGAGTAAATAAGTAACAAAAGCCTTTTTAATTAACAAGATGTTAATGTTGTTTATTAGAAGAAATGAGAAAGTCGGTAGTAGGCTTTAAAATTTGACAGTAATAAAGCTATTTTATTTCTGCTACTGTTTGTTATTGAAAATGGATGGGAAATATACTGTCACGGAATTTGCCCCACTCACTCCCAAACCGACGACTGTGGCACCGCGAATTGCCTAAGATTGCCCCGATCGCCCCTACACGATTCTGTTAAACAAACAGAATGCCGCTGATCGAGATGGGCCTGGAAAAATCGGGAATCGCCGAGAAGCATTCCAGTCGTACTAGAAAATGGATCTAGAGATACTGGAATATACCTGGAATATTCGTTGGGTCTATAAAAGAAGAATAAACGGCCGAGTTAGTTAGTCTTGTATAAGTCTTGTATTACAGTCTGAATTAAAGTGTTTAGTTGGAGATATCAAAGTGATTTAGATAGCGATTAATTAAATAAGTGTTTAGTTGAGTTATAATTAGTGTTTAGTAGTGTTCAGTAGTTAATAAAGAAGTAATTAATTAACGGATTGTTTTTCTGGTAGTAAGAAAAAGACGGATTGGGAAATCCGTGACAATACATTCAGCCAAGAAGTTGACATGCTACCTGTGCTAGGTTTATGTAAAGGAAACTGTAGAAGAAATGTGGAAGAATATCGTAGAAGATTTCCAAATTGAGTAATTCCCCATAGCGATGTTAAATGTTAAATATTTTGGAATTCTCTACATGCACCTGCTCCTTGTCGGTTCTTATGCGAATCACCCTGTGTATTTAATAGATATAAAATAAAAAACTAACTTTTCTAACAATTTCAAACTAGTGAAATCACTGCCAAAACCAAATTTTAGTTTTACGAAAGATACAAAATTCGATAACAAAAATAAGTAAAAGTAATGAAGAATTGTTTTCAGAACTAAAGAATTTGCAGCTGAATATCCAAAAATTGCTTCAATTGTTTTGACATGGTAACACCAAGCCAAATTAGAAAGTAGTTTCTTGGATCCAATGAATAATTTGGTAATTTTCATTTCAAAAGAGGCGTAAATGTGAACTTTATACATGTTACATATGACATTTTTGCTACACCTACGTTACGGTAATTTAGAAAGTATACGGAACTCCTAAATATCTGTTTTACCACATCGGGTTTTTTTGCAAATTATATTAATTAGCCTTAGATTGACAACTATTAATCATTATGGTGTGTTTACGTAAGAACGATTTAATTTATTTCATAATTTTTGTATCGTTTAAATGCGACATCTGCATAACTATATAGAAAATTGAAGTGAAGAGTACATTTTACGAGTTTAAAATTACGTACTTACACAAATATTCAACGAGACTAGTCACGTTTCCTTCATTGGATGCAATGCACTGTTTAATCTGGTATTGACCTTATAATCATGAAAGTTCGATGTAGAAATATTTCTTCTTGAGTGGTTTCTTTGACCTGCAATTCCTAGGGCATTTTCCTTCCTATTTAAGGCTTCTTGAACATAGCTTGAATTAAGATGTCTTGAGGGTATTAATGTGTAACAAAATTTTGATTTGCTTATGCTTTACGTTTACATTGTTTGGCCACAGATAGCCCTTGACTGAACTTCGTGATATTAAAAATGTCTTTAAACACTCTAAAAACCTACACCAATGGTGAAAAGTAATTTTCCAGTAACAAATACTAAAAAAATTATCTTGATGAAATTTGTCAATAATTCGGTGGTTGCGTTGCGTACTACAGACGCCAAGTTTAAGATTATATAAATACGAATACGGAAAAAGGTGGAGCAGATGCTTACTTTGCTCAATCACCCGATCTCATTTCACGAAATTCTGTTGGAGGTTTCCTAAGGAAAAAAGGTATGGAACTCCAATGCACAATAAAGACACTCGTTAAGATTATCGTTAATTTTAACCAAATGGAAATCAATTTTAGCATAATTGTATTACAATTACGTGCCAGATAGAATATCAAATTGGATATGCTTGTCAAAGCTTAGAGGAAGTATTAAAAAATTACTTTTTTGAAGAAGCTGATTATTAAGAATTAAGGAAAAATTTTATAATGAATTAGGCAGAGTATACGAGGAGATTCTAAAGTATGACATGAAAATTTTGTTAGGACGTGCAAATGCAAAAATTGGTGAAGAAACGCTGTATAAACCCACAATAGGAGATCATAGTAAGCATTCAATAACTAATAAAAATGGGAAATTTCTATTAGACTTTGCGAAGGAAAAAATATGATTATAAAGAGCGCGTATTACCAAAGGAAAGAAATACACAAAGGAGCATGGCGATCGCCAGATGAGAAAACAATAAACCAAATTGGTCATGCTGCAGTAGAAAAGCCAGAGATAAAATGCATTGAATCGTAAGGACAGAAGTTTAGACGCAGATTCGGAACACTTTATGGTAGCAGCTAAACTTGAACAACAGTTACCAGAAATAAGAAACCAGAACAGGAAAAAAATAGGAACCAACGTAGTGGCTAGGCCAAGGACCAATGAAGAGAAAATAGAATATGAAAGTAATTTAAGTAGAGAGCTAACAAATCTCACTAATAATATTAATGAAGCGAGAAATGTAGAGGAAGTACAGACAGACAGACAGAAATAAGAATAAAGATAGATACGTCCAGTAAAAATTATCACAAAGAAGGAAAGATGCAGAAAAAAGAATGCTTTGATAATAAATGTAAGAGAAAGTTTGAAGTTACAAGAAATCTAAGACAAAAGATGCTTCAAGGACGAACAGAGGAAGCAAATAATAAATATGAGGAACATAAAGAAAACCAGAGAAATGCTAAGAAAACGAAAAATTATGAAGCTGTATTAGAATAAATCGAAGAGAATTTGAAAAATAACAAGGTTAGAAACATATATCAAGGAGTAAAGAATGCGAGGAGAGAATATCCGTCAATATTTTATAAAAACAAAAATGGAAAGATGGTTTCAGGAGATGATATTTAATAGGTGGAAACATATTTTGAAGAGGGGATGAATATAATCAAATGAAAGGCAATAATAGTAATGCAGAAGAAGGCAATATGGTGTCAGCGCCAAGTAAAGAAAAATTAAAGAAATAATTTCAAAATTGAAAAATAATGAGAGTTCAGGAAGTGACGCAATGACAGCTGAACTATTTAAATATGGATGGAATTAATAGACCAGTTGCAGAAACTATTACAAAACGTTTGGGAAAAGGACGAATTGCCAAAGGAATGAAGGGAAGCAGCAATTTTCCCTATACATAATAAAGGAGATAGAGCTAGAATGAAAGGGGAACAGAAAACAGATTAGTAGCAGATATGGAGGATACAATTGGGGAATATCAATGTGGTTTTAGACAAGGAAATGCAGTAGATCAAATTTTCATTCTGCGAGAAATTCAGGCTGAAAGTGTTGTGCTTATATACCTTAGTGCTATTTGTAGACTATAAACAAGCCTATGACAAAATAAAAATAAAAGAACTAACAGTTTTAGAAGAATTGCAATTCAGCAAGATGATAAGGGACATGATATGCTTAACGTTGAAAAATACTGAGAATAGAGTAAAAGTGAATAACAGAAAAACGTAAATGTTTGAAGTGAAAATCGGATTGAGGCAAGGAGATTCAGCATCATCAGTGGTATTTAGCTTAGTATTAGAAAAAGTCTTAAGAGAGGCAGGGGTCATCAGGCATTATATACTATAAAATAATATGTTTCTTAAATCCTATTTTTTCTTTAAACAAATTTACATTGATAAAAAACATTAATTTGTGTGAAATGATACATCTGGCTAGTCCTATGTTCAGATACACTGTATAATAGTTATTTATGCAACAAGTACAAAAAGTAAGTGTTTATTGCACGCGACGTGAAATTGTCCAACGAGGCCGTCAGGCCGAGTAGGGCAATCCGTCGAGTGCAATAAGCACTTTTTGTACGAGTTGCATACAATATTTCTTCTACGTTCATGCAAAAATCAAAAAATTGTATTTAGATGACACTAAGTCTAGGAAAATGTGACATCGATTTGAACGTTTATGTTTGTCATGATGACAAAACGCTATTGTAGAGTGACAGATGAATACAATAAACATTTTATTGCACTACTGCAATAAAGAACTACTTTTTGCACTAAATATAGTTCAATAAAGTTTTGTTTTTTGCATGAACGTAGAAAATAGTTATTTATGCAACAAGTGCAAAAAGTAAGCGTTTATTGCACGCGACGTGAAGTTGTCGTCGCGTCGAGTGCAATAAGCACTTTTTGTACGAGTTGCATACAATATTTTTTCTACGTTCATGCAAAAACCAAAAAATATTTAGATGACACTAAGTCTAGGAAATGTGACGTCGATTTGAAGGTTTATGTTTGTCATGATGACAAAACGCTGCAGTAGAATGACAGATGAGTGCAATAAAGAACCACTTTTTCCATTAACTATAGTTCAATAAAGTATTGTTTTTTGCATGAACGTAGAAAAAATAAATTAAAACACTTTAGAACAAGTTAGAATATTACAAATTGTTCCTTTGTAATTTGAAATTTAAGAATGTTTGTAAGTGCAACTTATTTCGCTGCGACTATCTCAAACACTTAATGCCTAAAAATCAAATTTATCTCAAAAATTAAGAATTTTACGAAAAATTAGAAAGACTTATAAAATATTCTAAACAAAACTCTATATTACGACGTTATAAATAATCGTGCATAGGCGTAGGTCAGAAAAAAGTTAGGGATAAAATAACCCATTCCCCTCTGGTCCTACGTTTTTTTAGGCGGCGTTTGCAATAAACCCTTGAGGATTTGGTGAATAACAATAAATTGTAGAAAAATATATAACGTGATAAATAATGATTTTAATATAAATCTTCCAAACTACTTTCAAATCTTCATAATGTCTTTTGCATGCATCTTATACAGGTTGTTGCATAATTCATATTTCTGAATGAGATCACACGTAATATGACCTAGATATTTTTTGTAAATATAACATCAAAGCATTCACAATTCAACTTTCTTTTGAAACATGTAGCTGATGTATTTTCCATGTTGCTGTAGGTACATTCTTATGTAACATATATTAAAATTATGCAAATACACCATCGATGTATAATTACATTATTTTACAAATAAATACAGGGTGTCCGGAATATGAATACCGTAATTTTAAGGGCTTGTATATCTGACGAAAAGCAACAAAAAAAAACATAAAAATTATCCAAAACAAATAGTTTTTCTACAAATATATTTCAAAAATAAAAATAATAGCAATAAAATGCAAAACTGTATTACGAAATTACAAACTAAAGTTAAGTAAAAGCTTTTGTAACGTAATTTGTTTTTTGTATCAGTATTAATGAAGTAAACAATTGAGGTTTCTCAGAAAATTTAAAACTGTAAGGTGTTTTAACAAACGACAACATTGCAAGTCATCAGCTGATGTTGTTAACAGTGCACAAAACATATTAGTCAGTGGCTCGTGCAATTCGTTTTTCTTTAGTGCTTGCTTGGTTATTGTGAGTGTAGGTACATAAACAAAAATGGAACAATTTAGCTGCATGACATATTCATTTATGGCAAATCTTGATAAAAAAATAAAAATCACAAAAAACTGCGGAAATATTTTAAATATATGTAGCATAATGTCAATAAAATTAAGAAAGCAGACCCAATTACAACAAATAATTTTCAATTTGCGGGTTTATATATATTAATTTCTATCAACTAAGATAAAAATGTTAAAAGTAACGCCTAAATGTAAATTAATTGTAGATAATGTAATGCAAGTTATTCGAGAAATGTTAATAAATTGTGACATAATTCATAAGCCATATTCAAAAATAAAATCTACTAATTGGGTTAGGTACATTCTTCCTTAGCTAGACCAAAAATTTTTCAAATTCAAATTGCCCTTATACACTCAGGTGCAAAAAAACGCAACAGTCAAATTTTTGGTAAAGTTTGAAGAGTCACAACTTTTTTGTTTTTAGGATGATTTTCATATATTTTTTATAAAACTTTAGATAAAATGATCAACTTTAATCTACGTATTTAGTCGTTTGATAAATGTTGACCTTTTAGTCATTATACAGGGTTAATTGAAAGGTTGCTTCATGACCTTAATTTTAAAACGCCCTGTGGAATAATTTCGTTACCAAATTTGCTTAAAAGGTCAATATTCATTAAAAACCATTCATTTCCTACAATTTGTTTTTTGGTTCATGTCTTTAAGTGCATTGGTTCATTTTAAAGAGCAAAATAAACATATATGTCACTACTTTAAAAGAAATTTGTTTATTATTTAACAAACTAATGCAACTTCAACTTAAGTAACCTAAAGAAACATTTTTTTAAACGTAACCTAATATTTTGTATTGCTACCTCTGGTTCTAATAACTGCCTACATACGGCGGTCCATATTGTCGGTAATGACTTTATCCTCATAATGCGCGGCCCCATACAGCAAAATGTGGTCACACAATACCTGACGGAAGTTGAAATCAACAAAATGAACTGGCCAGCATGTTCGCCTGATTTAAACCCCATAGAGCATGTGTGGGATATGCTAGGTAGGCGAGTCAGAGATCGTGAAGTACCTCCCGCTGCGGTAAATGAGCTCCGTCTAGCCCTTCGTGAGGAAATATTCCTCAAGACGCTATTCGTAACTTAATAGACAATATAGACCGCCGTATGCAGGCAGTTATTAGAGCCAGAGGTGGCAATACAAAATATTACGTTAAGTTTAAAAAAAATTTTTCATTAGGCTACTTAAGTTGAAGTTGAATTGGTTTGTTAAATAATAAACAAATTTCTTTTAAATTAGTGACATGTTTATTTTGCTCTTAAAAATGAACCAATGCACATAAAGACATGAACCAAAAAACAAATTGTAGGGAATGAATGGTTCTTAATGAATATTGATCTTTTAAAGAAATTTGGTAACGAAATTATTCCACAGGGCGTTTTAAAATTAAGGTCATGAAGCAACCTTCCAATTAACCCTGTATAATGACTAAAAGGCCAACATTTATCAAACGACTAAATACGTGGATTAAAGTTGATCATTTTATCTAAAGTTTTATAAAAAAATTAAGAAAATGAGCCCAAAAACAAAAAAGTTGTGACTCTTCAAACTTTACCAACAATTTGACTGTTGCGTTTTTTTTGCACCTCAGTGTATATCTACTTTGTAAACTATAAAATACGTGCACACTTATCTATTAATGGTATGGTAAGGTCATTTACATGTAAGTACGTGAAAATTAAACAATTTTGAAAAGAAATTCAATTTAAAAACATAGGCACGTAGAGATACGTATTGCGTGACAATTTCTTGTAGAGAAATTACTATAAAGTGACTGGCATGAGAAAACTAGATACTTATTAGGTAAAACCTCATGAATGATAATTATATCTAAAAAGTCTACTTGATATTGGGTTAGTTTCTTAGTTTTAGTTCAATGTCAAAATAATAAATAAATAATTTTCTGAACAATATAATTTTTAAAAGAGCACGTTAAAATTGTTTCAATTAGTTGTTAAAAGTAAGATTTCTGTGTTAGCAATCCGAAACACGAAGCATATTTAAATACCTAACTAAAAAATAGTCATTTGTGAAGATATGAAATGTTTGTAACTAATATTCTTTGTTATAAATGAAAAACGTTTACAAGCTTACTATTTTCAGTCTGATGAGAAACAGAAAATCTATTTTTAAAAGTGCATATTTAATGATTATGACTCGTGCATGAAGTCAACTGCCATTATTATATAATTCATTCATTCAAGCTTAATAATTAATTTCTTTTCCAAGAGGAAAGTACAAGTTAGTTACATTAACAACTATTATAGAATTAGTGGCATGATGTTACAATTTAAATTTCATGAATCATTTCTTTAACATAACAACAACGGCTGTATAGTAAGAAATTTCCAATACACTGTATTGGAGATTTCTTCTTACTGTAAGTACCTACAAAATTTTTATAATAAAATTAATTAAATATAGCAATTGTAACTGACAATTTATGTTTTGTAACTAATTTTAATACATTTACCAATTTTAAAGGATATAAGTTATTAATAAATTAATGTCACAGTAAATTATTAACTTAGGTACCTATGTTATAATATACGCGTATATATGACTTTTACTATAGTCCTTGGTAAATGCAAATTGGTGGAAACGTCGAATTATGCTGAATGACGTGATTTTTTACTTAAATAAAATCTAGGACACCATTATTTTGACCAAAGGCAGAAGGTTACTCTAAAATATGCATGTGCAATACGAGTATATAATGGATAGAAGTTTCTAGATATTTTACTGATCTAAAATCAGTGACGCACACAAGTTAAGTTCTGGGTTTCATAAATATTTTTGTATTACAAAATAAACATTTTAAATAGGTAATTTGATTTATTCGCACATAATTTTTCAAAAATATTTATGAATGTAGGTACATATTAAAAAAATCCTGTTTTGCTTTAAGCAGACTACTAAAAAATATGTACTTATTCAATTGACTTTCTTCTTGTAACATTGATTTAAAGTTATTGGTTGCAGTCGAATGGCCTTGTATATTTGTGTGATGACCGTGGTCAACACATCTTTGTTCCATGTATGTGCCGCGTAAGATTTAAGACAAAAATGGAATCGGTTATTAAGAACAGACAATTAAATTGATAGTGAATAAATAATAAATAAGATTATAAAATGAACTGGTACTTATACAGAGAGGATGGTATAGTATTCAATGCGGACACGTGAGAGATCTATAGAGAATTTAAAAATAATATGAATTTGCTGTATAAACTATATTCGAGAAATGCAAGGTGTTCAAGTTGAAAAATATAGAATTTATTGTTACCAAACGGCTGAATATATTTTCAATTAAATTTTGTAAACGTTAGCGAGAGAGCACGTTTTGCAATGAAAAATATTATTTTTAGTTTTGCCAGTGGCGTCCGTACTAGCACATTACTGGATATTTCTAAAGAAAAAATTGGTACTCCCTGCATTGTCTTAAAATAAGAATCAGCTGTGGATTATTCGTTCAATTTGTGAGAAAAAAGCTCTCTCTCAATTTTTCAGTACGACTCAACGTTTTTAAAAATCGAAAGCTCTTTTCACACACACTATGTAAATCTAATTTCATTTTTTATGTTACTGAAACTCTATCAGGAGAAACAACAAATTTAATTAATTATCTACAGTAACAACAAAATAAAAATATAAGTAAAAGAAATTGGTCGAAATGTAGACTTACCCATCTCGACATCGTGTAACTAATATATTGATTGCAAGAGATACTCATTTGGATTTCGCCGTATATCATTGCAGGCTTGCTGAATTCTTAAAACTAACTCATCACTTAATACTGGAGTAACGTAAAATATGTCTTTTATATGTCGCCAACCGTAAAAGTCCAGTGGATTAAAATCCGGTGACCTAGGTGGCCAGGCCACTGGCCCAGTACCATTAACCACGTCATAATTCATGTCAGTCCTCCATAGCCGGACAATCCAACGTTGTGGATAATTAGTATTCGACTTTCATGTTATTAGTGAGAAATAGTAGAAATAGTTCTGAGTTTAACATTGGGGGCAGACAATATGGACCACGAGCATTATTATCAAAAACTCCCAACTAAACATTTATGAAAAATTAATTTTGAAATGATCGTGGCCGAATTTCTTGAGTTTAAAGGCCACTGGCAAAATCTCATTCGCTTTTCAGCATTCCAAGGGATAAATCCTGAACGGGCTATAGGTGGTCATCTCGTCTTGTTTTTAATATTTGTAGTTGTTGAGCGATAGCTGAACTTCGGATTGTCATCAAAAGTACGAATGATACGAGTTCGATTGTTGTTGCCACGGTTTCTGTTATGTTCATTATTAACACACCAAAGTTATAAAACTCTCAATGTGTTACAATGAAAACGAGCATCTGGAATTCTTCTATTTGGATAACTTCGATATTTATGAACTTTTCGCATTTCGCATTTCCATCACAGAATCCGCAACAAAAATTAATATCAGCGTATTCTTTTTTACTAATTTTTCAGGATCACACTAATAATCACAATATTACACAGTCACTAATTGATTTGTCAAATAAATTTATTATTTTGTCAGACTTACTCAATTGTTTTTTAGAAATCACTTTGAAAAAGCTAAGTCGAATAGATATATATTTCACATTGTTACTAAGATTCATAAAATTAAGAAGAAAATTAAAATCAGAAATCGTAGTTTTTTTTATATTATTGTGGTAGGCTATGAACATTCATGGTCATCAATAATATTTTCGAATATAGACATAAATAAACATTTTTTAACAATCTTACAGATTACATTACCTACAAGTGCACATAAACTTAATTAATGTTTACTGACTTTTACAACATGCAGTTTCGACAACTTATGATATATTTTTTACAAATATTTAAAACTATGAATTACATTTTGGTATTAAATATTATGAGTAATTAAAGTAGGAATAGATTAGAATCGTCTAAATTCTGGTATGAATCATTTGATGTTAGCAAATGTTAACTATTAAAAGAGATTAAGAAAATTACGTAGTTTTTTTTATTGTTTTATTTAGATATTTTTAGTTTCTGTTCCTGTGTATAATCTTTTTTAAATTGTTGATACAGATGTACTAAATGAGCTTCATAGCTGCTGATTTCTCGATCCTGTTTCCTCAATTTATTCATAAAACGGTTCTTGAGGAAGAGAAGAAGATCCAACTGGTACACACTTTTCCAAGCCAACTAAATTCTCATCCTGGGTATTTTTGTTCACAGTGGCCAGAAAGTAACACAAATTGTGTTACTGCGCATTTCTTTTCTGCAAAAGATGACCTAATATAAAAAATACACGTGTACACAACATTTGAGTCAGAAGAGAAACTGGATCGAATGAGATATTATTAAACAAGAATGACTGGTGTATAGCAATATTCAAGTTAAAGTGACTAGGATACATTTAGTTTAGTAGCTGATTTATTCACGAGTGTAAGCCCACTATATCCTTACAAATGATACATTTACATATTTGCCCAATGCGCTTACAATGCAATGAAAAAAAATTGATGATGACTCATTCTAGTCGTGATATATTTGTAGCGGTACACCTTGCTTTCTCAAACCTTCACAGATATAATTACTGCAGTTAAGCATATCTGGATGCGTCAAATATGGATCAAAGGCCAACAATAACAATTATTATTTATTATTGATTAATTAACTTGTAAAGTGCGTGATACTCCAATACTTTCAACGCGCATTATGTATGTATGCACTGACTGTTGTTTTATAGTATCCTATTTATGTGTCCAAACATTGTTCTAATATTATGTACAATAGAATCAGTCATACGCTAAATTTGTACCATTACTGTGTTTAGCATACTATGATGGTTAAACATGAATAAACATTCAGTGTTTTGTAAACCTAATGAGATTACTAACATTGACTTGCCAGACAACTCTACGTAGTGTTTATGTTGAAAGTGAAATTGTGGCAATTATATTGACGGCAATTTACTAATTACCACGAAAAGCAGTTGCGGTTACTTACCGGATATCACCAGTACCTACTCATAATGCGGTTTTTGTTATCCTTTATTACATTTTTTGTCAGTTTTTTTTTTAATGTATACAGGATGTTCAATAAATAATGGGCCATACTTTAAGACTAGTTTCCTCGGCAAAAATAAAGTGAATTAAATCAACTTACTTTAGTACAATTTTGCTTCCTTAAGAAGCTACACAGAGAAAACTAGTTGCTCAAATCAAAGAAATTTTGATTTCATTAACCAAATAATTTCGTCATATATGCGCGACAAAAAAAACTGCTCCGCAAAAGGTTGACAACTTTTGTTCAAAAATATTTTGATATGATATCTTCAATGTTTGCTCTTTTATCCGAGTGGCTTTTTTGTTCCTCCTTCGAAAGCATTTTCAGTTTTAGTTTTGGTGATTTTAATCCAAAATTAAAATTCTTAAAACAATTACAAAAAAAATTTAATACATGGTATGTATTCTTCGCACTTCAATGACTGCCTGGCAACGCCTTTGCATACTGTCTATATGTCAGGTTGTCCAAATAGCCTTCTGCTTCTATTCTCTGAGTTCCTGAAGTGGTGGTTGATGCGAATTTAAGGCTCTTTGTAGTTGGTCCCATGTGTGCTCAATTGGATTGAGGTGTAGCGAGAGAGGTGACTGTGCCAAGTACCATGAAATTCCAAGGCATCTACAACAATTCTCGCACGATGAGGTTGCGCATTATCGTCGAGAAATAAAAAAAATGGCCCACTTGCAGCATGAAACAAAGGGATGACATTGTGGATGACATGTTCGACGTAGATCTGTGCATTCATGTTTCTATCAAGCCCTAAGGACTCTGTACGCCCATTAAAACAAATGCCTCCCCAAACAGCAACTGTACCACCTCTGAATGGATGAACTTTATGTATGGCTCTATGATTTTTGGGTACCAAAGGAAGGGTCCAGACTGGAACACGCCGACTATCCGAAAACCGGCCATATCTCGACTCATCTGTGAACAATATAGACCTCCATTGCTCATTCCAATTCACGTCTTCGTTAGTCCATTGCAAGAGAAGTCGCATATGATTCTGTTAGTGGAACGCTTCTCAAAAGTCGTCGTGAACATAGATTAACATCTCGCAGTCTTCTATGAACTGTTTCAATTAAAACCGCAACACCAGAAGCGTTTAAAAGTCGCTGTTGCATGATCCGACAAGTATTCAGGGGTGGATACTATTAGAAACCCTATTTTGTGCGGGGGTAGTAGATTTTGGGCCTCCACTCCTCGATCTTTCAATGCCATTTCCTGTTTCGTTATATCGATGCACAAGCCTTGAAAATACGCTTTCACTGACCTGAAAGAAGTTAGCAACTTCTCTCTGAGGGTGTCCCGCCTCGATCATTCCAATGGCCCTGTTGGCTTCAACTACACTCAGTTTACGTCTAGGTATTATTGCAAAACAAAATTTGTAGATCTTAAATAAGACTTAACTATATAAACTCAAAACAACGACTGATACAAAATTATTAAAAAGGCCAAAGATAAGAACTAGCCGAAAACTGAAAAAGTCACCCAATGATGAGCAAAAAAACCACTCACGTAATTTTATATGCACTATTCACTGCTGCACATTGCACTATGTATATACTGGGCTGTTCCCTACATCCTGAACAACTTATAGCAAATAGCCGCAATTAGTTATGAGCCACCTGATATTTATCGTCTTCGAGCTTGTTAGCTGTTGGCTGATAAAATCAAATCATACATTCTAACAAATCATCAATTCAAAAACAATACAGTTGTCTAGTAACTAGCTGACATGGCAGATATTTCAAAAATAAATTTAAAATTAAAATTTATTCTGTATTTTGGCGACATGCAACAAGTATACCTACCTTTTTTTAAACTACCTATTTTTTTTTCTAAAACCCTCTATTCTTAAAAAATCTTAATGAAATATAATGGCACGTACGTCCGAAACTCCCTGCACATTTAACTTCAATATCAATTAGATACTCGTCTTTATCTAACAAATAATTTTGTTTTCCACTACTAATTAGAAAATTATTATTAGAAATAGGAAAAGTACTTCTCAGGCTTATAATTAGGTACTACGTATTTCACCTTCTTTCAATGAAATAAAAATTAAATATTATGCCAAAATTGAGATATTCTCAATTTTTTAAACAAAAATCAAGCAAACTATGACCTTAACATTTAACTATAGACGCGTAAAACTGTTTATCATAAAACTATAAAATAGTTAAATGTGGATGACGAAATGATATAGAGAAAATGTCATTAGCATAATCAACATTTTAACAGGTGAACAATTTTACATAAATATCAATCATTAAAATAAAATCATCGATAATAAATTTAAATTTATTGTGGTGTTTATTTTTATAGTGTCTATACAGTTGTGGACAATAACATTTTTTTGACCTATGCTACTTTTGTGTCACGATCAATCTGATAATTACTTATCTAGAGATTTTGCCAAGTAAGTTATTTGTTTCTCTGTTTATTTATCCAGATAGGTTCAGAATGGAACACATATAGTGAAATACATTATACAGTGCTTTCAAAATGTAACGAATAAATTCATTATTTTTGAAATTGAGAAGTTTTCGAAAAAATCCCCTGGCACGTCGATTTTGTTTAAAAAAGGCACTTTTTGACATACAACCCACATTTGTGACGTCATCTTTGTTCGAGATATGAAGTCGTCGACAATTTTCTTAAATAGCAACAACCCCCAATTTTGACCATGCCATTTGAAAGAGCGTGTCATTCTACATACATACATAATGAAAAATTATGGTGCTACATAACAAAAGTTTCAAGAAAATAATGTTTGAAGATTTTAAAATTTAATTTTCACAATCTAGTCTAAACCCCGGCATTATTGATAGGCATTTAATTGGGCCTTATTTTTATGAACATACATTGAACAGCGTGACTTGCCTAAATTTTCTACAAGAAGAACATCCTGCACTTCTGGAGAATGTTCCTTTGCAGCTAAGGAAGAACCTATGGTTTCAGCACGACAGAGTTCCACCCCATAAGATCAGGATTGTGCAGTAAAATTTAGATAACACTTTCCCAAAAAAATGTATTTGGATTAATGGACTTAGTCAGTGGCCCAAAAAGTCACCAGATCTAACACACTTCAATTTTTTTATGGAGATTTTTAATAATGTGAGTTAAACGACGATATATGTATTAATAAACGCAGCCCACAAAAAAGTCAGGCGAAGATTGGATATGTGTCTTGAAATGAGAGAAGGTCATATAGAGAATAGATTGTAATAGGTATGTATGTAATATTATGTTTAGTTACTGTTATCATCGCCTTTTTTTAACTGTATTAAAGAATTATCGAGGTTAATCCTTTTATTTATTCTTTATGATATTTATGTACTTTAAACAACGAATATTCAATTATTTTCCAACGACTAATTGACCCTTCCGCAGCTAAGTGGTATTTTTTTAGGCTCCTTAAGACGATATTGCTTAAAACTTTTAAACGGGAAGTACCTAATTCAGACAAATTTCTGTAATAAATGTTTATTAAAAAAAGAGTTTTTCGACAGGAAAAAATATTTGGGTGTTTCTGAAAAAAATAAAATTGATGACGTCATTAGTCGTTTCTCTCAAATCCCAAATATAATATTTATATTCAAAGTTGAGCTTATCTTATCACATTTAACACCAAGTGTCTCAAACTTTTTATATCGTCACAGTAGGCCCATACTATCAAGTTTGAGACACCCTCTACGCTATAGAAATAACTGTTCGAATCGATGCGTATACAACAGCTACCGGTCACGTAAAAATATTACGGATCCATAGAAAACGTTAACTATCAATTCATATCTTATGCATAATTCATCGCCTAGATTAAGGAACTAAACGTACAGGTATATTAACAATAGGCATGTTTTATTTTGCGTGCCATAATCTAATACGCTTCATTTTAAAACAATAACATCACCACTTGCACTACAACAATCAACTTTCTATTTCTACGACTTAAGTATCCTATTTCGGCGACTCATTAATAACACGCCCGGCGAATTAGCTTGAATAATTAGGGTCTGTTGTCTACGTTACAGTTGTGTTACCTATTAAGCAACTAGAGCAACAACTTTTATTTTTATCTTCGTTAATTATTGCAATTTCATAAACGTACCTACTTGTAACCGAGCTCAGACAGGAACTAAATTTATATTATCAACGCAAATAATATTAATAACAACATAGGGATTACAAAAACAGTTATAATATATCTAGATCTTTATATCAGTGAGATACTTGTAAACCATGGATGTATTAGATTTCAAAATATTAAATATAATTAATGCTCTGCTGCTTTAAGGTCTGTAATGCAATTATAAATTATATTAAAAAATGTTTCGAACAATTCTTGTTAATATTCAGTATAAGTATACAGGGTGATTCGGAACTTGTCCAAAAAAACAATCGAAAGTACTATACGGGGTGTCCGGAAATGATGAACAAAAAAAGAGCAAATTCTAGACCGAAAATAAATGCTACCTCTTTCTATAACATTTTTTCCAAAACTGATTATTAACGGAGTTACAGGGTGTTAAAGTTAAAATTTTATTTTCGATATTTGTAAATAACTTCTTAAGAAATCCAAATATTTACATAAAATTCAAATATGGTTCTAATTTTGACGTCAGGAGTAGAGGGCGCCACTTCTGACACACCATGTTTCTTTTAAATGGAAGAACTTTTTTGCATATTAATGTATGACTATCGAAATAATCGATTCTCCTACCTGTTTCATTTGAAAAAGGTATACCTTGCTGAAGTCGGCAGGCGTAACAATTTTTGAAATAATACTATTTGAAATGTTTAGTGCGCCGAGTAAAAACTGTTTTGGTTCAGGTGAAGTGCCTTTTCTGCTGAAAATACAGCAAAATGTTACTTGAAAATGTTGTACAAAATTGTTCTGTTGATTTGAAATTCGCAAAGTGAAGTAATACGCGTAAAATAATATTGAGTAAAACACTACACATCATTCCATTTGCAGATATTGTGATTAAACAGAGTTACTTGTTACTGTATACCTTTACGATAATTTACTTTTACTGATGGATTTTATTTTACAAACATGTCATATTGCTACTAAAGACAACAAAATAGAACCCTTATAAAATTGTTGTTTAGTTGATTTGTTGCTATTATATAACTATTTTTTGTTTCCAACATGCCCTACAAAATCTTATTGGAGACTAAATTGTTTTAAAATATAATGTCAATTTTGCTTGTATAATTGCTGTATAAACATTCTTACAATGTTTTTGTGACATGCTGTTTTATAAGACTCAAAAATATTTTTGTAGCTCTTTAGGCTAGTTAATGAATGGTCGACAAAGGGGTGTAGCATTGCGGAGGGGGGGGGATGTTTCGGTGCAGGAATGTGTTGGGGGTAGTTAAAACGTAAATATATTAAAAGTCCCTTAGCCCGTCCGCTTCAGAGGTTAAAAGGTACCCTTTTTTCGTTTATAATATATAAACGGTGGGTTGCAGCGAAAAATTCTTTACATAAAAATGAGGGACTATAAAATTTTCTAATCTATTCTAATTCTAATAAGACTAGCTCCATTAATTTTTCGCTACAATGCACCGTTTCACAGATATCTCCTCTCAAAAATCGGTAATTAAAAAAAATGTTCTTATTTCTTATCATCATTCTCCTGGTAACTCTTCGGCCGTTTGTTTTACACAAAAGTCCCATAAGCGAATGTTTTAGAGCAACACATTTTATTCAAGAATATATACAAATGTATCAATTTACCTCCAATAGGGCGGAAGTTACAGCAATTTGAATATTTTGGTTAAAAGAAATGATTTTTCAAGAGAACTCCCTAATATTCAAGAAAACCCGTTTTCTTCGTTATACCACTCTCATTGAATAAGACCAAGAGAAATGGAGACAAATCTTCAAATCGACGTCACTTTTTACTAACGCAAATCTGCTGGAAAAGTAGGAGATAATCTACTACAACGTTGCCATCGCTGAGGTGGATAGATGGACTGACAGAGGAAATTAGGGAGTGCTTTCTGTGTGTAAAACGTTTGTTTTTTTTAATTGCCATCATTTGACAACAGATCTATCGGAAGCGGTGCATTCAAGCGAAAAAATGTATGAAATCAATTTTATAGAAAATTTTATAAACTCTCATTTTTATGTATAAATAACTTTTCGCTGCAACACACCGTTTTCCAGTTATAAGAGAAAAACAAAAAAAGTGACCTTTATAATACCGCATGTTTATGCAATCCGTGGCATATAATGGTATCTTTGATGTGATAACAATTTCCTGAATCGTTAACCACAACACTAACGCATTATATCTGCCCGTAACCAAACAATGACTCATAGTGTTTACTATTTACACATTTTTTTCTCTTTTATTGCTCTTAAATGTGACATTTAACAAGTACTTAATTTCTCCTCTAATTGGTGTTACTAACTATAAATTATTCACATAGTATTTCCTTCACTCATTAAGCCATTGTTTATTGCTTATTTAGTAAGACAATTAAGAATGTCGATATAAGAAAGATCAGTTAATTAAAGTTCCGTGTGAGAAACATGTGATAGGTATTGACTGACAGGTAGGGCATATTATAGTGAACATACTAAATTTGTACACAATTCTTAGTAATACTAGTAGCATTTTAAACAGGATGAGTAGGTGCATGTAGGGGGTCCCAAAATATTTCAATGCAGCCAATCATCTATACTTAATATATATATAAAAATGTATATAGGCGGAGTTACAGGTCTTCAAAGTGAAGCCAAATATTTTGAAAAAAAATAATATCATATCTCTGAATTATTTTAAGTAGGATAACCAAATTTAGTATCTACATGATTTAGGTTTGTTATTGGCCTTCTTTGGCTATGAGCTCAAGTAAATTAAAACACTACATGGTGTTCATTGAGGGTGTGTCATCCTTAAAACTATATCAAATTTTTTTTCCATTAATCGACTTTAAACTTGATAATGGAGGAACAATGGTAATGATAAATATAAGAATAAACATTCTTTTGAGAACTTAAATGGTTAATTAGTATATTAGAGCAATATTATTATAACAACAAATTGTTGTCAAACTAAAAAAATATAAATCAGAAATAATAGAACTAATCGTATATCGAGTTATTTTGAGAAAAAATAAATTATGTAATGGATTTAAAATAAATATCAACGGCGACTAAACTGCGTTATAATATGGTGCCAACTTTGGTTGTTTATTGTATTATCAGTTTACCTAACCTTAAACAAATATCAAGCAAAGAAAAATTTAGAAGAAACTTCCTTATTGTCTGAAGCTATTTATTTGTGGCATAATTTTAGTTTTTCTTTAGTTTTGTTGGGTTTTTGCCACACTTCTGAAAAAATAATAAAGATTAATTAAATAAGCCCTTGCGCCAAACGGAACAGTCAAGGGTTATTTTCGAAACTAAGTTTGCCTAACCAAAAAATTTCACACTGAAAAAAGCAGATAAGTAAAAATAACAAAAATCACATCACTATCGCGCACTTGTGTGTTATTGACGGTTCGAAAAACTCTCTGTTTTCGTTCTCAAAATCGTAGTAAAAATTTTTAAACTTGACATACGTTTAAAAATTTTTATTAAGGCGGGGATTTTGTAGATAAGAAATTGCACAGCCTGGGTGAGCGAAACGGCGAATCAATGAGGCCTATGAGACAGTATACAAACCGTATAGGCCCGAACCACAAGGTTCCCTGAAGTTTATCGTGCATTTTAACGTACATAAAAATGGCAGCCGTGATATATGTTCTGATTTAACTCGAGGACACAAAATATAAAATTAGCAATAAATATTAATGTGAAAGTGAAACACAAGTTCTCCTATATGTCCTGGTTAGTGAGTGAAGTAATTTGGTGGCTGTGGCTGTGGTAATTTTGCCGTAATTGCAACATATTGGCGTAGTAACTGTGTGGCTAAAATTGAGGTATTTTAACATTTATTTTAATTATATTTATGATTTTATGGGCAATGAAAATTATCTCACGCACTAGCGAGAACCTTTGTGAATACGTTGATATATAATAATAACCAATTATTTCAATTTTCTTGGAGTTCTGTGTGCTCGCTTGAAGTCCTGTTAAACGGTAAAATATGTATACAAAATCCCAGCCTTAACAGAGGGCGATCCACTGTCGAACTAAATTTTGTAAGCATATTAGTATTAATTAGGTTTGCAGTTTATATGCTAGTAATATCCTAGCAAGATCTGACACAGTTTATATTTGGAGCTATATGCGCTACAGTTGTTGTATGAATGTTTGTGGCTAAATGTTTTTATTTTAATTCGTAAGTAATAGAATGTTATGTGAGTCATCAGTATGCCTGTGCAATACATGTAAATTATTTCAACCAATACCATTTTTGTAATCTACAAATTTAATTTTGATATTCGAAAATAATTTTAAACTGCAATTTACAATCGAATATTTCATAATAATAGCTGCCTCTGTTGTATTCAGAAGTATGTGTATTGAAAAGTTGCTACTTTTATTGTCTGACGGATCATAAACGTTTGTGCAATCGGCTTACAGTAACAAATAAAAAAGCAGTTAAGTAGGTGAGTCAAAAATAAAGTGTTGCAACACTTTCATGGTGTTCTAAATTGAAATTCGCATTGTTAAATTTGTGTATGTATATCGAAAGAATGCCATGATTTATCTTCGGTTTCTTTCATAAAAGTCTTGACAAAAGTTATATTAACTACAATAATGTAATAATTTTAATGTGCCATATTTTATGACGTTTTCGCTCTCGTACTCGTTTCTTCATATATTTAGCACAAGTAGCAAATTTTTTGTTTGTAAAAGGTGAACTTGCAAGTATAATTTCCAACAGATAATAACTATCAATTAATATTATTATATATTATTGTTTTACAAAAGTATATCACGTGAAATTTTTTGTTTATAAAAATTAAGAAGAGAAACGTCAGGACGATATGCGTTTTGTATTTGTACCAATACCTTATATGGCGCATAATTTCTCCAACGAAGAACTTATAAACTTGATACTCGCATATGGTGAATCACAGCAAAATTCAGTGGTTATACCCCATCTTTATGCCCAAAAGCTTTCCCAGAGATATTATCCGAGACGTGAAGCCTTCTTACGTGTACATTGAGGTAGAAGAATTGGCAATTTGCGGCCGAGGTCTGGGCAACATGGGGGAACCATTAGATCCAGACAGATTATGAATCTCGAGGAAGAGATTTTAAATGCCGTCGAGGAGCACCTTGGCATAAGCACTAGGAAGAAATGTTAAGGCACCACCTACTCTATCGATTTCACGGGCAGTCGGTACAAGCTTTACTTCTAATAGATCATCTACTTCGAATGAACTTTTGTCACTGGTTGTTACATCAGAAGTACCTAAAACCAAACCATAAACATTTTAGGTACGGACGTGGCATTGATCATACGTAATGATATTCACAATTTTCACAACACGCATACTGGGCATTGGATCCGCATGTCACTCGGCAAATACACTTTCAACAACGATTTTCAGTAAATGTGCGGGCTGGAACTGTGAACGGAGTACTTATTGTCCTTTTAATTCTGGAAAATCTGAACTGGTGCTGTTTATTTACAATTTTTATATAACAATTTCCCCCTTGAAGAAGTTGATCTCAATGATAGACAGCATATTATGTGGTTTCTTCGCGATGATGTTCCACCACATTTTGAGCGATTAATGCGACAACGTCATCCATCGTTCGAATAGTTGCGATAATAAATTAAATGCATTTTCAAATTTATGAATTCACGTTCTCTTGTTAGAAATAAATTGATATTTCCGTAACTGATTTTTTTTTACTAGGTATTTGTTCTAAGATATATTTTCCAAGTATATGTTAAGTTAAGTTAAGAATCATCCTCTATAACAATTATACTTTACCATAGAAATATAATAATACATGTGGATATCTTGCTTTCAAAAAAATGTTGACGGAATAGCGTTCGGTCATTGCCTTTAGGCAACATCCTTGTCGCCTGAAAAGAGGGACCTTGAATCAGATTCAGTAGTTCTGATTTTTTGTTGAATTGTTTATGATATAGCAAAATTACTCTACTTTGAAAACGTATACGTAGTTGTAATCGAAAGAAACTAGTGCTTTAGGATTAAAGTCGCCAAAAGCTGAAGAAAGGTAGAGGGTAAAAGGTGTTTTTCTGTTTTGGATTTTTGACAATGTTGCATTCTTCGCTCGATGTCAAAAACAAATATTATTCATTGGGCCAACATCATAAACAACTCAGCAAAAAATCTGAACTACCGGATCTGACGCAATGTCTGATGCATATGGTTACTAGACCAGTTGCCAAACATTGTTCTTTGGAAACTTGTTATTTCGATTATTAATACCATTGACAATTTTTAAATACGTCAATTAGAGTACCACACCAATTTTCGTTCAGTGGTAGAGTTTGAAATTTTCAAGAATCAGGGCAAAAAAACGAAATTTTTTCGAAATATTGCCAAATTATTTCTATAGCTTGGCGAATGCGCCAGGGTGTTTTATTAAAAATGGCGCACAACTTAATGGGGTATTCCTGACATCAAAACAAAGTGATTGTGTTAAGCATATTGTGATGAAATGTTGCCACTTTCTAATGTACAGGGTGTCAAAGTGAAATGGTTTTCGAAATGTTAGCAAAACTTTATTTTTTAAACGTCATCCTTTGACATCCTTTGGCAAATAAATGTTCCTATATTTTTTATAGTTGAAGTTGAATTAATGCTGTGTAACACCAAATAGGTATCCTAAGGACTCTCTCATAGACAAGGTTCGATTCAATAACTAAAAAAATTAGAATTAGGCCATCATATCTCAACTGTTGCTGTGGCTGATTGCGTGTTATATAGGGTGTTCTAAAATTAGCTTCTTAAAAACTGTGGATTCTACGACCAAAGATAAAAAAAGGTTATAGGTCCGTAAACGCCCTTTATATAGCCCTTTAAAGGGGAACTTTAAAATTTGAGTTTTCCAAATATTTCCAAAACGGATCGAAATAACGTAATCAAATTTGAAATTGAGAATCACAAATTGATTGCGAATCTAACGTTCTAAAAACAATACCGCATAATTAGTCATAGTCGTGTCAAACTGAAGGATCATTGGATAAGTATTGCTCTACTTTTTCATATCTCGAGGTGTTCGCCGTCAAATCAAAAAATTAAAATTTTGTAACATTTTTATAAAAATAAATGTGATAAATTGTCCCATTTTCGAGTAATAATATAAATATTTTGTATCATACCATAAACATATTATATATGATTATAAATAGCCAAATTACCTATAGTAAATTTAGAGAAGGTATTTAGTTTATTTGACACATATTACATAATATGTTTTTAAATTTGTTTAGTAGGCTACAAATAATTACATTAGAAATATGCAATTTAATAGTATTTTAATAATTCCAAACGTTTGAACAACATCTTTATCATGTCGTGTCAAATAAGCCGACAGTCTCACAGCCTACTAAGGATATTTCGCTTATTTATAGTTTCCACCTTAAACTTTTGAGGTATGTCACAAAATTTTTAAATTAATATTATTCGAAAACGGGGCGGTATATCGGAGTAATTTTAACATGTAAAAGAGACTAAAAACTTACACGGAATTATTTTTAGAACATTAAATTTGCAATCTAATTGTGATTCTCAGTTCAAATTAAAAAAGCGAAAACTTTGCAATAACAAAAAATATATAGGTAAAATATAGTTGTGTGTAATAAATAGTATATTTAGCATATTTAGTTTTACACAATATTATCGATACCTGATAAAAGATGTATCTATATCACATCAAATCAATCTGTAACAAACAAACTGTTAGTTTTTTTACTTCCATGGATTTAGTCAATCATTTCTGCTATTACTGTATACTAATGGAGAAAATAACTGCTAAATTGGAAGAAATACAGTTTTGTAATGGAATTATAGTCTCACTCTATTGCACAGTAAACTAACAGATATGTTAATTAGATATTCCTGCCTAATATGGTTAAAAAGATTTTGCTAAAGATGATAGGAATCTCTGAATTTATTATGACTGTAGAACGTGAATGTTGCTTCACTCATATGTAAATATGAATTTATTTTCGAAATGATCTCATTCGTTGAAATTCAGAGCAAAATATATGGTTATTATAGTTTGTAGTTTTACGTTCACAGACGTTTTAGGTAATTTAGTACATACTCAATTTTTTCCTCAATATTTTCAATATTTTTGTATAATTCCACGCTGTAACTCAAAGTCGTCAATGCTTATTAATTATTATATGTATAGGCTGTCATCCATTAACCAATTCAACAATTATACAAAGTTATTCATTATACTTTTACACATTAGACCACTTTTTATTATCGTTTTATTATCGCAATTATTAGAGATACAAAATAAAGTTTCGAATAAAAAAAACTTTTTTGACCTTAACGTTATCATGTTTTTTATCAAAAAATCTTAAACCTACACTGGTTTTGAGGAAAAAAGGTATCCTTGTCATTAGTCTGAATAATTGGCCTTTTTCGAAAAAAATAGTTTTTCAACAATCAGATGCATAGTTCATTGTATAATATTTTAATGTAGTTAGCGCAAAATTCCCTTGCAAATTCGATATAGTCGCGTCAAATTAGCATGAAAAAAGTGAAAATGGACAACTTTTTGCGGAGAAGTCCGATTGAGATGCGGTTTTCTGCAAAATGTTCAGGGAATTGTTTATAACAAAAGGTACATCTAACCTCTGTACGCTCGCAAATTTTTAATTGTTTATTTAACAAATGACCCATTTTTGTTGAACATATGGCAAATGTCACACACGATTCAACGAAAATGTCTGGAAAATGTTCTCTCGGGGGTTTTCGAGGTCCCTCTTTATCACTTTGGAGTTAGCTTTATTATTTATTGCTAAATTGTTGTAACTGGGCTAATTAACAAATTAATAACTCTTCTCCCGGAATCGTTAGAAAATCGGATTTTTTTGCAATAATTCTGGGATCAATTAAACAATAAACAATTATATTTGCAAAAATCTTGTGCCGATGGTTTGCCCTAAAAAGACAGAAATCCCAGAAAAAATGTCGGGTCTCTAGTGATTCCGGGAGTAGAGTTATTAATTTATTAATTAGCTAGGTTGCAAAAATAGAAAAATAAACAATTTCGTGCAACAACCTTGTGCGATAGTTCTCCCCATGATCCCAGAATTATTGCAAAAAAAATCCGATTTCCTAATGATTCCGGGAGAAGAGTTATTAATTTGTTAATTAGCCCAGTTACAACAATTTAGCAATAAATAATAAAGCTAACACCAAAGCGATAAAGAGGGACCTTGAAAACCCCCGAGAGAACATTTTCCAGACATTTTCGTTGAATCGTGTGTGACATTTGCCATATGTTCAACAAAAATGGGTCATTTTGCAGAAAACCGCATCTCAATCGGACCTCTCCGCAAAAAGTTGCAAGTGAAATGCTAATTTGACGCGACTAATAGGTTGAAGGTAGATCGACAAGCAATGCACAATAAAAGTTAATATGTAGTAAATTTAATTGATTGAATTGATATGCTCTGCGTGTTTTTTTGTATGTCTAATTGATAATTCGTCAATTAATTTAATATCTTGAACATGATCCACAATCTAAAGAAGCGAAATGGAATAACAAAAGTTATATATTAATTTTTCTTTACAATGTGAAATATCTACTAAATAACGAAAATCACAACTGTGCTGACTTGAAAGATGTACGTAAAAACCAACAATTCAACTTGCCTGGAAACGCTTCCACTTAGACAGGAGTTCAAGTTCACTCTTGAAAAAGTGAATAGAGATATCATCGAAGAAAGTCAATATCCTTGCACTTTGATGCAATTGAAGATTTGAACGTACTGAATTTTCATGGTTAACCACACTCATGGTCAGTGAATTAGGTAATTGTGTAAATTGTTTAAATTTACCTATTGTAAACTAATTGGTTATAAAAAAAATAAATTGCTAAATTAAGTAAATACATGAAATTTAATAACCGCTTAATTAAAATTGAACCCTAATTCTAATAAGCGAGAAAACAATTTTCATTATAAGTATTTGTTTCACCAACAAAAAATGGATATCTTGTAATCAATGCGTTGAAAGTAATTCTAATACTAATATATTAGTTGTCACGTCTGCAATAAGTTACACGGATAAAGATGGACATGAAAGTATGTGATATGCCTCTTTGGTATTCAATTGTTGTTGGAGAAAAGATAATTATTTAATTAAGCCATTGTTTATTTAGATTATGTCATTTATTATACAGGTTCTGTTTTTGTTTATACCATAAGGAAACAAAATGTCAACAGAGGACTAGGTTCTATACTTGTCCACTGTTAAACAAAGATTTTTAAATAGGTATATACAGATCGTTTTTTTAAGCTTATGTCATACCTACAGAAAGCCATGTAGTGTTGAAGCCTAAAAAAATATATTTATTCAAATATATCTGAGGATGTTTGATGAAACTTGGACTATTGAAATAATGTATAAAATGCAAAGGTTTACTGAGTTAATATATCAATTTGTCAATCACTTGTATATATATTACGATAAGAATAATTTACGTTGAATAATAATAATGTGAGATTTGTGCGGGACGGGGGTGGGATATTATTTGACTTATGTTGGTAGGTCTAACCACCATTCAGTGCAGGAATGAGATAAACCTAGAAAACCTCATTAATTAGAGGGATGATCAAATGTCGACCAGTATCAATCCATCATTCTTCCACCTTACCATACCCGCATAGAAGGTGCCAATCCTCGGCCAATATAGCTGGTCTACAATCTACCTGTCGCAGGATTCGACCCTGCTGGCAGAGTGGCCACTTCGATTCAAGTATTGACGCCTTAAACCACTCGGCCACTGACCAATAATGATTAATATTTATGGATTTATTGAAAAATTTATTGAAATAAGAAAATTATGTATCCAAAGATCTTGAGGTAGGAATATACAAGGTATTTTCTCGTTTAATATTGGCGTACGTTCAAAACTCCTATAATATTTTAAATGTTGAACCAATCTTACAAAATTTTCTTATTCAGTACGTACTGTTTTTGAGAAAATGGCGTTTGTATAAGTATAAGTTAAAATGTAAACAAATTGTTTTGTACATGGCAGACTTTGCACTGAGCTAAAGCTGAGGTTCAGCATTGCTTGAGCCGTGCTGGCAAAAATCGAGCCTTAGTGTTTTGTTGTGTTGAGGAAAATGGCAGACAAGTAGAGCAATTTTTATGATAATTTGACATGTTTGTAAAACTATTTCTCAGAAACAGTTGAAGATAGGTATAGGATATGCTTTTTAAAATATGCTTGGAATTTTGAGTAGAATCCAAATATCCAATAATATACAGGGCGTTCTGTTAAAAAATATATATAAGTTAGATTAAGATTTCTCAAAAACATTGGACTTTTGTTTTATTTTTTCAAATAAGAAAAAAAGTTGCTAGTCCACTATGCAATATGGTTTTTGCTTCATTTCGGCATCTTTAAAAACAGAAAAGTTACAGCTGATCAAAATGTTATCAAAGTTATTAAACGCAGGGTACACAGATATATCATCCATCTTCCATCATTGTCTCATTTTATGTATTTCAGCAGTATTTATGAGGTATTTTGTAAACTAGATCAAAATCAGGGTTATTTAACGGACACAGTGCTTAAGAAAATAGTAACAAGTACTGTAATGTATTAAAAACTGTTATTTTAAAACATATTTTAAAGCTACCAGATTAATAATTTACTTTATTTTTAATTCATGGACGAAGTTAGGGGGGCTTGGGGCTTAGCCCCCCCAAAAATATTTATAAACAACTCACACACCTTTCAGAACTGAAATTAAAACACAGTCCACCCGGGGCTTTAGCCCCACAGATTTGATGACCTAACTTTGCCCATGTTTTAATTATGTATGTACATAATATGAAACAAAAATAATTATTACATCGGTCAAAAATTTGTATTTCTACTCACTTTTACAGTACATTTTTACAACACCTAAAAATTGTTTTCTGTCCATTCTTCGTCAGGATTTACAAACAGTATGATGAGTCGCAATGTTATAAAAAACAGTGGATATCATTTTTGGTGCAGTTTAGACAATTAATTATAACTCAACTATTTATTTGATTTAAAAAAAAAACTAATTTCAGATTAGCATTCTAGGGAACACCACTCAAAACTCAACACTATAAAATAATTCACAATTATTATGTCAATTTAGTATCAATAATATTACTCGAAAGTAGATGCTAAAATATTTAATTAACTAGTGAAGTATTATAATAAGTCACACTTTTAAACAAGGATATTCACCGTATCCTGTGACATTAAAAATAAATTATAATTCACATTTGCCTTAATAGCCTCAAATAAGATTTATGTATAATGAGATAATATATGATGAAATGATATATGTACTATACTTATCGTTTCACATGTGATTTACATTGAAATGGAATAATTTCTTTCCGGATTATTTCACATCATCGAGATTTCGAAATTATCCCATATGTACATGACATTTGAGAAATATAGAAATCTTATAATAAATCTTATTTGATGATTTCCTGTTAATTTCTATACAAGGACTAATTTCAAAACATTTAAAAAAATAATAATTCTTAGTTGATGATTTCCAGTTCAGTTCTATTAAAGATCTAAATTTATTTCCTCTGCCTTTTTTATACATTTATTTAAATATATTGTTACGATTTATGTAAAAGGTAACGGAGAAGGTTATAAATTATTTCATTAACGAGAACAAGCATCATATTTCATAATGTGTAGGTATGTGATATTAAACAAAATTACATAATGACATTGGTTACAGGATATCTTCGTACTCGTGCCAATTAAAAAGAATGAAAAGATCACGGTGGGCAATTACCAAAGTATCATTTTACTTTAAACACGATTATGACACCATATAGCTTAAGATATTAACCTTTATAGTATATGATATAACAACATAATTAGTTAGAATATTGGTAATGTATATGTACTACTTGAAAAATAGTATATTAATTATTGCCTGAGAATATTTGAAGGTAAAATAATTTATTTTTCATTATATCAATTTTATACAATTTTCTTGTCAAATTAATATATTGTCTAAGGATAGAGAACAAGACATAAATATATTTTTATATACTTATATAAGAATATATTACTTTTAAGCAGTACATTATAATGATTATCTTTAAACCACTCTTTTCAATATTTGGAAAAATATATCTGAAATATAAATCATGGTATTTAAATGTAGTTGTTGACCTTTATAAAATAGGAATTTCCACTTTCAGCATGAACACGTTTTTTTAACCAATAAGTGTTATAAAGTATAAATATATTTCATTCACTCAACAATATGCCTCATACTTAATTTGAAGTTCAACAGATTTTAATCCTGTCTGAAATTTATTTATAGAATATCGAAAATTAATTCATAATGTACTCCTCTTTTAATAATACTCAAATAATTACGATCGTACTAGTAACTGGTCAAGGTCATAATATCGTTTATATCTCAGCTACTTTCTCTTTTACTTTAATCTATAATATCCAGTCTGTAAATATACATGATACATTTCAAGAAATGTAAAAAAATAATATTTTTAGAAAACAACATAGCGATGTGTTTCTATTTTAAATATTCGTATTTAACTGACTGTGACCTGCTTTAAATAATCTCGTAATAAAAAAATGAGAAATTCAACTTCGATATATCGATTCCAATCCATTTTATTTTTTACTTAATTAAATGATTCGTAGAAAAAATCGAATCGGAATACTGAATCGAAATATCTAATGAGATCGAGATATCGTATCGAATCGTTGTATCGATTAGAATATCTACCTCTATCGAAAAA
The DNA here is from genome assembly GCA_025584915.1 of Monochamus saltuarius. Lineage (NCBI taxonomy): Eukaryota > Metazoa > Arthropoda > Insecta > Coleoptera > Cerambycidae > Monochamus > Monochamus saltuarius. Next base: position 58,579,315 of record CM046724.1, read on the forward strand.
TCAGATTGGAACATCAATTCGAATCGGATCAGAACACTATGTGATTGATTGATTTTTTAAAACCCTCAGAAACTACAAAATACATTTTTGGAACATTCATTATACCTAGTTACAAAGCGTGTAAAAGGGGGCATGTAGAATGTCATTTTCAAGAAAAAAAACAGGATATCTCATTTAATAATCGAAAGTCGATGTCGTTTCCCATTAAACCACGCCTAACTGTTGCTTTAAATAAACTGACTCAACAATTAGATGTTCCGATTCAATTTACCTCGGTTCGAGTTGATCAGTCATTCGAGATTTCGATGTGATTTTTTCAATGGATCGATACAAAAATGCAGATCAATTCGAATCAATATTTCGTTTTCATCATACGATTTAAATAATTTCTAGGAACCGAAAATCGACACTAATAGGTATTCGAGAAAATGGCGAATGCGCCACGTCAAATATCAGTAAGGTGGGGATTTTGTAGAAAAGAAATTACACAGCTTGAGTGAGCGAAACAGCGAATCAATGCGGCCTATGAGACAGTATACAAACCGTATAGGCCCGAACCACAAGGTTCCCTGAAGTTTATCGTGCATTTTGACGTACATAAAAATGGAAGCCGTGATATATGTTATGATTTTACTCGAGGACACAAAATGTAAAATTAGCAATAAATATTAATCTGAAAGTGAAACATCTATATGTCCTGGCTAGTGAGTGAAGTAATTTGGTGGCTGTGGCTGTGATAATTTTGCTGTAATTGCGACATATTGGCGTAGTAACTGTGTGGCTAAAATTGAGGTATTTTAACATTTATATTAATTATTCTTGTGATTTTATGAGCAATGAAAATTATCTCACGCACTAGCGGGAACCTTTGTGAATACGTTGATATATAATAATAACCAATTATTTCAATTTTTTTGGAGTTCTGTGTCCTCGCTTAAAGCCCTGTTAGACGGTAAAAATATGTATACAAAATCCCAGCCTTAAGAGTTAAATGTTTTGCTCTATTTCTTCAAAATAACATTAATATATAATACATATAATTATATATTTTTTTGTTCGAATAATTACAACATGGAATAGTGTGCAACAAAATTACAAAAATTCCGTGTTATAAAAATTTGTAAAAATCTTGTTGATACTGATTTGGACAAATTAAAATTAACTATTGTTAACCTAATCTACCTATTTATTAAGAAATTAAATAAGTTTATTATGTGTAAATTAAAGAAATACTTTCATTTTGAGGTTCCCTAGAACATTCCAGTCTGTATTTGATTTGGTTTCTGATGCGTTCTCAATGGTCGTGGAAACGAGAACCCAAAATATATATACAGGGTGTTCCTAAATGTCACGTACATATGGGATGTGGGTCTTTGGCTTATTTCATGACTAAAGCATAAGCTACATTCAAAACTTTAGCTAAATATCTCAGAAACTGCAGGAGCTATAGAGAAAAAACTAAGAAAATCTTGCAGACCTGTATTTATATGAATATTTAGTCATAAAATAAGCTAAAGAATCTTATGTACATGATATATATTAACACCCTGTATATAAGAGGTACGGTTTCTCCTCCACGATAAGTTTATGTTGAACACTCGAATGCGAAACATAAAAAAATTAAAGTAGAGATATATTTGACAGTTGTGAATTTGTTTGAAGCCTATTTGTTGTCAAGTAGTGATAATAAAATGTTTCTTTCTACGAATTATTTGAAAGTTAATTCAAGGTAGTGGTTAATAATAATACTTGCTTTTTGCACGGATCTATAAATTGGTAATCGATGTACCTGAATCTAATCAGGTATAAGTAATAGTTAAAGCTACTCTTAATTTCAATTTATTTATTATTATAAGCACTACTGTTACAAAACAAGTACATAAATAAACGTATTATTATATTATTTTCACTATTTTCTTATACGTAAGTATTTTTTAATAAAATACTTACGTCATCATATTTTTTTAAATTGACAATTACAACTATAAAAATAATGCTTTGTATAATGAATACTTATACTTTATTCTATTTTGTTCAAAAGATAATACTATACATGATGAATATCTAATCTAATGACTTCTATTTTTATGTTTCAGCTTATAATCGGAAATTTCGGACTGAGTTACGAGCAGAGCAAGACACAAATGGCCTTGTGGGCTATTTTGGCAGCGCCGCTGCTAATGTCAGTAGATTTAAGAACAATAAGACCAGAGTACAAAGCCATTTTACAAAATAAGAAAATCATAGCTGTAGACCAAGATCCCTTAGGCATACAAGGAAGACGCATTTATAAGGTAAGCGCAGATTAATAATTCTAAGTAGAATTGCTAAAATAAGTAAATTAATGGTACGCGTAAGAATTGTTTGTATACAAAATGTTTCATTACAAATGAAATCCATGTATGTTCCTATACTTTTAAATCTCTCGAATGCCAGAACTAAAAAAATATAATTTCAGTAGTATTAAGGAGGAAAGGCGCTATACGGTCGCGGTCTAGGCGCATCATGGCCCGACCTGTGCCCAGCTAATCGCGGTCTTTTACAAAATCAGTCGCATCTGTCTTCCAGCTTCTATTCGACTATACCGTTTAGATGTAAAAATATGTTCTGTGAAAGAAATTTTATTTGAAGAAGAAAATTGCCATCTTTGTGAATACTACGGACACAGCCAATTTACCGTGTGTTTAAACGATTTGTCAAATTCGAACGTGAAGTGAAACTGTTAGATCCATTCGCACTAGATGTATGTACGCGTGGAGTCGTAATGCGAATGGCCGAAATTATCCAGAAAACTTTCGGAGAGACTGCGATGCTAGCAAATCCATTCCTTGTAATGGAAATGTATTTGTTTTAAATTAGTAGAAGATTCTTCACCAAGCGAGAACGAGACCGTAAAATGCGTTGCCTTCGTTAGAATGAAATTTGTGTTCATCTTACAAATACAGTGGTGTCAATATGAAACAAAGTTTGTTGTATATAATGTCCCAATATTAATTTGAAATCTTTCTATGCACTACTCGGGAAGCACAATATATAGATACAGTTATGGTATTTCTAAAATAACAAATTGAAAGAATAGTTATTTATGTACAGGGGGAGTCAGCTTAAACTCACCAGTTCCATGGTCCATTCTTTTCTAGTGCCATTTATTATACACGGTGCTAGAAAGGGACAAAACATGCAAGTGGTGACTTTAAGCTGACCACCATTGTACCAAAGGAGATGCAGGGGTAATTATTCCCGCAGCCAACAAATTGCTTTCACTGCCTTATAAATTAGTTAATACCTAGAATACAAGATATATAAATATATCTACCCATGTGGATCTTTCTACGCTCGCTGTCATGAGAACCTAAAAATAATGACTCTTGGGTTACTATGGATGTTTGAAAATATCTAGCATCAATCATAACCACAAATCAAAAAACGTCAAAGTTATGACCTTTTAAGATCCATTTACACACATCAGTGACGTATTAGTTCAGTATCAGTTTTATTTGTGGTCCGTCATTGATGCCAGTTTACACATATCCATCCGTAGTCCGTAAAAAGGAGTGAGTAGACGATTAAACAAAGTGATGTGAATATGCGGTGTAGAATTAACTACATCTATCGGCCGTTCGCTACTCCATGCCGGACTGAAAATGTCACAGGCACGAAGCGTTCTACATGCAGTAGACACCATTGAAAGCTGTCGACCTTTATCGCGATCGGCGAGAAACGATATTTTGCAAACACGGAATTCCAGGAAACAACTACTCTGCGGGCTAATGCCCCGACCAGCACTGAATTACACCTGGAAAACCTATAGCAACAGCTAGAGTCATTCGTCAGACGCCCACCAGACATATACCGGTTTCGAGCTTATTAGCTCTCATCAGTATGCCATAGGTGAGGTATCCGACGAATAATCCTAGCTGCTTTCGTCTGTCTAACCCGACAGAAGCAGCTAGGATTATTCGTCAGATACCGCACCTATGGCATACTGATGAGAGCTAATAAGCTCGAAACCGGTATATGTCTGGTGGGCGTCTGACGTATGACTCTAGCTGTTGCTATAGGTTTTCCAGGTGTAATTCAATGCTGGTCGGGGCATTAGCCCGCAGAGTACCTAGTTGTTTCTGGAATTCCGTGTTTGATCTGAATATATTTATCTTGCAGTTCATCAACATTTCGTACCAATTCGATAAGATTCTCATCCATTCTAAGCAATAACAAAATCTGGTCAGTTCGTCAGTAAAATTACAAAAATATCGTCGCCGGCGTATTTAACAGCCTGAAGCAGCGCTGACAGCCAATTTAAAATCTAAGCAACGATTTTTTATTTTTCACTGATACTGATACGGAACTGACACGGCACTGATGTGTGTAAACAGACATTTATAGGTCTTATTTCGTATGAAGTGAAATATAAAACGTTGTGTGTACCACAGGAGCCGGGCATAATAATCTCTGTATCTCCCTTGGTACAGAAATAACTATTTTTGCATTTATTTTCGTGTTTTGTTTTTCATAGACAAGTTATTGAGTCTCCTACAAAAAATATGATTGGAACTAAACAGATAAGAAATTATTTGAAAAAAATATAGTAAGAAACATAAAACGATAACTCCTTATTTTACATTTGACTACCTTCGTCTTATACCGATGTTTATTTTCAGCACAAAGGGATTGAAATTTGGTCAAGACCGATAACGCCGCTGTACCAAAATTACTTTTCTTATGCCATAGCTTTCGTCAACAGGCGAACAGACGGCACACCTTCTGATATAGCTGTTACCCTCAAAGAATTGGGGCTTACATCACCTACGGGTTATAGAGTCGAAGTAAGTACTATGTTTAATTTTCATGTTTATTCAAAATGTGTGATTATTACCGCGAAAAAACTAAGAGTTCAGAAACTTGGCTCTTGTAAAAGGATGATGCGATAAGGATTCTCAAATTGTTAATAAAACTCGGTGTTATCCCCTTGGTACACTAGATCGTTAATTAGAGATGTTAGACGTAAACATTTCTTGTGAAAACGGTATAAACGCTCTAGAGATATTAATCATTATAATGAAATTAAGACTTTAAGACGTACAGTTAAGTATGACAGTAAGATCTTGTATAATAATTACATATTGGATATTGAGAATAATATTACTCATCAACCTCAGAATTTTTGGAAATTTATATCTCAAAGAAACTCTTACTCAAACTTACCAAATACTTTTATATGGACCATGATTCCTTTTCTGATCCAGAGAAGATTTGTAATGCTTTTGCTTCCGTTTTCCAAAAATCGTATTCTACCCCTATAAATGTGCCTTTTGTCTCCGACATTAATAACTTTAGCCTGCCTGAAATTTGTTCTTTTTCAGAGGATGAAGTTAGGTGTTGTTTAAGGAAATTAAAGCCTAAGTTAACTAGCGGTTTAGATGGAATACCATCCTTTCTTGTGCGGGACTGTGCCGCAGTTTTTGCGCCACCATTGTGTAGATTAATAAACCTGTCCTTGAATACATGTACGTTTCCTTCACACTGGAAAATATCTAAGGTCACTCCAGTATTCAAAAAAGGGGAAAGATCAGATATTTGTAATTATCGGCCTATTGTTATAATCAGCAATTTTGCCAAGTGTTTTGAAATGCTGTTGTATGATTTTATATTTCATCACACAAAACACTTAATTACGGCGCAACACGGGTTTTTAAGGGCAGGTCTACTGTTACAAATCTCTTCTGTATTACACAGTTTTTAGCCAATGCCATTGATGATGGATTTCAAGCTGACGTGATTTACACTGACCTGACAAAGGCTTTTGACAGAATTGATCACGCAATACTCTTGAATAAATTAGATAATTGTTTGGCTCCTTCTACTTATTAACTCTTATTAGCTCTTATCTTTCTAACAGAGATCTTCATGTTGTTTACCGCGGTTGCAAGTCTGCTGAGGTACGAGCCACCTCGGGTGTCCCTCAAGGGTCTAATTTGGGACCCTTATTCTTTAGCCTATTCATTAATGACATCATTAATAAATTAACTGTGCCCTGCCTGTTGTATGCAGATGATCTGAAAATTTTTAGTACGATCAAGAACGCTGATGATGCTGCTGAACTTCAGTACAATCTTAATGTCATTAATGAATGGTGCAGGGTTAATAATCTGTCACTAAATATTAGTAAGCATGTACTCTCTTTTCCTACAAAGAAACAGTTAATTTCTTTTGATTATTCCATTGAGCAACATACGCTGTCTAGACCTGATACTTTCTGTGACTTAGGTGTTATTTTTGACAGAAAATTGTCTTTTAATAACCATCTACATCATATTACTGCAAGAACTTATAGATCTCTTGGTTTTATTATAAGAAATAGTAAACAGTTTCGGAATTCTAACACTTTGAAAATTTTATACTCTACGTTTCTCAGGTGCAATATGCATCAATTGTTTGGTGTCCTAATTATGCTGTACATGTGGATGCTCTTGAAAATGTTCAACGTAAATTCTTGAAATATGTTAGTTTTAAAGCTGATGGTGAGTATCCCTTTGTTGGGTTCCCTCAATTTGAAATGGTTAATAGATTTGGCCTTGAAACTGGAAAATCGACGTAAAAAGGTTTATTTAATTTGTACATTTGTACATAAAGTAATGAATAATGTCATTGACTGCAGTGCTATCTTGAAAATGCTGAGTTTTCACGAACCCAGAATTGAAGCTGGACAATTTAACATGTTTTATTTGCCACCTGCTAGGACAAATATTCTGCAACACTCTCCACTGCATAATATGTGTAATTTATGTAATGAAGTTATCTTGCCTGTTGATTTTTTGGATTGCAATGGTTCAACTCTGTTTTGTAAATGTTATTGTCTGTATCTAGATTTTTAGATTGATTTTTTTTTCATATTTGTTTACATGTGTTATGTCTAAGTATTGTGTAATTTACTTCATGTATGCTTTTTTGTGTTTTCCTATTCTTTAACTGGGTCTTTGACCTGTTGAATAGTGTAAATAAAATAAATAAATAAAACATACAGGATGGTCTGTAAGTAAAGGGTCATGGAGACATACTAGATTTTTAACTCAAATTATTACGATTTAAACAAATATGACTTATTGTGTTTGACTGTATTAATTTAAAAATTTGGGAATAGATGTCTTTGGATATGAGAAATCATAATCTCTCTATTTCGACGTATTTCCTAGATGGCGCCACATCCCTCATATTTGTAACGTAAATTTGAGCCTAACTTTTTCTGGACCTAACCGTTATCACGTTTTTCATGAAAAAATCTTAAACCTAGAGTATTTTTTGAGGAAAAAGGGTCTTAGAAAGTGACCATTTTCGAGATAATAGCATTTCAACAATCAACTGCATAGTTCCTTGTTCAATATTTTCAGTCCACATCTCTATAGGTACTTGTAGCTCAAATATTTAAGCTTTTCTCAGCTTTAAGAGATTTTGCACATATTATAGTCCCGCCATCTAGCCGACATGGCCCACAACTAAGGCCAGTTGACTAACTATACTTTATACAGGGTGGCGCATCCAAAACGAAACATAGGCATTTTCTTGCAGCTCAGTTCTCTTTTTGAAAAACGCTCAGATCCGTCGATTTTCTTTTCGAGAGGAACACAAAATTGGCATAAAATCAAGTTTACACGTGCAGTCCCCTAGGCGGGGATGGCACCACCCCTAAAATCTTAAATGGGAAGGGGGATCGAATAAAACATCGCTTTAAAGGCCTTTCAATTCCCTTTATAATGATGTAAAATACCATGTACTTCAGTTCGGTAGTTTCGGAGATTTATTGATTAAAAGATTAAAGTAGACTTTAATACATGATCATTAGTGGAGATCAAGTAATGCATTAAATTTGGCAGCAAAATAGTTTAAAAATGAATAAATGAGAGTAGTTATTATTGTAATGCAGTAATGCGATAATTTCAACACTTTCTTTCGTGGAATATACCATGGTTACTTTATAAAGCGTTAAAAGGTATTTTAACAACAAAGTTTGGTCGTATCAATCGCAAACTATGTACTAAATTCCTATTTAAAATAAGTATGAGGCATTCCTTTCATATCTTTCTTCAAGAAAAAAATTAACACAATGCCACCTTTTTTGTCACAAAAATCGCTCCAATCGCTATTTTCAACACTAAAATAATAAACAAACCATGGGTGTAGTGAACAAAGATTAAGTAAATGATTTTACTAAAATTTCATTAAATAAGTACAAACTAATCTGATGTACTTATTAAAGTCTACTTTAAGCTTTTAATCAATCTCCAAAACGACTGAACTGATGTACATGGCATTTTACATCTACATCTCATTTACATTTTACATACATTATAGAGGGAATTGAAAGACCTTTAAAGCGATGTATCATTCGACCCCCCTTCCCATTTAAGATTTTAGGGGTGGTGCCATCCTCGCCTAGGGGGCTGCACGTGTAAACGTGATTTTATGCCAATTTTGTGTCCCCCTCGAAAACAAAATCGAAGAGTTTGAGCATTTTTCAAAAAGAGAACTGAGCTGCCAGAAAATGCCTCTGTTTCGTTTTGGATGCGCCACCCTGTATAAACACTGGTACTAATATGATGAATTATATTTCGCAATTTCGTCTCGAATTATAAATTTAACTACTTGTAGTTTGCACTTTTCAAACTCACCCGGTACGTACTTTAAAGACAAAAACCCTTATCTCTGTTACCACACATTCCCAACACGCTCTTACTATCATTGTATTTTTCGTACCGGCCCGGCTACGACGTGAAATAAGAGAGACAGAGTGAAAAAGTGTTTATTGGTGTCGGAAATAGTGCGAAATAGGAAATCTCGCAGGAAAACATGGTTGAAGTTGCAATATAACGCTTCTGCCACCGTTATTATATGACACACTGTTGTAAAAATGAATGGGCATAAAAGTGAAAATCTGAAGATGAAATTTAGAAAAATGCTCAAGTTCTTCAAGTATGTAGATTTTCCGTTTTCTTTTTTCAGAAATCAATCAATGGAAGGATGTATTATTTTCTGGTGTTTGAGGTTCACATGAATTCTCACATAACACGAAAGAACGTTCCACAGAACTTTAATTTGCAGTCACATGACTTGCATATACTTCCTAACTCCCTCTACATACTCATCGGGGCAGTTTATAGAAGGATATATATATATATTCCTCTCTGGTGTTCGAGGTTCACATGAACTCTCATATAACACGAAAGTACGTTCCACATATGTGTGAACTTTAATTCGCAGTCACATGACTTGCATATACTTTCTAACTCCCTGTACATATGTATCCGGACATGCAAGTAAGTAAATAATTAAAGGGTTAATCTACTGAGTAAATGTAAAATTATATATGAGTTATAATATCCCCAAATGTTAAATAGAAGGAATCAATAATGCAATAAGTAAATAGAACTGACAGTTTTTGTCAAGTTCGCAAGTTTTTTGCTCCAACAGTTTTTAATAATTACTGTACCGATAAAAATATAAAATAGGAGTATTCTCATAAAAGTTTTTAAAACTATTAATAAACATATAATATAGGGTGAATCAAGAAAAGTAGATATGACTCATATAGCTAATAATAAAAGCTAATATTACACACAACACACATAATTTTAATTAACCTTCAATATCTTTATAATGAAATGTATAGAGTTATACATACATTTAGACACAACGTCTAATGGACTGTTGTTACTGTTGTTTATAGATGAATACATATTCATATTTTCTATACACATATCGATTAGATTCAACCTCATAGGACGACTTCCACATGGAGGAGTTCTAAAGCAAAATCTGAGGTGTAGGGACACACCTGGATTAAGTGCTGATGTAATGGTAATAATAAGTGAGGACCCAAGTAAATCTGAAGCAGGTAAACAATAGTGAAACTGCTAGATAGAAGTTATTAACCAACTTTTGGAGACAGGAGGTGAATTTATTTCTTCATATTTGCTATCAAAAAGAGTGTGGGACTTTTAGGTTTATAATCGTTAAATCCCCACCCCAGATTAGAGAGGTTATCACTCTATATTGAATTTTACTTATACAGAGGTCTTAAAAATAAAATAAATACAATATTAAAAATAAATCCTAAAGCAATGATCTCAAGAACGCATAGTGTTATATAACATCTATAAAACAGAAACATTAATGTAACTGTTTGGCTAGCAGTGACATCTTGGTCTTGATTTTGTCTTGGTCCCGCAAGACAAGACTTGGCAAGAAATATTGCTAGAAGGTCTGGGGTGAAATTTAAATGAACGTTAGTTGAAATAAATAAATAAATAAGTGACTAAATAAACACACATTGCATTTCTAATGTAGGCATATTCTTTATTTAAAAGAATTAAGCATATAAAATTAAAATTCAAGGTGCTTAGGTGTAGCTCTGCTGAATACAACTAATTATAGTGCCAGTTGACTGAAAGAGCTCCGATTTAGCACGCCTATCTCGTCCATTGCTTATTATTATTATTTATTATGTAAAACTAGCCGTTTCTATATTTTATAACGTTTACCAATCGACCAATATCTGAGCTAAGTAAGTTCCGAGCGGCACCATGTCCGACCGAAAGTAACTACCACTGTTATTAGATTGGTAATAAAGTTTCATGTTTCTGATTTCTATGCAAAAGTCTCACAAGAATCATGCAAATTTGTGAGACCTTTCGCAAGACAATATAAAAGACATAATGTTGAAAAATCAAGCAAGCACAAGGCTTTATAGAAACTTTTGTTTTCTTCTGCAAGACAAGACAAGTTTTTCAAATTTTTGCAACAATTTTTGTCTCCCATCCAACACTACTTTTCGCCTCTGTACGGCACCTTATGTGTTTACGGACATGCTTAATACCTTTATTATAACCTTTAAGGTCTTAGGTACAATTACTTGCACATAATATTTAAATGATATTTTAATAAATGGAAAATATCAAACAGAATGTTTATTTTATAACGATAAAAATATTAATAAAAATAGTCAAGCTTTGCTTGTACCTAACCGGGACTGTAAGGTCTAAGCTTTATTTATAATACAAATAACTTTACACTCCCCTTGACAGAAAGAGAGGACATTTCAAAGAATATATAAAAAACAAAATGAATAAATAAAATAAAAAATTTGAAATCACACCTGCTGTAAAATTAGAGAGTGGTTAGGTTTTGGAGGAACGTTAGTTGCAGCTCGTTCTGCAGTAATGTTCTGGATGGAAGGTATACAAAGACCTTCGAAAGAGAAAAATATTTTGCTCTTAAATATATAATAGAGGATATTTCGATAAATATATACGTAGGTATCTCAAATATAACGAATAACTTTTTATGGAGAGAGAAAAAAAAAGATAAAATCCTATGTTCAACTCTAGAAATCTATTTAGATGCCTCCCTTGTAGGGGAGAGCAGGAGGTGAAGACAACATGGGCTTTACATATTGTCCTAAGAATTATTAACAGTTTTCAATGCTCAAAAATCATTTTCAAAAATGTTAGTTATTGCAAATCGATAACACAATTGCTATTTCTTGTAATAACCTGATGGGGACTGTGTACTGTGTGTAGACAGATAAAGCTTAATAATAACGTAGGGAAAGAGATATGGGAATGGTGTGAAATAAGAAAAATAGGGATATATGCATTCTACATCAATATACTGAGAGATATCGAACAATAAAAAGTTTGCTAAGATAATCTTTAGAATCGTTGAATATTCTGTTAGTACTGCAATGCATGTACCAAGAATAATTTATTTATTTGCCCGATTTTATTACATTCAGTCGGAGTTTTGCTAAAACAATAGACTCTCAGGTTGAATAGACGTATTTTCTATCACTACTTTTACTAAAGGTAACTAGATAACTTAATGAGTAGGTAAATGACTACTTATTAACGGTTAAATTAGTTGCGTAGTAGGATATAGATATATATGTATATGCATATATATAAATAATAATATTAATTTACCTGTAGCTGAAAGGCTTGGAGCTGTGAAATGTGTAACAAAGCTATATTTGGTTAGCGCGTCGTGGGTAATCTTTACATATGCACGAATGCATAGCCATTTTATGCTTAATATTACAACAGGAAGAACGGACTGGACAAGACCTTAATAAATATATTATTACCAATATAGGTAATATCTATCTCGTGGCTAATCTTTACAAATGCACGAATGCATAGCCATTTTATGCTCAACATTACAACAGGAAGAACGGACTGGACAAGAACCTTAATAAATATATTATTACCAATATAGATAATATCTATCTCGTGGCTAATCTTTACAAATGCGCGAATGCATAGTCCATTTTATGCTCAACATTACAACAGGAAGAACGGATGGACAAGACCTTAAAAAATATATTATTACCAATATAGGTAATATAACCAACAATATTTATTTTGTGATATGTATACATTATGCGAAGTAAGTTATATAAAAAGCAATAATATATACATGATACATGAGAGAGTGTGAATAGGGCATGTGACAGTGTTCATTAGCCATCAACGTTAACGAATTTTTGTTTGCTATTAAAAGCTAAAATTGAAGGGAGAGTGGTAGTCGAGTTTGTTCAAACTGTAGGTATCTTCCATATACCATGCCATTGAGTTATATATAACTTATATAATCAATGATGGTAACTTCTTTACAGTAAAATGAAAATTTGTAGACACAGGATAAATGAACTAGAATTCATAATAGTAGCTATACAGTTACTGACTAAAGTTACCTAGGATGAAAGACTGTCAGCTGCAATATACATTTTTGCTAGTGTCAAAAGTTGCAAAAACTACTGTAATAAAATAATGGGTCCCAGTTGAGTCTATTTAATGCAGATATTTTGCTGGGATTAAACAATGTCTATTAAAGGCTAAAACATATTTCCTTTAGTGTACCCGGAAAAACAAATAAATATAAAATAATAAAATACATAACAGTATTTCGGTGTTTAAGAATAGAAACCGAACGTTCAAACGGGTTTTTGGAAATATTATGTAACATGTTCAAACAGCCTGAAATAGACGTGTTTGCAATGCACAAAAAAAAAAATAAAATAAAATAAATAAAATAAAAATAAAATAAATAATAATAAATAAAAAAGATATCGTAGAAATGAAATCCTCTCATTCCATTATTGTGGATGCATTTACTGTCACACGGAATCAATATATATTTTATGCATTAATATATAACTAAAAATGCAGGTAGACGCTAAATATAAATATATTTTTGATATATAATATATAGGTATGTATATTTGTGTAGGTATATACATAAATAAAGCAATATAAAAATGTATTAATTATCATAAGATAACTGGTCAATATGTAAGATGCAGGATATAAAGTTTCTGTCTGCACACTAGATCGCCTATAATTCTTTCAACATCTACAAGTAGTTAAATTTATAATTCGAGACGAAATTGCGAAATATAATTAGTAGATCAATCGACTTACCTGTAAGGAAGTTTGATCATAATTATATGAGCAATTTCGTCGAAGAATTATAAATTCCCGCCCAAAATTCCCACCCTAGGCGATCTAGATAGGAAAATACAATGATAGTAAGAGCGTGTTGGGAATGTGTGGTAACAGAGATAAGGGTTTTTTGTCTTTAAAGTACGTACCGGGTGAGTTTGAAAAGTGCAAACTACAAGTAGTTAAATTTATAATTCTTCGACGAAATTGCTCATATAATTATGATCAAACTTCCTTACAGGTAAGTCGATTGATCTACTAAATATAAAACTTTAACCACAGTCGATAAAAGAGCAACGAACAAAATTACGTATTAAAAAGAAGGGATGACAATATAAAATGTGCATAAAAAATATACATAACAAAGATATCACAAAATATAGTAAACTATAATCGCGTTTTTGAAAATTCACTCCCCTAACCAACAAACCAAAAAAAACAATAGGCTTCTGATGAAAAATATTCAATGGTGAGAGTACCAGTTTCCCTTCTTTATAAATGGATAGATACTACTTCCGAATATCTTTTTATAAGTTGTATTAATAATAATAGAAAAATATTTAAATTATTAATCAATAACAATTGCATCGGTTAGGGGATAAAATTTCTAAAAAGTTTCTTATAATTACCAACTGAGACAGAAGACATAAAACAAGAGCTACAAAGATATTTTGCAATCATGTTACACTACACACAATGACAAAAAATGCAATGTTACGTTAGATACTTTCAGTTTATATCATTCATTAATTTTATTTCATTTGTTCATTGTCATTCTCTTGATTTCGTAAAGATCATATCAGTTTAAAAGCGAAAAGATTATTTTTCTGCACTCTATCACGTAACATCGACAATAAAAAAATCTGTTTTCTATATGTGTAGAATAAAGTCAATTTAAAAGGTGAGCGAGTGCGTAAGGAAGTGTGAAGTGTACTTAAAGGAAATGTTTTGACGTCGGATTGTATAACATTTTACTTCATTAACGGAATAGGTACTTTTCTACTTTTCCAAAGCAGTCAATACGTTTTAATAATGTGTATAATTCGTTAGCTATATTCATTTCATTTGTTAACATAAATTGTTATTACTAATTGGTTCGGTCATATAAATTCGTATAGGCATCACTATAAGTTTAAACTGTCTTTTTATTGTAAGTTGCACCGTTATGATTAAACATTAGTTTCCGAAAACTAAGCGCACAAAACTCATTTTAGATTGTAGTTTGTAGATTTTCGCGGCTGATGTCAATTGAATTATGCACAATCGTTTGCAATAATAATGACACTCATTAAAATGAATTTTGGTATTTATTTTGAAGTGCTGACATATTCGTAATGAAATCTACTTTAAACGTTATTAGTTATTCCACTCATCAATAGATATTTAATGATTCCTACTCAGAAATTCTGTTTTGAGAGAGTGTCATCATTATTGCAAGAGCATGCACACTTTCTGAACTGTTTTGTCATGGTCAATCCTTAACTGCAGACGTTTTGCCATACTTAACAGATAGCATTTTCAGTGCTTCTCGTACCTTGAGTGGCGATTCTTAAGGGATTAGGACGCAAAAACATTAATTAAAGAACTTACACCATCTGATAGCAGACTTCCAAGAGTATGGTTTACCGAAGATCCATAAGGACAATACACGTCTTCGACCAATTATCAGCACCATAGCAAGTCCCACATATAAACTATCACGTCAACTTAATGAAGCCACTGGTAGGAAAGTCCGAATATCATGTGAGAAACTCGGTACGTTTCATGGACGTTATTAGCACTGGCAATCGATCCCCAGGACGTCTTGGTCAGCTTTGATGCAGAACCGCTTTTCACAAACGTTCCGATTCAGTACAGCGTGCAACTGTTAGACAACTTCATCCCTGAAGTTGTCGTTTATTTAAGCTATGCCTGATTTATTTTGTTTGGAATGGACAATCCTGCGAACATAAGGATTGTGTCGCGACGGGTAGTCCAATGAGTCCTGCAGTGGCGAATTTTCTTACTGAGAACTTTAAAAAAGGCGTTTTGATCAGCTCCTAAGAAACCTAAGTGTTGGCTTAAATACGCGAACGACACTTTCATTGTTTGGCAGCATGGAAGACTCCTTGCAAGAATTTTTTGATCATATTAACACAACTTTACCATGGAAGTGAAGCAAGGCAGTATTTCCATTTCTACACATCCTGGTAAAAAGGAATACTTCTGGCGGTAGCTACAGGAAAAAGACGCATACTAATAGATTTCTGCATAGGTCTAATCATCATCTGGCACAAAAACGCTCATTAATGAAGACCCTAGTTCGCCGTACATTAGCTTTGGCTGATGCGGATCATCGACAAGAAGAAATAGATTCGCTCTGGTCTGTGTTCCTAGCAAATGGATACTCTAAGAAAAACATCGATAGAGTCATTAGGCTTTGGCTTGAGCAAACAGCAAGGCCCAAAGAGGAAGGCCCTACAACCATAACTTTACCATACATCGCCAATGTGACAGATAGAATTGCAAAAATACTACGCAAAGGTGTGCGGGTTACTTCCACACCAACATGTAAAATAAGTCAGCAACTTCCCAACCCGAAAGATCAATTGAGTCCGTTACAAAATCCGGGAGTGTATTTGGTGTTATGCGGCACCTGTGACAAAATATACGTGGAAATGTCCAACCGAAATGTAGAAACTGGGAAAAAAGAACACGAAAGGCATATCAGCCTGAAAAATCCGCCGTTGCTGAACATGCTGGGAAAGAGACATAGAATTTCACTAGAGGACACTAGAGTGCTAGTTTGTACCAATGAATATTACAATCTAGCATGAAGAGAGGCTTTGGAGATTCTTCAGTACCCGAACAACATGAACAGGAATGAAAGATGATATGATTAGTCAAACTTGAGGACCGACTAGTAAAAAAGCTTAGCTTAGACACCGCGGTAGCCGTTCAGCCGCTGAAGATACGAGAAGCACTGAAGATGCCATCTGTTAAATATACGAAACGGCTGCAGTTGAGCATCGACCTCGGCAAAACAGCCCAGAGAGTGTACATCATTTAATTTTAGATTCGTGTTCAACACCCTCTTAGGAAGGTAGGAATGTTTTAATTAAAATTGGAGAGTTTTATGCTATAGTAAATAATTACTGTTAAAAGAATTATTGAAAAAATGAAGTTTTGAAGACATACCTGTTAAAAAGTACAGTTCGATGTCTACATGTACAAATTGATTTAAGTTTAAAACACTTTATCAGAAATTCTTTTTAATTTTTAATTATTTACATTTGCACTTGAGTGTTTATTATGTATAAGAGGATCTTGAACATCAAGATACAATTAATAAATACCCTTAGGTTTATTATTTGCTGTACTCAGTTTATCGAGGTTGGTAATTCATTCATTGTTGTTTGTTAAAAGTACTTCCCAGAAAATATGAAACGCATAGTGTACCCTAGAGAGTAAAAGTAGTATGTACGCTACTAGATAATTAAACTACCAACAAAATTGCCAGAGTAATAGCAGATATTAATACGTATGAATATGTGGGAAACCTACAATTCTGAAACTTTCTCCAGTTAATTGACACATTAAAAATAAAACTAAATATTAACATTGACATAACCTGTAATATATGTATAAGTATATATCCTACCTATCTAAATATCTATCTAATCTTCATATTGTCGAACATTGATAGATTTTTAATTCCAACATGTAAGAGCTTGAGTTTTTATTCAATATCATTTTATTTCAGTTGTGTAAATTCTGTAATGAGTTATGAAATATTTTAACATTATTAGGAGTATTTAAGGAATTCAAACGTTACAAAAATATTTTCTCATAGATTGTAAAGAGAAATTAATAAGCATATACAATGACCAGCAAAAAAACCAGGCACCTAAAATGTTGCCAAAATTTAATACGATTTAAAGCGATCGTATCATTTTTTATTACCAAATATTAATGATTTAAATTGCAACGAGAACTAACTAGAACATAACAAAAAAAAAACATCGATTTTAAAGTTTGTTTTTTTTTCGTATGGATGGCAGTGGTCTCTTATGGTTTTCTGTAGAATATTTTTCCAAGAGAACGTCTGGAAGTTGTTCCATATTTCTTACACGTCGCCTTCTGAGATGTTTGCCTAACTCATCTGGGACGTATTTTCACAGACTCTTATCCGAGCTACGAAGAGGCCAACTGAGTAGTTCAATTCCAACTTCTAAGCAATTTTGCACTACGTTGGCAGTATGCGGCCACGTATTACGAGGTGTGACAAGTCGATAGCACGTTTGGTTTGTGTTTTATGTGTATTTTTTGGAAGTAACTTTTTTAGTGGCGTCGTGAAAATGAGTGACTCAAATTACAAGCAACGTGTTGTGATTCAATTCTTTGTGAAATCTGGCTAAAAACCCTCGAAAATCCTTCGAAAATTGCAGGTGGTGTATGGAGATGAGTGCATATCGAAAACACGCGTGTTTGAATGGGCAAAAACGGTTCAAGGAGGGGCGTGAATCGGTAGAAGATGATCCACGTGCAGAAGCTCCCATCACCTCTCGTACTGACGCGAATGTTGACCGTTTGCATGCACTGATCATGTCTGACCGGCGCCTAAGCATTCGTGCGTTGTCTGGCGAGTTAAATGTCAACAAAGAAACCGTTCGCAAGATATTATACGAAAATTTGATTATGCGGCAGATTTGCGCAAAGATGGTGCCAAAAGTTCTTACCCGTGAACAGAAAGACATGCGAAAATCGATCTGCGAGGATATGTTGTCCCGAATTCGAAGCGACAGTAGACACTGGATGAGTCGGGTAGTCACTGGAGATGAGACCTGTATATTTAAGTATGATTCCGAGACCCGCAGACAAAGTCAGCAGTAGGTGGAAAAGGGTGGAGAGCGGCAAACAAAAGCGAGGATGTCCATGTCACGACTGAAAGCAATGTTGATCATTTTTTTCGATATCTACGACATCATTCATTGTGAATATGTTCCTGCCGGCCAGACAGTGACTGGACAGTTCTATGTTGGCGTCCTGGAACGGCTGCAGGCCCGCGTTTTCCGTGTGCGACCCGAACTTGCCGAGAACGGCTAGATATTGCACCACAACAACGCGCCAGCCCATTCCTCGTTCATTGTGCAAGAGTGTTTGGCAATAAATGGTATTCCAACGTTGCCGCACCCACCGTATAGCCCCGATATTGCCCCCTGCAATTTTTGTTTATTCCCAAGATGAAATCGCACCTCAAGGGAACTCATCATGACGGCATACAGGAGATCAAAGCTGTAATCGTGGTCCTGAACGGGTTAACTGCGGAGGATTACCTATGGTGCTTCCAATCGTTGGAGCAACGTTGGGGTCGTTGTGTAGAGTTAGGGGGAGACTATTGTGAAGGTCGATAATAAAATTTTGGTGAAATTTAATTTGCTTGTTTTTTCATTGAAAAATTCCCGAAACTTAATTGCCACACTTCGTATGGTGCATAAAATTTTTTTTGTACAAATGGCACGTTAAAGTGCAATGCAATCTTGCAAAATTTAATTCATGGCAGCTGCTGCGATAACGTACAACTCGGTGCGTTCTTGTAGATATTCTAGCCCATACCATCACTGACCTGACCTTATTTAAATGCCACTTTCTGGAGAACTATGACAATATCGTGATAATTCAAAAACATTTGATACACAAGAAAATGTGTTTTAACCTTTCAGATATTTTACAGTTGTGGGCCTTCTTGCTAACTCTACAGAACATTTTAAATTTAATACAGAAAACATTGCTTTCTACCACCATGTACATATCAGCCTGACTGACCTTAGTACACTGATGTTTACTGCTTAGAAAATACAGTCCCATAAATTTTTAAAGGAAATATCGAAAAACGGCTGTAATTTGAAAACCAAGGAAGGTACAAATGTTAATTGTGCATTTCTACTAATACAGGTTTCAACTATTTTCCGAAAGTGTTCCTTGGAGTGAGTTGATATCAGCATCATGTAAATTATTTTTTTACTGCAATTTATTTGTCTCTTCGTTATCTCCTGAGAACTAACCTTTTACTAAGGTCATTCTTATGCAAAACGTGTTGAAAATTTACTGGTATAATGTGTACCATTTGTCTACTGAACTCAGTAATGATGCTTAAATATCAATGATCTTCCGCAATATTAAAAAATTCAAAAAAGGTTAAAGCGTAATTCACTTAAAATTTATTGTATTGACTTAAACGAGACATTCGTATATTAATTCCTTCTACCATTGCGATATCACCTGCGGATAAAAATAACTGTTTATATCTTTTTTACGATTCATTAAGTCAATAGCCATGTAATGAAAATTCATGATTTTTTTCAGGACTTATACGAAGATGTGGATTACGGTGTACTGTCACCGCAAACTAAAATAAAAGTGAAAGTAAATCCATCAGGTGAGTAGTATACTTCATTTCCTAGAGAAATGTCATCTCAAAATTCTAATATTAAGCTTTTTTGATGATAAAGTCGATATCGATTTATAACAATTTACTTTACAAATCAAGAAACATTGTTCTGTCTTTTGTTAAACAGTTTTACTCGATTATAATTTTGAAAATAGATAAAAAAAATTGAAACACTTGCATCATATACGGAGTGTTTATTTGAAAACTCACATCCTCATTATTTTGATACCAGTGTACTTCTGAATCACGTGAACAATTTAACTAGGAGGACAATTTTTCATTCAAAAATTACCCCATCTTAAATGGGAATGGGTATCAAGTAATACCTCCATAAATTAACGCGATTCCAACGTGTTCGCCCAAAGTGTAAACCACCAAACAATCTGTGACTATTAGCAATACCTACTATAGCAACTAATAAAAATTAATTCAATAGGTACCTTCTTTGCATTTTCTTCAACATTTAAAACATTTTTTGCATATATTTCACAACGGATTTTTTCCTAAATATCTATAGACAACGGATCGATCATTGAAAATAAAAAGCAAACACTAACAGGTAGGGACGGGTAGGGATTAAAAATACATACCTTTAAAATGCGATAATTATTACTCGATACCCTTTTCCAGTCAAGACTTTTAAGGGGGTAGCTCCAGCTAGAAGAAAGTAAACAATTCGACTGAAAAGTTATCCCCTTCGATAAAATTGTTCGTATTTCGGGATTTTAAAAAAATACCCAAATATCGAGAAAATGGGGATGGAAAGTTTTGAAATGAACATATGTACAGTGTGACTCTCTATTTGACATGGAAATGCTATGGTAAAATGATTCCAATAGTTGCCTGTTTTTTTAAATAGAACTTGCAAACTATTACTTTACATAACCTTTAAATTAATATTTAGTGATCAATGCTGAAAATATATTACAATTATTATTAATGATTTTTACCATTTTCATTTCATCCAAATTGCAACCCAGCCAACATTCTAAACACATTGGCGTTAATGGTGGTGCATGATTGGCCTTTCAGTATACTAAACAGACCAACAATTAAGGCTTCTCCTCATGGACGCGGATATTCACGTGAATTTCGTAGTTTTTGACTTAATTATTAATGGCGGGAAAGTCTCAACTTTTATCAAATTTCCCAAAACAGAAATATTTTTGATAATACAGTGCCTTCATAAATGATTACAAGCCACGTGATCAGGGTCGAGATTCTCAAATCAATCGCAGAGCAATTCATATGCGAATATCCTTTTCCTCACTACGGCAATTGAGAGAGACAATAAATCTATTTGCATACGAGTTATTCTTCGAGAATCACAGTCCTGGTCACGTGGCTTGTAATCATTTATGAAGACACTGTAGTTACCTTGTGTGACGTTGAAGTTGGCGTAATCAAAATATGTTATATGCCAAAAAGCGTTATTTCAAATTCCCGTTAAAGTTATTTCACATCCGTAGACGCAGGCAGTTAAAAATAGCATATACTTACGATAATTTCAATAAAGCTATCGGTTGAGAAAATACTTACATAAAAAATGCCCTTTATCTTGAAAAGAGAAATGTGAAATGAAAACCAATCGAAGATTTATTTCTAGAAGATCCCATATTCAGTTTATTTAGTTATTTATTTATTATTTGAGGTGCTCAAAAGCAAAATTAGCTCAAGTGGCAAAAAATCTCCCACTTCGTCGTGTATAAATGAATTTAATTAAGCTCATTGACATGTACGCGCCAATCAGTCGGTTTGGAACGACGGATTGGAGTGCTACACTGGAGCTATTTTGAAGCGTAGGTGTGTGTTGTTAAAAACAATAATGCTCCAAAGCCTAGATGCCGGGATATTAGATTTGCAGCATCCAGTCCAGAAATTTCTTTGTAAACGCAAAATCAGTTGAAGGTATTGGAGTGGCATGTGGATTTTCCGCCACGTTGGAAGCTCCACACGACCCGCCAACTCTTCTTTAGTTATCCATAGCCAAATTACATGTCCATATAGTATTGTAGTTAGTTTCTGCTAATTTCAACAGTATTGAAAAATAAATAGAAAAAGTTGCGCATGTGTTGGTTTATTTTTATTAGTTCAGGAAAAAATTAAACTGTGACAAAAATTTGGTTTAAGAATGGCGGGAAAATAGATATCGTCATAGCCATATGCCATTTTTGAACTTCGAAATCCTGAACATTATTTATAAAATTACTTACGCATGGACAACTTAACATTCGATTTCATTTTAAATTTAGTTAGACCATGTATTAACAGCAACTTTACGGTTCCTGACAACTGGGCAGTCTTTTCATTATCTAAAATGTTCTACCTGTGTGTAAACGGGCGTAATATCTTTACCTCTACACATTAATTCGTTATATGACCAATTTTTTCAATTTTAATATTTGTAATAGTCGATTAGTCGCTTTTTAAGTGACACATTTAATTTCGCATTTATTAGTTTTTACTAAACTATACAAAATGATTTCGTGGTCAAAAGATAATTTAGAAAAGTTCATCGAAATTTAAAAAATCGGGGATATGAAAAATGAATAGATGTGGTCCATTTAGAAGAGAAAATTTTAAATCTTGAAAGCGTCGGCCAGTTACCAAGAACTGTAAAGCTCTATTAGTTTGTTATTCTTCACTTACACATTTATTCATTATTGTGTCTTGTTTTGATATATATGGTCTAACTAAATTTAAAATACAATCAAATGTTAAGTTGTCCATTAGTAAGCAATTTTTGAAATGTTCAGAATTATTTGTTCAAAGTGCAAAGGTAGCATATATGAGAGCCCTAATGTCAAACGCGGCAATCTTCACCATTTCCACTTTTTGTTAAAGCGCAAAAAACTGCTGCACTCTTATTACTGCTTAATTCAGAGGAAGCATAGTTTCCAATGAAAGAAAATGCTAAACTACATCAGATTTTAAGGTCAATGTACCTAAATTTTTTATCTTTCCTGAAAAAATGTACAAAAATAAATGGAGAATGCCGTGTTTGATACTTACAGTTGGATTTTGCAAGATTTGTTACCAAAGGTTGCACTAAAATGAGTTGTAAAATAAATACCAAGTATTTGGAATGGACTTACAGACAAAATAATAAAATATTAATATTAATTCAACAAAACGTGTAATCAAAAATATTTTACGGAACATAATAATACACATTGTACAAGTAGAGATGGCATTTCTTCAATAAATTAGCAGGTAGCTTCTGCCATCTGATTGGCCAAAACGGATATTGCCGACTCTGATTCTAAGTGGGTAATGGCGATTGCCGGATTTGATTCTCAGGTGATGTTTTAATGCAGTTTTGTAATGGGATGAAGCCGCTTTTGATAATCGCAAACCATATATTTAGACAGAGCGCGAAAAATCGAAAAATATCCTGTATTTAACTCGATTTCGTCAAAAAGTGGAGATTGCCGCCTTTGATACTAGGGCCTTCATATGGCTATGACAGTCTATATTTTCCCGCCATTCTTAACCCAAATTTTTTTAGTTTCATATTTTTCTGAATTAATAAAAACATGTCAGTAGGTACATGCGCGAGTTTTTCTATTTCTTTTTCAAAACTTGAAATTAGCAAAAACTAACTATACGATATGGCGATGTAATTTGACTACGAATAACTAAATAAAAGTTAGCGTACGTGTCATGTGCAACTTCCAACTTCCCGGAAATTCCACATACCACTTCAATACCTTCAACTTTTGCGCTTACAGAAACATTTTTGTACTTGATCCTCCAAATCTGCAATCCTGGCGTAGGCTTGGAGCGTTACCAGCAACACACACTTCGAGCGGATGCGCTTCAAAATCTAGCTCCAGTGCAGCTCTCCAATCCGTCGTTAAAAAATGTGAGTCAGTGAGTATTTAGCTTCAAGCACATTAAAATTTAAGAACGCTCTCGCGAACATAAAGCCCTGTATGATTGGTAGAATGTGTATATGCAACTCACATTACAAATCGGAGAAGCGGTAAATTTAAATTTGTGTTTCCCCTACCCTACAAAATACCCATGCTTTTCTCTATTTTCTATTCCAATTCTGAAAATATCATACTTATAGCATGAGATTTGATGATTGAAAACAAATTCAAATGTTTTGAGATTTATATTTTTTTAATATTTTTTACTAAAAAAAAAACGAAAAAAATGACACGTTTTCCAGTAAAAATAATACTCGTATATTTGAAATTGCCATCGGGTTTTATTTTAAATCGGCGCCATCACAAGCACCTTCATTGGGTTATTAAATAAAATAACATAAATTTTATAAAGAGGTTTTATTTTTGTACCACGTTACAAATTGATGAAATATATATTTGTTTCCAAATATCTCCAAACAATTATTATTCCATCTATCTTTTCAGTTTTATTTTTTATTCTATTTTTTGTTTTTTTTTTTAGGTGTCGTAATATTGAGAGCAGACGTGCAACCAGACGTAAACAGGAGGATACCAAACTACACGCCGCAGAGAACGACTTTCAATCCTATAAACGAGGTGTTCAGGGTGCGAAATAATGGATTTTAAAAATTCATAGTTTTGTATCTAAATAAATTATTAACTTAGTGATTTAGGTACTGGTTGTAATATATTTTTTAATTTAATTTAAAAAGAAATATAAAAGATAATAAAAAATCGTTAATCTAGATAGTACTGGTACTTATTTTTTCCAATTGTGATCACTACTGATAGTCCTCGCAGGTTTTTGGTAAGTCTGGTGCAAGATAAGGTTCCCTCGATAACTTCCCCTAAAAAAAAAATGTGAAAACAAAATGTGTTGCCACCGAATATAATCTAGAAGCAAAGCATGTCCGTTAGGGATGAATAAATTTCATTGTACTCAATATTTTGAAATGTACAATCGTTTGCAATAATAACTCTTTAAAATTAAATTTATGATTTCTTTTGAACTGCTGACGTATTCATATTGAAATCTACTATCAATTTTTAACATTAGCTATCTTAAATTTTACTTCAAAGTAAAACAAAAGCCAAACAACATTTTAAAAAATAAAATTAATTTAATTAGAGGAGGAAATCTAACACAAAAATAAAATTACGTTTTTCACGATACAAATTTTTTTAGAATGTGATCCTTTCATTGTTTCTGCTCGTTAAAAAAAAAATGACTACTGCAATAGTTTTAACCACTAAAAGCATGTGATAACTGGAGAAAACTACCACCCAGTATATCAATTTCACTAAAGTTTCAATAAATAACCACCATAATAGTCCAAATAAATGTTCCAAATTTCAATGCAATTGGTAAAAAAGTTATGAAGTTATTAAATTAGTTTTATTTTTTACTACTTTGAAGGGCTATAATTCAAAAAATTAAAAATATTTTGTTTAGCTTTTAATTTGTAGATTGTATTTATTTATCGTGAATATACACCCTGTACAAATAAATGACCCACGGGTTTCTCTAGAAAAGTATGACCACTCATTAAGGAAGTGTTTAAAAATAGTTCCTTTATTTACTTAATAAAAGATTAAAAAATAAATATATAAAACTTAACTGCACAGTTAAAGTTCAGGAGTAAAATTAAATAAATTAATAGTAAAATTAAAAAAATAATACCAAAAAACAGAACTATGTAATTTACAGGGCAAGATCAAAATATTTCTCCTTATAGACTGGCTATTATAGCTTCTGGTTATTTAGTGTTATTAGGTACATAATTAATTTTTACAATATATACAGGTTGCTTCGATTTTAACCATGAATGTTAAACACTTCATTGAGGAAGAAAAAATATAATAATAATTAAAAATCTTACAGTTCTTGAAATGCAAGGCATTGATTGAAAAGATACTGAAAGAAAATTCTGTGTGCACAATACATGAATAAAATGATACATATTTACAGTAGCTGCTGTCACATCTTTGCATTTCAAAATTGATAATAATGAGCCATAATTTTCTAGAAAGATTGAAAATTTATTTTCAATATCTGCACATTTCACAAAAATAAAACTCATTTTTATTATATACAGGGTGATGCAGTATTTGCCGGAAAAAATAATTAAATATTTGTTAACTGGTTACATAACCAGACCTCATATCATACTTATTAATTTTTCTCTATAAAAATTAGTTATACGAAGAGATCAAAAAAGTTTATTTGTAACAAAAAAATCTTCATTTTTTATTTTTGTCAATGGAATATTGTTTTTAACTTTTTTTTAACTAGTTAAAATTATTCTCAGTAAAATTAGCAATCAGGACTGAAGAAAATATGATCCATGTTCTCCAGCTTTGTTCTTTAGCTTAAACCAAGTAAGATTTAGTATACTTAGTCCCAGAAAAAAATTCAAGGATTAGCAAATTAAAATAATCATTTAAACCAAAAAATACTTCCATAAACTAACAAAAACTAAAGAGGCTAGAGGTATAAAAAAATACAAATATTAAAAATAAGGAATATTTTTTTAACATCGCATAAATTTAATCCCAATACTAATTATAAATCTCTTTTGTTATTTTTTATATAATTTATAAATGTATTTCAATACAAAACTGCAGAGAAAATGTAAATGCCAACATTTTTTGAACAAATTTGTGACCAACGATGAATTTTCCGATATGACACTTCTTTAAATAGTAACGTTTGTAAAAATATTAAAAGATTTCTACTTATTTAAAAAATAAAAAATAAAATTTCTGAAATGTCACACTGAAAATCTGATTCTAAATTTGAATAGGTGAGCAAATATAAACTTTGGAATGTGTTTCCTATTTTTATAAATCCTTTCAAATGTAAATAATGAAAAATTTGAAATTTGAAAATTTTGCATTTTACAAAAGGAAGTTATTTTTTATTAAATTGAGCAAATCTGACCCAATTTAACCATTTTCTTATCTCCGATAATATTATTGCCAATTGAAAGACCCTGTATATAAATAAGGTAAAATAAAATAAATGATAGAATTGTGAAAACTGCAAATACAGATGTCAACACTATATAACTTCACAAACCTTATGTATAATTGCAACAGTAATACTTACTAAATTCATATACCTTACCTTTTTTCACTATCACGGTTTCCCCTAGGAAAAACACAGTTTGCTGCCAGTGAGTCTTTGTACTGTGGGGACCTGTTGAAAATTCCACTTTACTTTCTAATTCAAAAAAGGTATCAAAATATCCAGCAACAGCAGTTAAAGTTCCATCTTTATTAGCGGTAAGACTGAATTTCGAACTGAAAATGCACGCATTTACCGTACACGTCCTTAAATCTATTTCTGTTACAACAGTGGAATCTGTTATGACTTTTTCTGGAGGCACTATCTCCACGAAGGCTTCTTTCAATGCTTCAGTCTTCATGCATTTCATTGAGAACCCGTACACATCATCCCAGAAATCTATGACTTTATTATATCTCTCTAAAAAGTAAAGCGATATAATCAGTAAGGCAAGTAAATAATTCTTCCGCATTGGACAAAAGGCACTTTTTTAATATTTCAAACATACAAAATTAATTTGCAAGCAGTTAATATCAAACTAAATATATAAAAATAAAAAATGTGATATAATAGAAATGAAATTTAAAGAAAAAACTACACAAAAGTGAAAAAGTTATTTTTGTAAAGATTATCTTTCAGAACAATGTTTACCTAAATCAGAAATTCCTACTATGCTAATATTACACCTATTAGGTAATATAAGCCCGTCTGGCTTCAAATAAGTGTCTCTAGCATAGATAAAACTATCCAGCATGCCCTCAAAAAGTAAAAAATATCCCATCCATTCCGAAACAATGATATCCACTTTTTCCACGGGTAAGGTTGTCTTTTCCACCTGACCCTTTATTAAGTGGACTATATCTTGCAGGTTGTTTTCCCTAAAAATATGAAACATACAGTCAGCATGGTGCAAATGAAAGAAATATATTAATTATTTCGTAAATCGTTGACTTTGAACAGAAAGTCTGAAACTGATCAATTTTTATTTTTCAAAGTACATTGTGCGAGATACTTCTTTTACATATGAGTCATATGACATCACATGTGTGAGACGTCAACAATGACTTTGTTAAATACAAAAAATGTGTCAAGCAATACCTCTTTCAAAAGTTCTTGTAATTCTTTAATCAATCTTGAAAAAGCTTAGCAAATAAAATTTTGCTTAGTGCCAAAGAAATATTTTTTAAATTACAATATAAAATGCATTTTGTCTATTACCTAAACTTGATATGGTTGAATATAGAACTACAAGACCTTTCAATAGAGCTATCACATGACAACATTTGTATTTAAAAAATCATCGATGATATCATCATTTCCACATAGTAATAATTTCAAAAAATATCACACAAAACTCACTTAAAAATAAAAATTGACCTGCTTCAGGAATTTTTGTATAAAGTCGCCAATTTAATTAGTAGAGTACAGTAGAATTAATTAATAAATAATTTTTTCAAAACGTCAAAAATATGGAAGTGCGCCATAGTGATGTGATTTTTGTTATTTTTTACTTATCTACTTTTTTCAGTGTGAAGTTTTTTGGTTAGGCAAAGTTTCAAAAATAACCCTTGACTGATCCGTTTGGTGCAAGGGCTTATTTAATGAATATTTATTTTTTCAGAAGTGTGGCAAAAACCCAATCAAACTAAAGAAAAAATAATTTTCAATAAGATAAATTTACTTAAATGTTACCACGGATATTACCCTATCAATGTCAAAGTCAAAATATTAATCCCCCATCAAATATTTTTTAATATGCTAACCCTAGATCACAAAGTATTATATTTTGTGCCCTGGATCCACAAGTTTACCTTGTGAGATGTTATAGAATCGGTAATGTTTTGTATACCTAAATGTGCAAAACAAATTTTTAATGCAAAGTATCCAAATGAGATTGCAACTCTACCCACCACTACTGATGTAAATATTAAAACGATAAAAACTCCAATAAAAATTTAATATAATGATGATGATTCTAAAAAATCTAAAGATACCACTAAGGAAAAGGTGAGAAATCATAAGTGTCAACACATCTCATAAGTATTCAAATTGAATGTACAAAATCCATCCATTCAAACAGACGACCATCATTTATGTAATAATGGGGTATTTTCTCACAAATTCTACTGTGCTTAATAATAATCTAAATTTGGATGACAATACCTAGTCAAAGATTTAAAAAAGTAAATACCCATGGCCTATGGCAAATGTAACAACATTCCTGATTATTTCATGTAAAATAGGTCATATTATATTTCAATATGTAAAGGAATATAGAGATTGGTATTTACCTAATAATGTCCATAGCTTTATAAACTACTTCTGATTGGTCAATACCAATAACTCTTTTTGCTCCAGCTTTAGCAGAAAACATCGATAAAATTCCAGTACCACAACCAACATCTAGAACTGCTTTACCAGAAAATAACTGTGAGTTATTCAATATTGCATCCCTATAACTTTCAGTTCTCACTTTGTCCTAAAATTTTGTACCGTACATTTTGGTTTACAAATCGCCAACAATGTAATCGACTTTTCTTAATTTTACTTACGTTTAACATTTCATGATGGATTCCAAAGTGAGAATATGAGTGAAAATAATCACTACTATCACAGCCAGTTGAATTAAAGTTACTTTGTATTTTCCTTGTCCCATTGTCACCAGAATCTACTATGGTTCTTGTCACTTCCTTCATTTTTTCCATATCCTTTAGGTAATTTTCAAGCAACATATCTCTATGCTTGACCTAAAAATGAATTCAACATGTCACATACGCTTCATAAAAATGAAAGACAGATACTTTACCTGCATATTTAATTCCTGTATCTGTCTCTGCAAGTCAGAAAAATTTATATTACTTATCGGAGTTTTCCCATCAATCGCATAATGAGGTGTTGACGGTGCACTTCCCAGATCATCAAAATCTGGAAAATAAAGTACCTATGAAATAAAGACAAAAAAAAGTATAAAATCAGTCTTTACGTCTTCATTTGCTGGTGACACCAATTATAAATTAAATAACTTGTTCCACATACCGTACATTAACCAAGTTTCCATTTCTCCTGGTTTTAAATACACATCATCATCCCAAAGTGCAACAGATGACTCTGTTAAAATCTTTGGATCTGGCTTCTGCAACCTTATATAATTTATCATTTTTATGTATGAATAGCAATCCATGTTATATTTATTTTTTAACGAAAGTAAATCGAAATTGTGCTCAGATCGGCAGTGATCTAATGCCACTGCTATTGTGTGAAACTGTAATTGGCAAAACAAACAAGTCGTTTGTTCTCCACTAACTTCCATTTCATCCCATCCATCAGAATCTTCATCCTCATTAACACCTGAACTAATATCTGTTAAAGTTGGACACTCTAAAGGCAATACAAAAATTTTAAAACGTATATACTCAAGTTGTAATTATTTAACCAAAATACCTTCTTCGTCAGTCATAATTTTCAATTTTCAAGATTCTGGAAATCGTTTATAACCACGTGTAATAAAACAATAGCTTAATTTTGAGGTTATAAGTGTTGCATTAGTAATTGTAAACGAACAGAACCGTAAATGTATAAATATTTCAACATTTAATACGAAACACTGAACAATTTAACGCTTTGATTAATCATGAATTTAATTTATTGATTAAATTTTCACCTGCTGCCTTAAAGAACAACAGCGCCTTTTTCACCATTCGACAAGTCAAAATGTCAAACGAGTTGTGTTAGGTTATGTTTGTTTGTTTGGATATTTGATAGAGTTTTCCATTCGCACCACTTTACGATCGGTCACTTTTGTTACCAATTTTTGAAGCGTCACGATAATTTGTCGAGTAATTTATTGAACTTGATTTAAAACGACGAAGCACAATGAAAACTGTGCACTTTACGCAAGAAAATTACGTCTTTACTCTTTATAATTTGTGAGAATTTTTATGTCTTCAGTTACAATCATAGGCCATATTAGCATTGTTTATTAAAATACAAATACAAATGATATTAGCTATCTGCGGAAACACATCTATTCAAAACATAAACAGTAATTATGCCGTTTTATCAATGCGCAAGCGCATCTTTAAATATTTTAATCTAGAATCGGTTGTAAAATGTGAAGTACATTGTGTTTACTCCTTACGAGGAAGTTCAAAAAAAAAGATCTGATTTTTTTAAAGCTTTGTTCGTCGTAGTTCCAACTGTTCTAAGAATGGAACTAAATTTCAACTTTCTATGTTTACTCCCTCAACTACTCATACTAATTCTTGTGTGGAGCGAGATCGTGGTAACTATTTCTTAAATTTTTTGGTCTGTGGACATTAACCATTGTCTAAATTGACAGTGGATGTCATAATTCTTTATCTATGGTCATAATCACATGTGCTGTGATGAGTGCACTGAAATGTAATTTTATATTATTATGACTGGAATGCGCTAAAGCTGCGCGAATGGATTATTTATGATCAGCGCCATATTTTGTTTTGTGCCTCTAGCAATGGCGGAGCAGTAGGGGCTTAGCTGATTGTGAATTAAAATGGAATTGAATTCTGAATATAAAGAATTATTTCGTGCTATATGCTGGTTAATTTACAGTCCCTTATAAAACATGACATGTTCCAACAATAACACCCACAAAAATACACAAAGAATAACACTGAGATACAAGATAAAAGAAGAAGCCACACTGTACGCCAATGACGTGTTTACAAACAAAATAATGGGAAATTAAGAACACAATTCATATCGTACGTGCAGACGGTTGTCTCTCTCTCACCCACATACGTAACCAATGAAGTATGTCTTTGCTGAGTTTCATGTGCCTCTTTTTGTCTGCTCCTAGGGTTGGTACCTTTATTTGGATGCGCAATGGGACTAAACCATAGAAATCATAAAATATATAGAACGCCAAAAGAGGTATCGAAAATAGTCAACCTATGGAGAAAACGCGAGTCTGGTAATATTGCAGTAACTTAGCTTTCATGAGTTGGTTACACTAACGAGGCAGCTTCACACTAATAGGCGGGAATTTCAAAATATGAAAATTTTACGTCAAATTTGTGATTTCTATGGTCCTTCCGTTTTGAATTCAATTGTATGCTTGGCTTAAAATGCAGTGTAACCAACTGCTTACTTTAAGTTTTCCCTAGATGGCTGATTTCTAAGCCCCTCCATAGTCTGACTATTTTTGAGTGCCTAATGTAAAGGCTTCTGGCGTTCTATATATTTTATGATTTCTATGAATGGGACTTAACGCATTCCATATCGTATATTTCAGTGGATGAGTGTGATGCAGTGTTGCCAACATCCGTCAAACAATACTCTGCCCAAAGATTTCAAAATTCTGCAGAATTATGCAACTATTGTCGTAGCCAAATTCTGTTGAAATCTACATTTTGTTAAATTATGACCATAAAAAACAAATAATAGGGGAATAAAATATCAAAAATAAGCAAAATTAGTATTTTAAGACATTATATTTAATAAATACATATTTCGTTTAAATGAATGTAAAATTCTAAGTTTTCAATAACTGCAAATGAGACTTATTTACTACATAATCATAACATTTTGTACTATCATTCTGTAATTATTTTCATCGTAGCACACACATGACATTTACATCAACACGGTTCCGTTTTTGTCTTCATATGTCAGTTACAATGACAAGAATTCAGACGACTTACGTACGAACAAATGAATACTTCATTATATTTTCATAAAAATATTGAAGAAACTGCAACTGATAGTAATAAAACTATATACTACACTAAAAGTTTGTATTATATATTGCACTAAATTGCAAAAAGGACTGTTTTTAACGCAACCAAATATCAAAAATTACGTTGACAACAAAAACAAATGTGTAACGTCAGCCATGACGTAAGAAGTCTGAATTTTTGACGCGAGATTAGCGATTAGCACGACCAGTGAAAATATCTATGATCATACCAAAAAAAGTCAAATTTGCACTAGACAGTCAACCAGTTCCCACATGAAGACAATTTCACACGATTTAAAGTGTTTGTCAAATTATTTTGTATGTGATTTATGTGACTATTGTGTGTTTTAATTAACAAAATCTGCAATTTACGGAATTATTCTGCAACTCTGCAACGACCTTTAAAAATCTGCTAAATGCAGAAAAATCTGCAGTGTTGGCAACACTGGTGTGCTGTGACATTAGAGGTTATGTTATACTCTTCGAAGCACGAACAAATCTATGCATGTGAGCACGATGCCTTCAATTTTAATATAGGAAATCATTTAATAGATAGAAGTTCAGAATGTCGGAAAATAGCAATTTGAGTAAGTTAATTTCGATTTAACTGAATATGTAAATTCACTGATTCCATTTCAGATAACAAAAACAATTCAAAATCAAAAGAAATTGTTAAGCAAAAGTTACGAGAAAGAAAAAAACAAGCAAAGCAAGCCCTTAAAGAGAAAAAAGCCAGGTTAGTGATTAAAAACCTGCCTTTTAAAGCCACACAAGAGAACTTAAAGGAATATTTTGAACAGTACGGAGAGGTGGTCAGTGTAGATTTATTGAAAAAGGAAAATGGCAAATTAAAAGGTTGTGGTTTTGTACAGTTTAAGTTAGTACAAAAAGCTGCAAAAGCAAGGCATCATTTGAATGGCAAAGAATTTATAGGGCGGAAGTTAATTATAGATTTTGCCAAGGCTAAAGATAAATACAAAAAGGAAATTAAAAAAGAAGAAAATGAAGGGGAAACTAAATCAGATACAGACGTAAAAGAAGAGCCTATTGATGTAGACGAACTTATTGATCAAAAAGATGAAGTTTCACATGTTCAAGAGGAGAATGATAATTCAAGTGAAGATGAAAGCGGAGAAGACGAAGAAGATGAAACAATACAAGAGAATACAGTAAATGAACAAAAAGCACGTTTTGAGTCAAATGATGTGTCAGAAGGGAAAACAATATTTGTTAAAAATGTACCTTTCCAGGCCACAAACGAAGATCTAAAACAGTGCATGTTACAATTTGGTCGTGTGTATTATGCACTTATTTGTGTAGATAAATTGACAGAACATTCAAAGGGAACAGCTTTCGTAAAATTTTTGGTAAGGAAGTAGTAAAAAGAACATAATTATGTTTGCAATATAATTTCTTTAATTATTATGAAATTTATACAAATTTACTTTTTAGAATAAAGAGGATGCCGAAAAAGCTTTAAATGCTGGTACAGAGCTAACTCTATTAGGCAACATTTTAGATTGCCACCCCGCATTAGGTCGAGGCGAAGTACAGAAAAAATTACAGGATAAGAACGAACTGAAAAAGGAACCCAAGGATTCTCGAAACTTATATCTCGTCAAAGAAGGAGGTAAATGATTAAAATAAAATTGTGTCTGTGGAATTATCTACTAACATTTTACTTTCGTTTTTAGTAATTTTAGCAGGAACTAAAGCTGCTGAGGGCTTGTCTGCAAGTGACATGGCCAAGAGGTTGCAAATAGAGCAGTATAAGACTCAAATGTTACGAAATCTAAATATGTTTGTGTCGAAAGACAGGCTGGTTATTCATAACTTACCTTCTAACTGGGATGACAAAAAACTTCGAGCATTATTTCAGAAACATGGTGGTCCGGGAGCAACAATAAAAGAAGCTCGAATCATGCGTGACATGAAAAATGTAGATGCAAAGGGAATAGGTAAATCCAAGGAATACGGTTTCGTGGCCTTTACAAAACACGTAAATGCTTTGACAGCCTTAAGAAGTTTAAATAACAATCCAGAAATATTTACATCAACAAAAAGACCAATTGTGACGTTTAGTATAGAGAATAAAAAAATGATTAATGCAAGAGAAAAGCGTTTGGAAAAGTCAAGAGTAAATAATCTCGGAAAGGACAAAGCACAACAAACGGAACAGAAGGAGAGGAATAAATGTACTAAGATTAGCAGAAAGAGGAAATACAATGAAACTCGCGAACCGGCCATGACTTCCGAAAATGAGGCGACGCCTTTCTCAGGGGTTGCTGCAAAACCCGGATCAAAACAGAAAATGCGAAGCAGATACAAGTTATCCACGCAGGCAAAATTGCATTATGAGAATTTGAAGAAGGAGAAAAGGAAACAGAAAAATAGCAAGAAGACTTTGAAGGAGAGAAAGAAAGATTTTATAAAGCAGCCAAAACAGAAAATCAATAAGAGTGGTGGTGAAAGAGATAATTTTTCGAAATTAGTGAACGAGTATAAAAATAAATTGGTAAATGCTGAACCATTTGCAAAAAAAGCTAAGTGGTATGCATAATGTCATTAACGGATTCCTTAACACTAATCGACAAATGTAATTCATTTTCAAATAAATTCAGTTGACGTTTATACAATCTGTAATAATAATGAAACATAGTATTAAGAACATTTAAATTCTGTAATGAACAGAATTATTTCATAGGTCACTTTTTAACATTCGGTCAATAAGTAATTTGATAATATTGCGGTTATCATGGTGTACTGCCCTGGTGAACTGCAATCGTTTGTCAGAAATTTTATCTCCCATATATTTTCCAATTAATCTATATTGTTGTCTTTTATGTTTAATAAATATTGTTACAAATTGTTTAATTTCCTGAATTTATAATAATTTTTGTTTTTTAAAAAAATTTTTGTTTTAACTGTAAACAAATAATTTTTGTCCGTATTTCTATTTAGAAAGGAACTCCTATTTCCAGAAAAAATGTTTAAAAATTCTGTGTCTTTTAAAAATGTGCAGGGTTATTCAGAAATAATAAAAAAATTATGTACAGTGCGTTTCAATAACTTTGATAACATTTTGATCAGCTGTAATTTTTCTGTTTTTAAAGATATCGGAATGAAGCAAAAACCATATTGTATAGTGGACTAGCAAGTTTTTTTTTATTTGAAAAACAAAAGACCAACGATTTTGAGAAATCTTAACCTAACTTATATTTTTTTAAATGGAACACCCTGTATATTATTGGATATTTGGATTCTACTCAAAATTCCAAGCATATTTTAATAAGCATATCCTATACCTATCTTCAACTGTTTCTGACAAATAGTTTTACAAACATGTCAAATTATCATAACAATCGCTCTACTTGTCTGCCATTTTCCTCAACAGAACAAAACACTAAGGCTCGATTGCTACCAGCACGGCTCAAGCAATGCTGAACTTCAGCTTTAGCTCAGTGCAAAGTGTGCCATGAACAAGTAGAGCAATTTTTATGATAATTTGACATGTTTGTAAAACTATTTCTCCGAAACAGTTGAAGATAGATATAGGATATGCTTATTAAAATATGCTTGGAATTTTGAGTAGAATCCAAATATCCAATAATATACAGGGCGTTCCATTTAAAAAAATATAAGTTAGGTTAAGATCTCTCAAAATCGTTGGTCTTTTGTTTTTTTTTAAATAAGAAAAAAGTTGCTAGTCTACTATGCATTATGGTTTTTGCTTCATTCCGATATCTTTAAAAACAGAAAAGTTACAGCTGATCAAAATGTTATCAAAGTTATTGAAACGCACTGTACAGAATCTAGGTGACAAATTATTTGGTCCGTATTTTTTTTGTTTTTCCCATTTCTCTTTTTTTTTAGAGCCCTACGGCTCCTTGGTATTGGGCCTAATTTTTTATTTTTTTTTTTCAAATTTCTTCAGAACCCCCAAGCCAATTTTAATAGAATTTAGTATGGAGTTTTGAACATTATTAAGAAGGTAGTTTTGTTAAATATTACAGGGCGCTAATTATGGGTAATGCAAATCAAGTTCTAATTTTTTTTCTAAATTTTTTGCCATTGCACTTGAAGCAATATTTACTACTATCTACCCAAAAAAGTACTCTTAACTTATCATTTGAAGTTTAATTTTCCAGAAAAACCTGTTCGACCATTGGCAAATGCATCAAGGATACAATAATAATAATATTGCTTTATTTGCTTAAAAGACCAAAATACACATAGTGAAGCCTTAAGCATTGTCAAACAGATTTTATGAAAGTGAATTATACAAGCTAAATAATTTCTAAATGTCTAAATTTAAAATTAAAATCTTAAAATTTATTATCTAAAACTAGCACAAACACATTAAAATTGGATTTGATACTTATGTCTGCTACCACTGATCACAATCTGAATATTTATCTTCACTTAAGGCTTGATATTCTGCAAAAAGTCTCAGGTTTATGGGACTGCCTGTAGCAAATAAACCGATAATTTAAACAAATATATAAATAAAAGTGGCAGGATAGTCACGAATCAACATTTGTCACTCAATTTGAATTATCTTCGCAAGCACCTTTTTCATTTTATGCATTCAGAATATTTCAAGTTTGTCAATGATAGTGCCACAGCTTTAGCAACTTTTTCTGGAAAGCTTCAAATGAAAAAAAGTAAAGAGTACTTTTTTGTGTAGAATCAAACGGTGCCAAAAAAATGGAAATAATAGTTTTTGAAAAAAACAAAGTGGCATTATGCATAACTAGCGCCTTCTGTAATACTTGAAAAATTTTCTTAATAATGTTCAGATAGACTAACTGCATACCAAATTCTATTAAAATTGGTTTAGGGGTCAATGGTAAAAATTTGGAAAAAAAAATGGAAATTTGAAAAACCGAGTGACGTTGTGTATAACTAGCGCCCTCATACCAAATCTGTTAAAATCAGTCTAGGGGTAAGATATTTGCAAAAAATAAAAGTTTAGGCCTAATTTCAAGGGACTCAAATAATTTTTCATGCAGATTAAATACCCAATTTTTTGCCTAGTATTTCTGATCCACCCTGTATTGTTGCTAATATTTAATACTGGACTTAAATTATAAATTATTAGGAAGTCCTACAAATATGTGGCTGGAAATATCATTTTTGAGGAATGAGATGATTAAATAATAAAAAATGCATTTATTGCAAGCTGCAAAAAACCAGTTGAAGAATCTGCAATGTCAGTTGCTTTTTTTTAAAAAAATAATATTTTTTAAATCATTTGTCGATATTTTCAAAAAAAATTCTTATGAAGTGTTATTTTATTTATTACAAGTGTAATATTTCTTCAACATAATAGCTTTTTTAAAATTATTTGAGTAATTTGGCTAAAAACAGACGAAATTTATTTTGTATATACATAATATGACTGCAGCAGAATGTTTAAACCTCAGTTTATACTTTGAATAATTGTAAGGGGAATAGAAAAAATAATTCTGGGTCACAAACCTAGAAAAAATATAGACTGCGTCGGTTCATGATATAGGTCATGTGACAGGTGCCGCGTTTTCTAGGGACCTACGGTCCAGAAAATGGATATTTTATTTGCTTTATGTTGGCGGTTGTGCAAATATGATGGATGCATTGCAATCTGAAATTAACTAACTTGCTGTCATTTTAAATGTCATTAAAGAATGTGACATGAATGTGACCAATCACAGTAAACAAATGAGCTTCACGCTACAATACAACCAACGTAAATTGGCATAAAAACCAAGTTTTAGCGATTTGGACCTTTTAGGGCAGCCATGAATTTGCGGTCGCCAGCAATATGACACTGCCCCAGTCTATATTTTTTTCTAGGTTTGTGTTCTGGGTCTTCAGATTATACAGGGTGTCTAGAATATGAATGCTTTTATTTTGCTGTATGCTCTATCAAATAAAACATAACCGACTCAATATATATTTTTCTGACCAATGGTAATAAGTACATATTGTACATAGAATTATGACAGCAAACAGTTTTTGAATATGAGACATGTCACATTTATCATACCTGATGTTTCTAAATAATAATCATAAGACACTTAAATAAACTTACCTTGAATGGTTTTCTAGAGCTTTTCTCACAACACAGAATAAAGTTTGAAAGCCAGAGAATTTTGTGACTTATTGCCTTAAATTAACAATATTTCAAAACAACTCATGATTACTACAATGTTTTATTTTTCTGTGATATAAAACCATGAAACGCACAACTATTTTTTTATCTACTTTGAGGTTAACATGTATCATTACAATGTTGTCATGTTACAGTTTAAAAAGTTTTTAGGAAAATTTCTAATATTTAGTTCACTAATTAATACTAAGTATTACAAAAAACAAATCACAAAGGGCTTTTGCTTATCTTAAGTGTACATCAGTGAGCAATGCATTTTGCATTTTATTGCAGTCGTATTTTTATTGAAATTTGTAGAAAAATTGTTTACTTACATATTTTTTTTTGCTTTTGGTCAGATATTTCTGAACACTATATTATCCTGGTTTTTTTTTTTTGTAATTTAGCGTTAATTTTTCTAAAGACATTGTTATTGTTTATTTTAGCAGTTCTCAAAGATTATTTATATGTAAAACCAATCATACATCTGAATAAAATCACATATTTTCCTGATACTAAAGGATTATATATTTTTAATCTGGAAAATGAAGTGTTTTTTACTTTATTTCTGACGTGTAATTGACTGTTAACGTTAGGCCAATCATTTTTTTAACACCCTGTATAGGAATAATAAAATATGAGTTTTTTTTTAAATACTTTAATATCGTTATTACATATAATACAACAGTTTTTTGTTTTATTTACTCTGAGAGAATAAATAAATATTTTTATAATAAACAGTATATTATGAGAGCTTCTTCAAATATATTAAGAAAACTGCTTAAGTACACTACTACACAACCTAATATAGACAAAAATCAACAAGTGCAGTGTAATAGATAAGGTATTATATTGATGCATGTTGCACGTAAGACTAATCAACATTAGTGTTAAATTTGTAATTTACAGTAAAATCACAATGTTCAAACGAAACCTACAAAAGGTGCCACTGGGTAGCTACGATATGGGTACTGGTTTCTATGGACCTAGCTATTTCCTCGTGAATACTATGACTCAACCAAAGAGTGTGCAGTTTCTTGTACCTCTCAGGGCACAACCTCAACGGATTTCCCCTCCTCAAGCCTTGATCGGTCTCCCCGTAATCGTCCAGGTACGGTGGAGACACAAAACAGCCTCTATGTGGTGCCGCCAAGAACAGAATTTCACATTCTCGGACACGCAAGAATATACCTATCCCGGCCCCGCATTTGCTCGCGTGGAAGTTGCAAGCTCCAACGGGCATCTTATTTAACTCCGTCTGACAACAGTAGCTTTGAGAACACAGGATCTCTCCACAAACAAGACACATGCAGGGATTCCTCGAATCTTCGTCGCTATTCGGACAGATAAACGTCGAAACGGTGTTTATTAATTCACTGTAGTCTGCCGGTAATTCTATGAGATGGTTCACGGGTAGCGGTTCGTGGATAACTTGAAGAGGTGTTCCGTTTAAATAGCTAGTCACTTCTTCGTGACCGCACCACCTTTTCACCAAAGCCATCACTTGGGAAGAGTTAAAAAGATCTTTGGGATGTTGCGCTAAGTCCAAATAGGCACACATGTTGCCAAAAGTATCACCTCCTAGCTCCGTTAATGCTGCGGGAGCTGTCACATCCGTTAAGTAATGATAGAACAATACGCAGCACCGTAAAAATGGTAAGGAGGCGTACTGAATGTATTTCCAAACAGTGTGTCCACTCAAACCCTCTTTGTATTTACCCATGATTTTTAAAACGTCCAAGATCTCCTCGTCTTCGTTCAAATCCGTATCCATGGAATCGTCTAGATCTTCAGTTTTCATTAGAATGAGTATTTTCGTTATATGACAAATAAATATAATACGGAGGGTGTACAAATCTAAGTTACTTCCTGTCGGTACAGGAGTAGGGGCATCTTTGCACGAAAGACTAGGCAATGAAAAAGTTAAACTAACTAGAAATCCTAAAGAGTCCCACTGAAGGATCGATGGTCCTTCGTTGACATGTTCAAAGAGAATAGATAATAAATTTAAAGCATGACTGTTAATAACGACATTCCGGGACCAGGTACTACCTAAAACTGCTACGATTCGTACAAGGCTTTCTATGCAGTCCCTCTGCCTACTCGACAGATTTCCTAACAAAGGTTTGTTTGCACCCCTTAGCAACACCTCTATCGAATGAATTGTGTACGCTAAAGATTTCCATGTCATGGGAGCCAATCTCTTATCCGACGGATGAGGATTGACGTTTAAGCCTCTGGTATAAGCCACCTGCGCGAAAACTTGAATCATTTCTTTCAGGTTAACGTTAAGCTCGGGGTGGTCAGTGGGAAATAATTCCAAGAACTTTTTCGGCAAGCTGCCCGATACGAACGTAAGCGGACATGAATAAAACACTTGATGGGGCTGCAGAACGCAGTTGACTTCACAATCGTCCCCGGAATCCGGCTCAATGTTTGTTCCATTCGAAGCGTTTATGCACGCGTTGCAGTGTATATTCTCACATTCTTCCGTGAGGTTGCATTTGAATATACCGTGGCAGACTTTCAATTTTTTATTCAAGACTACGCTGGT
Source organism: Monochamus saltuarius (assembly GCA_025584915.1). Lineage (NCBI taxonomy): Eukaryota > Metazoa > Arthropoda > Insecta > Coleoptera > Cerambycidae > Monochamus > Monochamus saltuarius. The sequence continues at coordinate 58,620,619 of CM046724.1, forward strand.
AGCATCTAACCAGTTCTCGAAGGACAGGTCGTTGGGTTTTGAAGATGGCTGCAAGCTGTTTAACGAAGGAATTAAAGGCAGCACAGTATTACTTAAACATTCACACAGGGGGCACAGGAATTCTTGTTTATCTACGTCGAAGCTAGCTGGGTGTCGTAACCTGTACGGTCGACGGTGTTCTCTGACCATTATGTTATCGAAGTATTTCCTCCAACAATCGCTGTGCATGACGTGTCCGCACGTACTCGTATGCGGCGCCGGTCCAAGATTTGCATGTAAGTACAACGGGTCATGTTTAGAGATATCCATTAATATCTCGTTGTTTCTGTGTTGGCACAACACGGTGGCTTGTTGTACGAAAGCAGCCAATACTAAGGTTGGACCGTCTGCTGTTACTTTCTCCTCTTCTTGGCATAGAATACAAGTATACGTTTTTTCTGTACTTATTCTTTGGGACTGGTTATTGCCGAGAGCTATCGGTTGCTGCTCGTTGGATTCCGTCACGTCCATAATCTCAACGTTACTGGAAGTTCTAGACTTCCTCTCAGTACTGGTCTCCTCGAACAGGCTGGCGTTCTCTTTTATGAAGTTGTTCTGCATGGCCGCCATTTGCGCCATAAGCTTTGCCCTTCTCTCTGCTGCCATTTTTGCTCGTCTTTCCTTCTCACTGTCCCCTTTTTCGGAGGTTGATGGTTCTTTGTGCAGCATCGAGCAATCGCTATCCCTCTTGTCTGCTATTTGTTTATACTTGTTTAAAGTCCACCTCAAGAGGCCTTTATGTGCGTCTACTCTCGGACACTTAAGCAATTCCTCCAGGAAGTGGAATATTTTAAACTTGGACGCGTTTTCGACGAATCTGAAGAAAGGATAATTCTTCGACTCTTCTTCTACCAAAGCGTAACCGATGAGGTGCAAAACTTTGTGTAGTTGAGACTCTGAGGAGCTTCTGGTTCTCAAATTTATGAATCTTTCTAAAATGGTTTGCATGATGTGTAACATTACGTCGCACTGTAATAAATTAACTAAGAGGCTGAAAGATTCATTCAACTTAGGTAACTTTGGTGGTGGACAGCACTCTAGCTCTCCTTTAGTCTTGCGTCGCTTCCTCTGAGATTCTTCGGCTTTCGATAATTCCTCACGCGTGTAGTGGTAGAAGAATACGTTGAATTCGTCAAAGTACTGATCTTTAAGCTCGTACACGCCCTTTCCTGTTCCGTGTGTTGGCTTTTTAAACACTGCCAACTCCTGAATTACTTCGTCCACAGCTACTTCATGTGATGTCAAGTCGTCCGGTATAGTTTTGATGAGTTCGGAATGCGGTAATGGTTTTATACATAGATGTTGTATAATTTCCTTTCGAATCCGATCTTCCACCGTCACATTGCTAACGCCTGGCATGTACCGCTCACCGATTATAATTATAAGCAAATGCAGGAGTTCCTCTACCAAATACACCGTCTGCCTCATGCTGTCTTCTTCGGGTGATTTCAAACTATTGAATTCAAAATCTGGCATTGCCCAGTTGATCAAATTAAATTTATTTAAAACGTGGATGAGGAACTCGTTGCTTTCTATAAGAGAGGCGCCTATTTGAAGTAATGTTATGTCACGATCCAACATTTCCGTCCTACATTTAACGTTATGATAAAAGAACAAGGTGTTTAGTAAGGCATATCCGTTCCTTCTCCACATTCCTGCGTGGACTTGGGCTATCATTACCTGCCCTCGTAGTACAGGTTCTATAATTTGTACTGGAGTTGGTTTAGCGACTTGGAACTCCGGACCGTCAAAATGTAAGTTAAACTTCTCGAGATACAAGTGCAGAGCAGCAAAAAAACGTGTAAGAGGTAAGTGAATTGAAACCGGCTTTGAGGAAACATCGTAGTGTAAACAGGCCGTACTGTGATCTGCTAATTCACGAACTTCCCCTGCTTCATTTGGTTCGTAGCACGGATTCTCAACAAGCTTTTTTAAGACAGAGCGATAGGCTTTTACAAGCACTATTTTGTCAGTACCGCACCATTCTGTAGCCAGAGATATGCAGTATGCTAATTTGATATGGAGGTTAAACCCAGATTCCCACTCGGGTTCGTATTCCATGTGTTGTCCTACTTGTCTAGTAACTGCATCCATACCTATAGCAAATTAAATATAACATGAAAATATCAACAATGTATATATTAGCAAAAAACCATGAACACATTTTTTATGATAAATACTAGGGATTCTGTTAATTTTCAGCTCCAAAAATCCCGGGATGCCGCCAGTTTGGTTCCCGGGATTTTCGGGTTTGATCTCGTCAATTTTATAGATACGTTGCGGTCTAATGTGAAATTTTTACAATACAGTATATAAAAGCAAGATCTGAAAGATTTGATACATGGGGATTTTCCGGGTTGTTATGCCGTGACCTCGGTAACTGGTAGCTGCCAGAAACAGAGTTAAAATGCACATCCCTAGCATTAGCTGGGATAATTTTACCTGCCCTGGTTGTTCTCGGGCTAGGCTCTGTGGGGACAGACCCGCTATCTTCAGTGGTGACTCTGCAAAAGCTTCGCCGCGACTGCTTTTGCAGAGTCACCACTGAAGATGCCGACAGTGAAGAGCGGCGAAACGTTTGGAAGCATGGGATGCGACCAGTTACAGCGGCGGCTACGGAACGCCTCGGAGGACCACCAGTATCCGAGAAGCGGTTCCGACCGTAGCAGTCGTAATACCAACAGTAGGAACTGAAATCAGTATATGGACAGGCCCAGAGACACCGATAGCGGGTCTGTCCCCACAGAGCCTAGCCCGAGAACAACCAGGGCAGGTAAAATTATCCCAGCTAATGCTAGGGATGTGCATTTTAACTCTGTTTCTGGCAACTACCAGTTACCGAGGTCACGGCATAACAACCCGGAAAATCACCATGTATCAAATTACAACACTGGCCGTGAAAGCCTAAAAACCACTATAAGATCTGAAAGAGTTCATGTAGCTATTTCAGCCAGGTTCAAGTACAAATAAGAAAGTTTCATTATTTTCTATTTTAACCAAAGAAACAAAATTATATAAAAATGATGTCCGATTTTTTATTAGGCTAAAAATTAAACCAATATCTTTAAATATTTGAGAATACAGATATAGTAGTCTAAGAGCCAGTGGCCGGCAACCTATAAGTAAATGATTATACCTGAAATTTTGCACAGTGAGTCTCTTATACCTATCATTCATGATGTGGGGACTCGCTAAGNCCNGCGAGGCCGACTCAAGAGTTACTCAGGTGCGAAGTATGAAAATGTAATCAACTCGTTATTAAATTAACAAAGCTGCCGTTTGAAAATTTTAAAATATACAATTATTATATAAAAATAACAAAGGCAGACGATTACCGTGCTTCTAAGATCATGGCAGACACTTGTGGAATTGGCAAAATTATAAATTTCAAAAGTATTTGATTAAATCTGATTTTTGACGTTAAAGAACTGTCAGAAATGTCAAGCATTGTAATCGACACCACCAAATCTCAGAACCTGTGGCAGAAATAGAGGTTATTTGTTACTTATATCATTTTAATATAAAAGCTGCTAAATATAATAAATAATAAAAATAATTGCCTAATTTGTCAGATCTGAAATTTTAAAATTTTCAAACAGCAGTTTTGTTAATTTAATAACGGTTGGTTAAATTTTCATACCTCTCGCACCTGAGTAACAGTTTGGTCGGCCTCGCTGGCTTAGCGAGTCATCACCTCATGATTGATAGGTATAAGAGACTCACTGTGCAAAATTTCAGGTATAATCATTTACTTATAGGTAGCCGCCACTGGCTCTTAGACTAATAGTAGAAATGCAAAATATATTTCATTATTCTTAAAAAAAAAATTATTTGCCTTTTTAAATTGACGAAACGTAAGTAACAAGTGATTCATTTTTGAATCATTAAATTTTGGAACAATGACATCAAAACATTTTAGTTGAGCGAAAGTGAATCGCAACTAATTGTTTTATCTCGGTTTAAAACAACGAATAGCAACGCAATTTCAAACTGCGAGTGACACGTGAATGACCAGAGTGCATGACCTTCAAGTAAAGTGAATAACTTTAGTGTAGTGAATGACCTTAGTGTAATGAATGACCTTAGTAAAGTCAATATCTTGAGTGAAATGATGACCTTTAATGAAGTGAATGATGTCAGGCATATGATGCCCTTTGCAACTTTTTGCGCGGTCCGCCAAAGCACCAATATTATTTATTCTAATAATATTTATACTCGTATATGGCATAAAAGCATTATTTAAGTTACATTTGAATGTGCGGCCTGCATAAAAAATTTTATTTTGAAAATGGCCCGCCTTCCGAAAAAGGTTGCCGACCCTGATCTAAGTGATGCAGCTGGCCCGAGTAAGGCCATTTAGTTGAAGAAAACAATGTTTAGTAAGGTTAGTAAAATTTGGTAAACTTTACAAATGATTAGACTGTGAGTCTACTTGTACATTTCACGTTACAATTAATAAGCTAGGGTAATAATTCGTAAATTTTAATTTTTTCAATTACTATAAAAAAAAATCTCGAGAACAAAAATTAAAAAATTTAAAATGCATATTTAAAAGCCAATGAGAACAGTTTCTTGTTATGAACAAAGCCATAAATACAATTAAATCATATTTAAATATTCCTGGAAAATTTTCTTTCATAATTTCTTAAATTACTCAAAAACAAACACAATTCATGGCATTTTGATTTTATTTTATTGAAAACATCACTGAAGTTATTATTTTTTAATACATTTTACTAAGTAGTAAGCTGTATTTTCAATACAACGTGCGCTGATCCCTATTTCACTATTTAGAGAGATCTAACAGAGAACAAATGAGAAGGAATGAAAGAAATTTAAAAAGAAGGGGAAGAGGTTTTTAGAGAGGAGGAACAGGAGGAAGGTGAGTAGTTTAAAAGTGGGAGAAATACAGAGGTAGGGAAAGGAGAGGCATTTAGAAAGAGGGGTTTAGGAGGAAGGCTTTAAAATAGTAGCAAGAAGTTTAGAAAGTGGAAGAGAAAGCAGGGTTAGCATTCTCCAAAAACATAATAATCTGCGCGCTCTACATTTTCTAGTCTCCCTCGTTCTGTCACATTTCCACTTGGCTACCAACCCAATATCAGTCTCTCGACTTATTAGAATGTATTTAAACCATATAAATAATACCTGTATGATATGCGCGAACAGATACGCTGTGGTGAAACCAATGTGTGGAAGGAAGACATGTATATTATGATCTTAATTTTACACGTGCTTATTTACCCATTTCTTTTGTTTCATATTGAGATATGCGCAAATGGCAGTGTTCCCCTTATAGATCTTTGTTCTGCAAAACGGCTTCACGCGGCGCATTCAGTGTGTCTCCCCCCTCGATTTAAACTAGGATGTTAGGGAGGGGGCAGCCTTGAAGAGAGGAGGTAGCATTAGAAGGGGGTGGGGGGTGTAGGAAAGCATCAATAAGAGGAGGTGGCAGCAATACCAAGAGTGAAAGCAATACGAAGAGGGGACAAGAGAGCAATATGTAGAGAGAGAGCAACAGAGAGAGGATATGAGAGCTTTTATGATCAGTAACTTATCTATTATTTTACTTAATATCCAACTGGCCTTAGATTTACTAGAACATTTGAATATGGGTTACTATTTTTTTCAAATATAAAACTTTAGATCAGTAGAAACTTAATTATGTAAACAAGAATTATATCAAATAAATTTACCAAACTAATTTTATACATAACATTTATGGCAATCACAAATATTTGTGATTTTTTAATCTGTAAAGTGGGCGTGAAATCAAAATGAGATATACGTTGAATGTTTACTTACCTTGCATCATGGTTAACAAATTCAACATCATGGACAACCCATGCAAGAAACTCCTTCGTAACTCATCCGTCCACTGTTCGGGTATTGCGCTGAGTAAATATCTTAAATCATACAGCATGTAGAGAGCCCTTTTGAAAGACTGACTCGATGGAATCCTCTCAAATTCAAGTTTCCCCGCTTTATTACACTTCCTACTACACTCGGAAATGAGCGTATTCAGAAGTATGTACAACACGTCATCGTTGGCTATCAAATGATGGGCAAGCGTGGGAACGGTGAATAACTGGACATAAAGTGAAGAAATCGAATACGTATGATCATGGTCATCCTTGATGAAGTCCTTCATGACCTGCCCGTAATTTTTCGTGAATATCTTAGCCAGGGATTTTTTATTTTCATATTCAAGCAACATCCCGGAAATGAGCAGCCGGTGCCATTGCGTCCTAGCACTTTTCCACAGGGTGGAATCGCGTTGCAAGATTCCCTTAATTATGCAGGGCTCCATAGCTTGTGGTTTCAGAGCAACGTCGGCGAAGATCTTCCTAAAACCCTCCCCATGCGATAAAAACTTTTCCAACCACGTTAAAAGCTTCATAGAGCAAATCTGATGAGCGATCACATGGGCGTGATTCACCAGCACTTTCAAGGGTTTGTTACCATGCCTGGAAGTGTACTTTTCAATTTCCTGCTTCAAATCCGAACAGTGCTGAAAACTGGAGCATTTCACGATAGCCCGGCCCTCGCGGTCGATATTCGTAACAAATTCAGTGGAACTCCTCTGGTTGCATTTCAAAACTTTTGCCAATGTATTGATGACTTGCTCGAAAGTGTGGATCTCATCGTTGTACAAGATCGTGCAGTACGTGTCAATGTCAAAGAAGTTGTCAGAACCACCTCCTAACCTTATATCAGAGATCTGTTCAGTACTAAGTAAACGGTATGCATACCACAGTACAGCTTCGAAAACTATTCGAGTGCGTTCTATCAGGTCTTCGGGAAGACCTTTCTTCTGCTCTTCTTCGGAGATCCCGGCAATGTGTGTCTTGCAGAACGGGTCCCTCTTCCACGCTTCCACATCGCCACAGTCGCAGCATCCCCCTCCGCAAGAAGTGCCCATCTTGTACTTGTGGTGGCGATGTTCTGAGTTCTTAAAGCACTCTACACAAAGGACACAGGTTTTGTCCATACCACATTCCCTGCAAGAATAGGTTGGCTCCCCAAATTTGAACACCCTACCACAAACCTGGAAGATAAGGTATCAGTTAAACTCCTGAACTAATTTAATTACATTTTCCAATAAAAAGTAGTTAATTTTAGAAACTAAAAAATTGTAGGCACACAAAATCTATTTTGCTTTAAACACTGGGGAAAAAATGTTTCTTGATATTTGTGTAAATTTACAATATCAGTAAGAGTCAAAGGAAGCTTTTCTTTTAATGGTAAAATGCGGACTAATTATTCTTCAAATAGTTTATACCTCATAAGATGGTGCTCTACAATATTACAAAAATAATGGAAAAGTGATCTGGAGAATAATGGAGTAGTAGATCAAATGTACTACTTTAATTGGTAATCGTTACTATTTCTCAAAGGCAGAAAGCAAATGTTGACAATTTTGTCTTGATGCAAGTGAGAAAGCATTTAGCTGTTTAGTTTAGTTTATAGTGAAAGATAGAAATTGAAAGTGAAAAAGGTATACAAATTTCACAAGAACTGCAGGGTTTGACAGGAGATGTACCTACCTAATTAACATACAAATAGATCTTATAGGCCAAACTGAACATATTACCAACATTTAGTTATTGTAAATGTGTATATAGTCAAAATATTTGAGAGTGATTCATGTTATAAACCCACTCACAATTTATAGCAGTTAATATAAAGAGAAATACAGGTTGTTCGTATATTTTTCTATATAACTGCATGGAACTGTATGTTCTCCATCTCTGGCAGAGCATACAAAATTACACAGCTTCTGCTGCAGCAAATACGCATACACCACATCAAAATTTGATTCGTATTGGTTGTGATGAATTGACGAATCTACTTGTTCCATGTGCAGTGTGTGCAAAGGAAAATTTTAGGTAAATCTTTAGGTTAATTTAATTGTGATTGTAAAGAATATTAAAGAAGAATATACAACTGCGAACCTGAAATAGGTGCAAACTTACCGAAGGAAGAAAATAGAGGTTAATGATAGAAAATATGCGATTCGTAGAAAAATTTATGGATGGTATTTTAAAAATAAACTTCAGACAATAAGAAAAATTCAGGTTGCTACTCATAGGATGAAACATTGTCTAGAATCTCAAGAAATACTGTTCTATCAGATCATTAAAATCTTATTTATATTTTATCAAATGTATAGGTACCATACAACGAAATATGATTACGATTATGATCAATAGTAGCTGTTTGTAAGATTATCGTAAATTTTTGTGCAGTCCTAAAGGTACTCGCAGACAGCAAGTCTAAATATTGACTACCATTTTCCAAGTTATGTACACTTAAAAAATTACTAGGTCTGAACAGTTAAACTTGCTGAAATTGCGCGATATAAATATGGACGGACATGTTGGTGAATAGTGTGGCGCAATATCTGTTTTAATACAATTTTGCCTGTTTACGACACTGCTTATAATATATTAATTAAAAATAATAAATACTACAGAAAAATAAATGAAATTCTGAAGACATTGTTCATTTAATAAATTTACTTAATAGAAGCTAATCAGTGCTGATGTAATGTAGAATTGGGTGACTCCAAAGATAGAGTAAAAAGAGAAAGGGCAATATGTAATATACCAGCAGTAGGTATAATGAAAGCCATGTCCGAGGCCGTGTCGTACTTATAACTGAAAACGAACACATCATGAAACAAACACAACACAGAAAAATATGACAACATCAAATAAAGACAATATTTAAAAATATTAAAAAAGTAACCACTTAAACACAGCAATAAAAAATCATTTTTTTAAATTTATTTTTAAAATATCCTATTTACTAAACATTGCTAACTGTAACTTTTGAATTAATAATTTGTTAGAATTTCTGTATTGATTTTCAAGCATAACAAATGTGTTAAAAAATCTCTATTGTGCATTTTGGTGATATACCTCTTTTAAAACTAATTGAAGACTGTTTCAAAACTGTCTATCCTTCAAAAAAACTGAAGCAAATCATAATACAGCAACACAGGCATTGATAATGCCCTGTATATTTAACACAATAATCAATCAGATATTCATATTTCTCACACAAAGAAACCTTCTTTTCCAAAATTTGAGTACAATTACCCAACGAATACCAAAAAATATTGCAATCTGGCCCAGTCCTTATTGAACACCCTGTACATATATTAAAAGTTGCAGCTTGTGTTTCATAATAAAAGTGGTGCATTGTGTGTGAATAGCTTTACAACTTTACAAAATGGCATTGACATTTTTAACTCGCATAAGTCATTTTAGACATGTTTATTGCTATGTGTGAATATACTGCGCAATTTTGAGACCGCACTATAAAAACTTGCGCTATAAAAGTGTACATGTGCGTGAATACCTTAATACACTCTCAGAGAAAAGAAATGTTGAAAAAAAGAATGTATTACAGATTTCCTAAATAAAAAGTTTAAAATACAGTTTATAGCTCTTCTCCAACATGGAATCTGACTAGTTTGAAACCTGTCCGAAGCCGTCAGTCAGTTTAATATTAGATACAACTCCGCTGCAGTAAGTGAACGATTTGGCTATCCACTTCGGACAGGTTTCCAACCAGTCAGGTACCGTGTTGGAAAAGAGCTTATGATTTACTTATTTTATCTGAAACAAATTTAAGTTAATCTTTTTGATTTGATAACATATATAAAATATAAATAATAAATAGCAAATTAGATTTCATATCAGTTTTAATCATAATCAAACAAATTATCACATTTAAGTATAAGGTTACCTAATCATAACTGCTGTACAACAAAAATAATTTTTGTAACAAGATTATCATGGTTTGAATATTCAATCAAATATGCCAAAATTAATTACAAGCACCCAAATAAACAAATTGCAGAAAAACCAAAACCATGCATGCTTCAAATTTCATCTTTAGATTATGACAATATATTTTATAAAATGTTGATTACTTAATTGCATTTTTAATACTAATTGTATCTTACCGAAGGTGCTTTATCCATTTCGCTAAGTTGTTTAAACACATCGTTTGGATCTCCATTACAAATGAATTCATCTAAGGTATTAATAAGGATTTCCTGTGCTAATTCCTCGTTGAAATTCCAATTCAGACAGCTTTCGTTAAGCGAAGGACTGTATATTTTCGGAACCCACACTTTCCACAGTTCTTCAAAGTGCAACGAAGTAAGGAAACCCTTTTCCAAATTTTCTCTCCATTTTTGCACTACTTTGGTAGTAAACGCTTTCACATTAGATATGTCATCAACAGACATTTCTATGTCACTTGGGTCCTCCATATTTTCATGAGACCTAAAATAGTAACAATTAACATACTATAAAAACATATTGAACTGATATATGCCATATTTTTTGTTCTGTTTTCTATATGATTTCACAGATTACAAGGATTTTCATTGCACCAAAATATGTCTGTTTCACTGGATGTGATTTATCAATAACATTCTTTGAAAAATATTATGGGGTAACCGAACTGATTTCATTTAAAACTTGATGAAGTAAAAAATTAACTGTCGCACTAACCATTCCATATGAATAGTGTATATGATTTTGTATGAATATTTTTTAGTAAGATAAAAGTACGCATTGACATATTTTGCAAAACAAATTTTTAACAATTGAATGGAAAATATATTGTTATCACTTAATGAGATTATTATTAAAAAATATTGTCTAAACGTTTCAATAATTTATGATGCACAGGAAATAATATTAAAGACTATTAAAAACAATATAGTTTTTGTCGAACATAAGAAAATCATTAGTATACTTGAACTTTTCCTTACATCAACTTTGTTATTGCAAAGTGCTCATACTATACGTACAAGTTTAAGAAAAGCGTCTACAAAAAGTTCACTCATCATGTCCTTCTACATATACTATATTAACCTTGGATTGCCCACATTTTAGCAATTAAGGTCTTATTTTCTATTTTTATTTTTGACATTTGGTACAGTGCACATATTGCCTTGAGTGAAAGTCTAGATATTAAAATGACTTCAACTTTCACCAAACACTTAAATTAGTTCAAGTAAATAATTTTGTAGATCTTTTTAAAGTTACACCGCAAAATTAATCTAGATAACAAGTTATTATTAACACAAAGAGCACGCAATTACTTGCCTTTTTTATTTAGCTGTCAGTCAAGGTTAAGTCTTCAGTGGGTTTCTTCCTTATTCTAAATCACAATTTTTAAAAAAATCTTGATAAATAGTTCTTAAATCGATGCCTTATGTTGTACTCTGTAAATGCGTACTTTTTCTTACAGCTTCCAATATTGGTATTCTGGGTTCTTGCCAATCAAATGATGCAAAATGACAAATGATTTTTTTATATCACGTTAAAGTTGATACTTTGAACTCAGAACTAGATTACAACTAAATACCACTAAAATTTTAATTTACCAGCAATACCTTTTTATAGTTAATTGTTTAGAAAAAAAATAATAAACACTACATTCAATCACATTCTATTATTAAATGTCACTGTCAAAATGTCTTTTCCAACAATTCAATCAGTGTTGCCACTGTCAGTGTCTTGTCATACCAATGTAAGAGATATAAATGATCTAAAATTGGGTCCCTGTGACGTCATAAGTATTTTTGTAATGTAACTACAATTATTGTAATGATTAAGTTATTTTATCTATAGCTGCAATGTAATAGGCACAAATCTAAAAAAAAATATAGACTGTGCCAGTGTCATATTGCCGGCGACCGGTAATTGATGGCTGCCCTAAAAGGTCCAGAATTGCTAAAACTTGGTTTTTATGCCAATTTACGTTGGTTGTATTGTAGCGTGAAGCTCATTTGTTTACTGTGTTTGGTCACATTCTTTAATGACATTTAAAATGTGAGGAAGTTAGTTAATTTCATATTGCAATGCAGCCATCATATTTGCACAACCGCCAACATAAAGCAAATAAAATATCAATTTTTTGGACCTTAGGTCCCTAGACCGCGGCACCTGTCCCGTGGCTTATATCATGAACCGACGTGTCTATATTTTTTCTAGGTTTGTGCACAGAATATTATATTTTCTGTGGTTTGTGGGAATAGGGTTCGACGTGCGACCACTCAATAGGTCTATTCCTTTGCACAGAAAGTGTAGCACCAGCTGCACTGAATAGCCCGAAACCGTTCCTTTGCAAGAGAGTATTGTATTTTACACCACACTTTTTATTCTATTGCCCCAGTGTTAGTTACACTAGTGTAATTTATCTACACCCAGGCCGAGCAGGAGTGAAATGCACTGGACATGCGCAGTCAGCAACCTGCATTATCTTTAACAAATATTTGAAAGTTTTTTGAATATTTCACAATTCTTGTAAGAACTAAATAATCAAATTAAGTTTTATTTATCCTAAAATATTTTTAAAACTATCAGAATATTTAGGTACAATTTCTTCTACATATTGTTTAATTTAATTTCGTTTTTATCTTTCAAATAAAGAACTGATTAATGTTTCTAATGTTTCTACTTCATCACCACTATTACTCGAGCTAGCCGAGCTTGAATGAACATCTACTAATCTATTGTCTAGTCATCATCACAAAAAACATCTTTGACGTCCATAATTAATAATTAGTTAGGAAACATCTTTCAAATTTAGAATATATCCTAACTGCACAAGCATGGTTGTTCTCTGGCTACACCATCTCACACTTCGTTATTCCTTTGATTCTAGCACCACTTCTGCACTGCGCTGAACAGCTGATTTTCAGCGTAGTGTAATTTACACTACACTGAAAAGCAAAGGAAAGAACCTTTTATTCGACCCACTGAAATATACGATATGGAATGCGTTAAGTCCCATTGCGCATCCAAATAAAGGTACCAACCCTAGGAGCAGACAAAAGGAGGCACATGAAACTCAGCAAAGACATACTTCATTGGTTATGTATGTGGCTGAGAGAGAGACAACCATCTGCACGTACGATATGAATTGTGTTCTTAATTTTCCATTATTTTGTTAGTAAACACGTCATTGGCGTACAGTGTGGCTTCTTCTTTTATCTTGTCTCTCAGTGTTAGTCTTTGTGTATTTTTGTGGGTGTTATTGTTGGAACATGTCATGTTTTATAAGGGACTGTAAAATTAACCAGCATATAGCACGAAATAATTCTTCATATTCAGAATTCAATTCCATTTCAATTCACAATCAGCTAAGCCCCTACTGCTCCGCCATTGCAAGAGTCACAAAACAAAATATGGCGCTGATCATAAATAATCCATTCGCGCAGCTTATAGCGCATTCCAGTCATCATAATATAAAATTACATTTCAGTGATTCGACCAGGGTTCGACAATCTATGTAGTTCAACCAAAGAATATTAACGTATACGAACGTTCATATTCTTTGGTTCAACCATGTGATGCAAAACAAGAATAAGCTACGTAACAATAAGTAGATGGCACTAGTTATAGTTATTTTTGTTTAATTCGTACATACAAATCCATATCTCAATAATCTGAATTTCGCATCAAACATTGTACGTGGCTATTTCCATTTTTTTAAATCGAAGTTCAATAAGTTAATAACTAACAGGGTTATTTGTACTAATATTTGTACCTACTTTGTTTTATCAAACCTCGCCAATCTTCTCGAAATTTTGCACGTCTCCATAATTTACCATTCTGAACAATTTATTCAAGTCACATTTTGCTATATATTCAGCAGAAAAGGCACTTTACCTAAAACCAAAACAGTTTTTACTCGGTGCACTGAGCATTTCAAATAGGATTATTTAAAAAATGGTTACTCCTACCGACTTCAGCAAAGTATACCTTTTTCAAATAAAACAGGTAGAAGAATCGATTGTTTCGATAGTCAGATGGCAACACTAAGCTGCAAAATAGTTACACACGCAAAATACCAATTGAGAGAAATTGCAAAAAAAATGATTTCCATTCCTCCCTCTTCAATGGGTCCCTGTGCCCTTAGGAAGCATTTCCGTATCCATGTTCATATGAACTTTTTTACTTAGTTTTCATCATAGAATCGGCGTGTTCAGGGTTGGCAGCTAATTATGAGACACCCTGTATAGCATGAAATAAAATAAATAAATATCGCGATCGAGTATATCACGAAATTTACGGAAGAATGGATTACATGCATATCATTTCGCAAGAAGTCAAGAGCTTTTACCATGAGATTATATTTAACGAGTAAGATTTTGCAGGACAATACAAGGTGAAATTTTGCGTCAGCCTGAATTTGTTGCAAAAATATTATTTACTGACAAAGCTTCATTCACAAGGAATGGTGTTTTTAATTACCATAATATGCATCAATGGGCAGATGAAAACCTACATGCTTTAATGGCTGGACGCTATCAACACTATTTTGTTGTTAACGTGTGGGCGGGTATTTAATAGGGCGCTTTATATTGCAAATACATTTAGGTGGATTGCAGTATTTGAACTTTTTAGAGCACCATTTATTTGAATTGCTGGAAGATAAACCTCTCCAACTAAGATGGCATATGTGGTATATGCACGATGGAGCTCCCGTGCATTATACTTTAGCTGTAGGGCAATGGCCTCATAACAATTTTCCATAGCGATGGATTGTTAGAGGTCAAAACGCGCCTATAGTTAGTTGGCCACCTCAGACCCCAATCCCTTACACTTTTATCTGTAGGGCCATATGAAGAATGCGGTCTACTCTACAGAAATTAACTGTAGAAGTATTGCATGATAGAATATTTAATATTAGCAAAAAAAAGGCGATCTCGGAGGCCATAAAACAGGTCCGGCCTGATCTAAACCCTCCAGATTTCTTTGTTTGAGGATATTTGAAGACATTAGTGTATGGTACTCCTGTAAATAGCCTGGACCAGCTGTAGCTACGGATTAATCAAAAGTGTCAAGAAATCCAAACCAAGGAGGGTGTTTTCGAAAGAATTCGAATATCGTTGAGACGAAGATGTCGTGCCTGCTTTGAAATGGACGGAGGGCACTTTGAACATCTTCTGTAACTTTCTTTTTGTTTGTTAAAAGCTTCCTTTGTCGGTTTATTCCTAATGAAATAAAATGTTTGAAAAACGAATAGTGGTCCATATCTCCGCAACCGTTACTTTGAGGACCAATGTTTATTAAAACTTTTCTGCTTATTTTGGTTCATACTATTACCTCCTGAAATATTTTATACTCTTTTTTTAACACCCTGTATAGAAAGAAATATTTTAACTTATACAGTGTGTACAGAAATATGTGAGTGCAGAATGATGAGACTAATGAAAATATTAAATAGATATATACTAAAATAAATAAGTTAGTTTATACAGGGTGTATAGAAATATATGAGCCGCCACAGCCTGCTAAGTTATTACATTTTTGTAGTATCACAATAAAAAGTCATCATGGAAAACATATAATTTATATTCATTAAATATCATATTACAACTGTTACAAAGATGTTTCAGTTTGTATACGTAATGGAAATTACGCAATATATAGATATAGAACAATTTTATACATAAAGTTAATGGACTCGGTGATTATGTTACAGTTTCAAAACGTTTGTAAATAATTTTGTTTAAATGTTCTAACAAATTTATGGTACAATATTAAGAAGTAAGCTAAATTTTACTAAAAAAGCAAATTTATTAGGTATTAGTTTACAAGTAAAGTTTATTCATTGACAGTTAATCAGTTTGACGTTGTCGATATTTCATTTTGACATTCAATTTCAAATAATTTTAATTTATTGGTATAATCATCTTTATAGTTAGATATTTGACTCAAGTTAAAGGAGGCCACCTGATGAAGCGATCCTAATAAAACGTAGAAATAAGTGAGATCTCAATTATTGTGGTTGAATTTCGAGTTCCCACTCCAGAGGTTAGTAAATATATTAAAATTTTTTAGATAATTATTGAATAGAGTTTTGTCTCTGGATGTTCATTAGCATACCTAGATGTTTGGTATCAGAGAACATACATATGACTTCATTGATAGGAATTGTAGGAGATTTGATACATATTAGCTTAAAATACCTTTCTTAAAAAGTAAAGTTTATGTTTACGAGACCGTTATACATCATCTTATATTGGTTAGATCACATAAATATATAGGTTCTTAATTAATTTATAGATGTTATTCCAGAATATATGCTATCTTATATAAAGAAAATAAATAATTCATGACAGTTTGCTGTCATAATTTAATATTACTAAATTCTATCTAAAAATTATTCATGTATGAAAAAATAAAAATGATAAGATATTTTTACTCTAAAATATTCAATGTGCTATATCAGGTGTCCAATGAAAACGATTATATTAAGAATTATTAATTATATATAATATAAATTCTGTACGAGATTTTTCAGAACTGTAATAGAGATAACCTTAATTACTTAAAATCTTAAAATATGGAGAAATGACATTAACGAATGTAATTTTAAATGTTTAAAATTTTATATTCAAAGATGCATTTTTTTTAAAAACATCGGATGCTGAATAAAGTAAGTATATTTTAAAGTTCTAGTGTGAAAAGAGAGTAAAATTAAATTTAGCATTTATTAAAAGGATGCACGTGTATGATTTTAAAACAAATGCAATGATTTTTTATAGATTTTCAGGTATTAACAATATTGTGTGAAACTAACTACTCTGTGGGCTAAAGCCCCAACCAGCGTTGAATTACACCCACAATATCTACCCACATTTTTTTTTATTATTAGCTTTTGTAACATTTTTGTACTGCTTGAGAAAGGTATTTTAAGTTAATATATATCAAATCTACAATTCCTATCAATGAAGCCATATGTATGTTCTCTGATATCAAACATCTAGGTATGCTAATGAACAATTCCACCGAAACTCTATTCAATAATTATCTAAATATGCTAAAAAATAATCCTAAAAATGCAGAAATAGGTCAGATCTCATCTATTGTGGTTGAATTTTCGAGTTTTCACTGTCAGAAGTTGTTTTAATTAAACTAGGTTAGTAAATTTAGATAGATTAATTTCTTTAGATAATTATTGAATAGAGCTTTGTCTGTGGAATTGTTCATTAGCATACCTAGATGTTTGATATCAGAGAACATACATATGACTTCATTGTTAGGAATTGTAGGAGATTTGATATATATTAGCTTAAAATACCTTTCTCAAACAGTAAAAAAAGGCAATGATTTTGTAAAAACCTTTACCAAAATTGACTTCGTGAAAAATTTGTACTTCTCACAGTGGTACACTCTAGGGTCTGCTTATGTTTCTAAAAGAAAATATATTTACAGTTTAATACAAAAAAAAAATTGTCATTTTAATGCAATCTTGAAATTATTTAAACCTGTATTTTAAGGATTTTATTATATTCAAGAAAAACGTTGTGTTGCTTGAATAAACCATTATATTTTATCTTAATGTCTATATTCATCTTCCACCTAGTTTTTGCATGTCATCAGAAATAACAATGAAAAACAACAGGAAATAATTTTCATATTCCACTTGTTAAAGATATTCTTAAATATTTTTCCATACCTACGTTTTGTAATTTTTATCACATATGCAGAAACAATATCCCAATTACTTCTATTTGGTATATAGTACCTATCATACAGGGTGTATCAAACATTTGTACTGTCTTTAATAATCTGTCAAGACCGGTTAGGTTTTCTATATATAGGGTGTTCCAAATTAGTGAATTAGGTGATATTACATTTCTTTCATGGATACATACAGTCATGCAGAATGATCGGATTTTTGTGTTGTTTTTTTTTTGTTAAAATTTTTTGTAAACATTATTTGATTAGGAATTAATAATATTGTGTGAAACTAACTACTCTGCTGACTAAATCAACTCAATATTATTAGCTTTTATAGATATTTTACTGTATTGTAATAGCTATTTACATCACAAAAGAGGAATGTGTCAAGCAAAGACAGTTTACTCCCGAGGAATGTATCTGATTTCTTTTACTACATGTCTTGCTATATATTATTTTCAAAAACTATTATTTTTTCTTCATTGAAAATTAATTGTTATGATAACATAACAAATATACTTTAAATACATATTATTTTTCATTTAACTTTTATTATTTATATTAATATTAAACGTGCAGTTACGAGGACTAATATGGACACTATGGACAGAAGAAAAATAAGAAATTGCAGCTTCATTATGTGTAGTATTGTCGCTTCCTACATTATTACAAACACGCTGATCATTTTCTATAATTTGATTGGCAAGCTATCTCTTTTTTGCAAGAGACTCTTTTATATGGCCTTCAGCAATATTTGTTTCACCCAGAATGTTGCTTTAGAGTTAACATATCTGCACCAGTGTTTACTAATAAAGCTGCTGAAGATCTCCTAAAACTGTGTCTTACTACTACTTGATTTACACATATTCCTGATTTAAAGCATATTGTCACGGAATTTGCCCCACTCACTCCCAAACCGACGACTGTGGCACCGCGAATTGCCTAAGATTGCCCCGATCGCCCCTACGCCATTCTGGTAAACAAACAACATACCGTGAATCGAGGCGTTACTAGAAAATTGTGGAAACGACGAGAAGCGTTCCAGTCGTTCGAGAAAATGGGTCTAGAAATGCTAGAAAATACCTGGAACATTCGTTGAGTCTATAAAAGAAGAATAAACGGCCGAGGTAGTTAGTCTTGTATTAGTCTTGTGTTACAGTCTGAAGTGAAGTGTTTATTTAGAGAGATCAAGGCGATTTAGATAGCGATTAATTAAATCAGTGTTTAAGTTGACCTGTAATTAGTAGTCAGTAGTGTACTGAGCAGTTAATAAAGAAGTGATTAATTAACGGATTGTTTTTCTGGAAGTAAGAAAAAGACGGATTGGGAAATCCGTGACAATATAAAGAAACGCTACTTCTCAGCTTTCGACCGGAGACACGCATATTTTCTGTAAATTTCTTCAAAATTTGCAGTATTATTTGTTGCAGGCGTTATGGTAATGTACATTTTTATTTGTTTTTGTGTAGATACGGAAGTTTCGCAATAATAAGAGATTATCTTCAATGCCAATACCATCATTTTAAGAAGCGCATCACACCGACATGGCCCTGAAACTTAAATAATAAGAAATTTGTACAAATGAAAAATATGTTAAATTCATTAATAAACACCATTCTCGGGTGCAAGTAAATATTTATTTATATCTTCTCTGGTAAAAGTATTAGTTTAATTTAGTTTGTATCCTACATTTTTACGTTTTAAAAATGCTATCAATTTTGGATACTTATTATCAATATTATCTTTCAATTGTAGTATTATATGTAACATTGAATATTTAAACCAAAGTGTTGAAGATTTAATGATTTTCCTTTTATTGGAAAATAAGCAAGTATAGTTATTTATCTTGCTTTACTTTGATTGCTGACCGAACTCAACTTCGTGTCCTTCGGTCAACTGCAACCAGCGCGAGGTTAGGTATAAAATTTGTCCTACGATTATGCGGAAAATTGTCTGAATTACCCTGGACATAAACATTATGACAGCAATACGACAGGCCTTCTGTATAATATAACAAAAATCATGTGAAAAAGTGCATTTTACCGCACTTTTGCGAAAAAGTGCCACTTTCGCTACAAAAAACCGTACGATCATGCGGAAAAGTACACTCTTCGTAGGAAAAAGTATCAGTTTGATCAAAAACATACATATTACTTCTATGATAGGAATTGAAGACAAATTTATTTATATTAACTTAAATACCTTTACTTTATTTATTGCTTCACTAAAATAAAATTAACAGACAACAAAAGTAGGAAATATATTGTCATTATTACATTAAATTATAATATTGCTATTTAACGTTTTGTACCGCATTTAATCTTATGCGATATGTCTTGTGGAGCTTTTTCCGAGCCAGCAAAATGTAATGAATTTTTTAAGTTTTAATTAAACTGAAACTCATATACGTTCCTGCTAGAACGAGGACAATTTTAAGCCTGCCGGTTGTTGTTTGGACAATGTCGTGTGTACATATACATTATTTATTCATATTTCGCAGTCGGGAGGATGTGTTACATTTCCACCCAGACATTTCTATAAAAATATGTTTGATTTAATGGGCATATGCTCTTGTTTAGCTATTTTTTCCAGTGCATAATGATGATTGTTTAGTGAAACAGTTATAAGCAAATTAAGTTTTGAAAATTATATATTTTTACAATCCATCTTAAAATTACTGAAATTTGTATCACATCTATAGCTTCATATACGTACATGCTTTTGCAATAATAATAACACTTCTTTAAAATAGTGTTTGGACGTCTGTAAGTTCTGAGTAGAAATTTCATTAAATATCTATTGGCGAGTGAATCAAATAAGAACTAATATTAAAAGTTGAAAGTAGATTTCATTACATATACATCAGCAGTTGAAAATAAATCGCAAAATTCATTGTAAACAGTGTCATCATTATTACAAACAATTGTACTTACGTTACGGCTGCAAGATATAGTGCAATATGTAAGGCACCATATAGATCTGTTATAGTAGTTGCTTACCAAGCATATTTGCTCCATAATCATTGCAATCGACACAAAAATGTCATATTAGAGGGAACCAATTGGAAGTACAGGATAATGCCTTTCCTTCTGTCGCCATATTGTGAAGAAAGAAAAAAAATCTTAATTAAACATATTGTCACGGAATTTGCCCCACTCACTCCCAAACCGACGACTGTGGCACCGCGAATTGCCTAAGATTGCTCCGATCGCCCCTACGCCATTCTGGTAAACAAACAACATGCGTGAATCGAGGCGTTACCAGAAAATCATGGAAACGACGAGAAGCGTTCCAGTCGTACGAGAAAATGGATCTAGAGATACTGGAATATACCTGGAATATTCGTTGGGTCTATAAAGAAGAATAAACGGCCGAGTTAGTTAGTCTTGTATAAGTCTTGTATTACAGTCTGAATTAAAGTGTTTAGTTGGAGATATCAAAGTGATTTAGATAGCGATTAATTAAATAAGTGTTTAGTTGACCTGTAATTAGTAGTGTTCAGTAGTTAATAAAGAAGTAATTAATTAACGGATTGTTTTTCTGGAAGTAAGAAAAAGACGGATTGGGAAATCCGTGACAATATATACAATATAAATAGGTGAAATGATAACAATAACATGAATATACTTACTTTCTGACAATTTTATATACAGTTGGTTGTTAAATTCATCAATATACAAAACATTTTTTTATTAAATTTCCAGCAGCATAGGAAATATAAGGTTAACTGAGGGTGTGTCAAAAAATTACCATTATGTACTACATATTTCACGATAAAACTTTTTCCGCATTAAAATGTACTGCTCCCTGATGGTCAAACCAACTAAGCCATTCGTAAGTACTCCTATGCAACATTTTGTTTTTAGAAGATACAATTAAACGATTTTAAAGTTCTCTAAATATAACACCATGCAACACAAAAATTGTACGAGTATAACGAAGTGTTATAGAATTTTTATGAGATTGCTTTGTAACTGTGTTATAAAAATTCTTTAAGACCTGTGAAAACGTTTATTCAACAATTCTATAAGTATTTCCTGCAAACCTTACAGAAGCGCTTAAAAAACTAAAAGGTTCTATAGAACGGTGCCCATTTCTATGGTATAAGTGTTGTAAGAACGTTTTGAAAATGTTCTTAGAACAAAATTTGCTCTGGAAACGTTCTTACCATTTTTATATAACAGGAAATTGTTAGCTTGGCACTGTATAATGTAATGTGGACAGATTGGATGCAATGGCTTCTCACACATGTTACATTATATGTAAAATTATCTATTACATTACAATTACATGTTGCATCTGTAGTGTATGTAAAGCTTAAGGGCCACAAAATGATTTGTAAGCAGAAGAGTGCATTTTTTTTAAATAGGTTAAAATATTTGCCAATCAGGGTGAATTTAAACTTAACTTTTTAGGTATGTCGTGAAAGTATTAATAAAAAACAAACCTTTAATTATACATGCTCTTAGAAAAACTTTTTACTCGAATTGTTTCTATTCAATCCTTTCAGTCTTTATTTCAGTCGTAAACGCAAAACTCTCTAAAACTCCACAGGCACAAATCACATGGCTTTAGGTCTAGCAATTTCGCAGGCCATCGTATTGATCAAATGCAACCTATTCAACTGTTGGAAAATAGGTTATTTAAAATGTTTTGTCTGTTCTCGTATAAAATCAGGTGGAGCACGCGTCGTTTAAAAACCTTGTCTTGTCTAACATTGAAGATGGTATTTTCAAGTAGCTTCAGCAAATTATGTTCCAAAAAATGAAGATGATTTAAGGCAGACATTCGGTCTGGAAGAAAATAAGTAATACAATAGGCATACGTTACAATATCGGCCCAAACATATATACAAAATATATATTTTCGAAATTAATTCTGTGAATAGGGTTAGAGTTGCGGCAAGAATTCAAACGACTTACGTCATGCGAACAAATATATAAGTGGATCGGTCAGTGGTCACACCGTTTAAGGCGTCAGTACTTGAATCGAGGTGACTAGATCGCTGTGTGGTTCGACCCCCGCAGCCGGTAGACCGTATATAAGCTATATTCGTGGAGAGATTGGCACCCTCTCTGCGGGTATGGTAGGGTGGAAGAATGTTGGCTTGGGTCAATGTGATAGCGGTTGACATTTGACTATCCCCCTAATTAATGAGGTTTTCCAGGTTTCCCTTATTCCTGCACTGAATGGTGGTTAGGGCTTACCAACGTAAGTCGTTCCTGGGCGCAAATGCGGCCTGCTTAATGATAATATGCCGCCCTCTCTCCCGCACAAGTCTTCGACTTCGGGGCTAACCCTCGTGATTAGAATGAGGGGTAGATATGTTATTATTAAAGTCATAATATATGCATCTAAATATTTAAGAAGCTGCAACTGATTATAATAAACCTATATACTACTCTATATGTTTGCACTATACAGGGTGTTCGGAAAACATGAAAACATTTTTTAATTTTTATTTCTGACAACTTTTTTTGTAGTAAACCGATTTTCTTTAAATACGGTAAAAATTTTTTTTTACAGATCATAACTTCGTTATTATTAAGAATTCGAAAAAGTGTTACATAAGCTTATACGACTATTTTTATCAGTAGATTAGGCTCCCGAAGTTTTTGCGCATATTTTCCGGACACCCTGTATATTGCAAAAGATTACAAAAAATGATTGTATTTAACGCAAAATACCACTGAAAATTACGTTGACAATAAAAACAATTGCGTAACGTGAGCAGTGACGTAAGCCGTCTAAATTCTTGCCGCAACAATAGTTAGTGTGTTTTCTTAATCATTATTTGTAGGTCAGAAATACAAATACAGAATTATTTCAAATTGCTCTACTTTGTTAGGTAATTAAATTCTAGTAAGAATTTTTCAAATTAATTATTTTTTTATTTCTGTTTTACGCGCATTGTCCAATGCCGTTGTAATATTTTGTTTACTTGTACTTATCAATGTTAATTTACAGTTTGAAAAAATGCAATGAATAATTTTATAATGAAATACTAATAAATCTCGCTACAACTTTTTAAATGGGAACATCCATTTTTGCCAATGTTGAAAAAGTGCGTTTATTTATTGAATAATTAATAATATTGTTAGTATATTTCTCCCATTTCCATTTACATTGCCATTACACATTACAAACTTTAAAACGAATCAGAAACGACAATAAAATTTAATTACATTGCACTGAAATTTTTACTATAATGTATTAATAACAGAAACTGAACCACGAAACGACCGTAAAATATGGCAAACTATATTAGACTGTCTCTGTTGCACTCTCATAAAAAACATAGCATGCCTCGGAACTGCTTCAAAACGTCGTACCTAACGTAAACTGAAAATGTGACAACAAAAACCAAAAAATTGTAAATAGTACATGTTTCAGCGTTTTATACAGGAATATAATTTCACTTTTTTATTAATACTTCCTTACTTCAATATTTTCGTTCTGGGTGTAACTTCAATTAATTCAATAAATATATTACAATAATATTCAGTGATATAAATGACTAAATGTATTCTTAGTTGGTACAACCAGCGAATACTCAAAGGCAATCAATGTGAGCCTAATTGGATTATCCTATGTTAATTGAACTAACCTCTTAATTTACCTTTTCAGTGGATGGCCCATTGTAACTAAGTTACCTAATAATTACATCTTTCTAAAAAAGAATTGCTTAAGGACGCCTTATTCTTGAAATAGTGTTTTGTACAAATACAAGTAATTTTAGACATTTAAGAACTGAATAATATAGAGTTTAGCAAATATCAAAAGCGTCAGAAAGCGATCTATCCAGCAAATTTTTAGGTACTGAAATCTTTCAAAATATGTATGTTTTTTAATTCAACTATAGATGTAAACACTGTTGTAACATATACTTACTTACGTAGTTCTGTATATAAAATTCTTCAATTTTATTTATATCACTGCTTTCGAAAAGTGACGAATTATTTTTGAAATTGAGAAGTTTTCGAAAAAATCCCCTGGCACGTCGATTTTGATTTTAAAAAAAGCACTTTTTGGCATACAACCCACATTTGTGACGTCATCGTTGTTCGAGATATGACGTCATCGGCAATTTTTTTAAATAGCAACCCCCAATTGTGACCATGCCATTTGAAAGAGCGTGCCATTCTACATACATACATCATGAAAAATTATGGTGTTACATAACAAAAATTTCAAGAAAATAATGTTTGAAGATTTTAAAATTTAATTTTCACAATAGTATTGACCTACTGTGAGGATACAAAAAAATTTAAATAATTTGTTTCTATTACTTTCCGTTTAAAAGTTATAAGCAATATCATCCTAAAGTCTCAAAAGATATTACCACCTAAAAATCACATTAACGGTGAAAGGATTATGTAGTCGTTGGAAAACAATTGAATGTTCGTTGTTTAAAGTGTATAAATGTCATTAAGAATAAACAAAAGGTGAAACAATAATTAAACTTAAAAAATGAGTCATACGCCCTCATATTGCATACATATTGTAATTTATTCTCTATATGACCTCCTATCATTTCAAGACACATATCCAATCTTCGCCTGACTTTTTTGTGGGCAGCGTTTATTTGCATTTCGCTGTTTAACTCATTACAAGCGTTTGTGATTGTTTCTTTCAATTTAGTAATATCTCCCGAAGCTGTTTTGTAAACCTTATATTTTAAAACCCCCATAAAAAATCGTGGGGTGTTAGATCTGGTGACTTTCCGGGCTACTAGGTCCATTGATCCCAATTAAGTTTTCGTGAGTGTTATCTAAATATTGCCGCACAATCCTGGCCTTGAGCGGTGGAGCTCCGTCGTGCTGAAACCATAGGTTTCTCCTTAGCTGCAAAGGTACATTCTGCAGAAGTGCAGGAAATTCTTTTTGTAGGAAATTTAGGTAACTCCTGCTGTTCAATGTATGTTAATAAAAATGAATGCCCACCGATGATGCCGCATCATACATTTACTCCAAAATGGTCTTGATTTTGGACTGGATTTACAATATGGATATTTTCAATGGACCAGTAGTGTTCATGACAAACCGACTATCATCCTTCCAAAGAACATGCTGCAATCAACAGTTTCTACATTTCCTACAATTTGAGTTATATAATTAAGTTTGTTTTCAATGTGACGCTCAGGCAAATACTCCAATTTGTGAATTTTGTAGTCATAACACCCATTAGTCTTTAAAATTCGTTGAACGGTTGATTTATCCAAATTCCCGGCTAGCTTGCCGCATACAATTTCGTGGGTTTTATCCAAAATACTGTGACAGTCTAACTGTGTTAACATTGTTTCTTACTCTTCGATCAATTATTTGATTCGTCCGAATAGAAAATGCATCTTTGTTTCGTTGCAAGGTCACCTCCAATCTTGTAAAGGTCCTATTATCAGGAATGAGGCGCTGTAGATGCCTTTCTTGATAAAATTCTACAGTTCTTCTTAAACTTTTTTGTGATTCACCGTAAATTAGCAACATATCAACTTTTTCTGAATGAGAAAGCAGTGTGTATGCACAAGTATTTTGTGACATTTATGCACGTTAAACAACGAACAATTATTTTCCAACGACAACTTGCTCATTCCTTATAAGCTTTAAACGGGAAGTAACACAGAAAAAAATCTCTAATAAAAGTTCATATAAGTAAATAAAAGTATTAGAAAAAGAGTTTTTAACACTTAACACTTTTTTAATTTGGTATGTTTCTTGAAAAAATATAATAGATGACGTCATTAGTCGTTTCTGTCAAATCCCATAGATAATACTTTTTATTGAAAATGTAGGTTTCCTCATTCCATTTAACACCACGTGTCCCAAATTTTATTTAAATTTTTTGTTTCCTCACAGTAGGCCCATACTATCTAGTTTGAGACACCCTGTAGAACAAATAATTTAATATTGTTTAAAACTTCATCATTTCCTCCACAGTATTTAAATTAAATTTAGAAATTCGAGTATATGTACAATGACTTGGTACAAATATTTTAAGAGGGGATAGGGAAAAATAAGAATTAACGGAATCACACTCCAAAAAAATTCCAAACTTATTTATAAAGCCAAAAAAAAATGTTTTTCGATATTATTTTAAATCCTTATTTAACGTCGCCAATGCTTGTTGGTTGCATACTCTACAAGCATGCAACAGTCGCTCATTAGTCAGTATCGCTGTCATGTCATAATTGAATTTCTGTGTTTACGTTGTAATTTTGTGTTCTTCTTCAGTTTTTAGTGCCTTATTTTAATTTTTAAACGTTTTATAGTTATTAAATAAAGATATTTGTGTTGGGTGCAGATATTTTCCCACAATATAGTTCGCCGGTTTGGTTTTCTAGGTTATGGGACAATACTGCCGCGTTTACATTAAAACGTCTATTATTTCTTTCGTTCGATTTTGTTATAATAAATAGGAATCTAATCTATCTAATTGTACCTACGGGAAGTGTCTTTTATCGGTAGTGAGTGGCTGTAATGAGCGAATATGTAGTTCTACCAGTTTATAACGAAATAATGGAAAACGAATGCAAAATATTGGAGCTAAGTGGATTAACTGTTACCTATCTATCAGGTATTATAACTATTAAGAATGTTAATTTTCGTTTCTACATTTAGAAATGCTGCAAAAAACGACGATGGTAGTAGATATTGTTGACAGCTGTAAGTTTTATCTATGGATCTAAGCCATCTCAGTCGGTTCTTCATAGGCGCCGACTTTCCGTAGGAAAAAAGGGTTTTGCCCCATTTTTTAAATATCGAGCTAAAATTCTGGAAAATTTTTTTTATCGTCGTTTAGGCCTCCCTGGGCACGTGGTTAAATTTTTTGTACTTAGTCATACTTAACCCTGTATATGTCTATTTATGTTACAGATCTATATCATCAACCTTCTGAATTTTTTCACAATGAGAAAATTTTGTGGTGTATAGTAGCCAAACTGTAAAAAGGCACAGAAAACTTTGCAGGGAAGGTAATACTAATTAGGTGCATTTGAAAGTTTTTTAAAGGGCAATAATGGAGCCTATAGCGTTGTCTTTATGTAGGTACTACTTATATCGTTCCCCTAGCTTCTGTGTAAGAAGCAAGTGTATTTGATTGTTTTGTCTTTATTTAAAATTACATCGTTCCTCTTTCCTCATTAATATTTTCCAAGACATTATTATATTAGAGGAGTCTATATATATCCTAAATAGTCGTAAATCCTTCTTGAATGGAGAAAAATCTGTAGCTATTATAAGAGATCAGATATTAGACAGTTACAAATCCTTAATAAACTGTCTTCTCCTGTCAACTTTAACTACCTGGGTGTTTATTCCTTGCTATATTATTGTCTGTTGTTCTTTGAAAGACACTGGTATTCTGCATACAACAACTAAAGTAGGTCAACTATCGTCGCCATAAATAGTAATAGCAAATCAATTATAACCCCCGCGAAATCAGAAAAGTAATCGGCAAGAGGCAATACAGAAGCAGCAGGTTCTTTGCTGCATAGGGCTGGGCGGCGCATCCTGAGTAGCACGACGCCGACGCAACAAATAGAGGCGCCTCGACCCATAAAGCTGCGGACTAACATCATAGTGCGGTGAACTGAAATCCAGAGAACACGCGTATACACGCGCGCCGTGTGAAAACACGATCGGCTGTACGACAGTTCCGTTCTGTTTATTATGCGTCTCTGAACATAGCCCACAAAAGACGAAAATACATCGCGGCAACGACCTGCATGTCTGACACACGGAGTTTACACCAACTAATTTAAGTTTAATAAACCGGTACGGTGACCTGTGCCCACAATTAAAACTTTGTGATGTGTGATTTGAAAACACTGTTTGTGATGTCTTCGCCTAGCAGACAAATCCCTACAAGATGACAAGTGATGGCTACGCTTTCGCTGCTGGTGCTTGCTGTAGCGCTAGCCTTAGCGGCTCCAGACTGGACCGATTGCCCCAGTCCCTGCCGATGTAAGTGGAGCTCGGGGAAGAAGACCGCCGTGTGCAAGGATGCGGGATTCACGGGCATTCCCGGCACGTTAGACGGTGATATGCAGGTGCTCGACCTCTCCGGGAACTCTATATCGAATCTCCCAAAAGCGGTATTCAAATCGGTAGGCTTAATTAACTTACAACGTATTTACTTATCGAATACGGGCCTAAGCGAGATCCATCGGGACGCGTTCAGGGATCTAATTATTTTGGTAGAACTAGACCTGTCGCATAACAGGATAACCAGTTTACACCCCGAGACTTTTTACGGCAATGAGAGATTGAGCGTTATTTACTTGACCGACAATCCCCTGAGGCAGCTCGTCCGGGCTCAGTTTCCTCCCTTAAGGTATCTCAAGACATTAGAGCTAGAGAGCTGTCGACTGGAATCTATAAATAAGGAGGCGTTTATACATTTATCAGCTCTAGAAACTTTGGATTTAAAACATAATTTGCTAAAGAACCTCTCCGAGGCGGCTTTCATGAACTTTGCTAACTTAAAGACTCTCACTTTGGATGGTAATCCA
The DNA here is from genome assembly GCA_025584915.1 of Monochamus saltuarius. Classification (NCBI taxonomy): domain Eukaryota; kingdom Metazoa; phylum Arthropoda; class Insecta; order Coleoptera; family Cerambycidae; genus Monochamus; species Monochamus saltuarius. Next base: position 58,649,668 of record CM046724.1, read on the forward strand.
TGGCGGTGTGACTGTGAGTTACGCGGTTTTAGAGACTGGTTTTTGGCCAGTAAACTGCATTCCGTTCCGTTAGTTTGCTCCGAACCCGAGACATTAAGTGATCAGTTGTGGGAGAACGTGCCATCGGAGGAATTCGCTTGTTCACCTCAAGTATTCGCTCACCCACAAAATCAAGTGCAAGCCGAGGCCGGTGGTAACGTCAGTTTCGGGTGTCACGTCTTGGGGGATCCGGAGCCGCAAGTTTCTTGGCTGTACGAGGGCTACCCCATCAATCATACCTGGTTAGTGGTCGAGGCGGAAGAGGGCTTGTTGGATAAATGGGCCAATATCAGTATATATAATGTCAGCGACGCTGATGTGGGTTTGTATACATGCGTCGCGAGAAATATCCTGGACTCTGCTTCCGTGAACGTCAGTCTAGTGCTTCCGGAAGTAGTGACTGCCACGACTCTCAGCAAGTCGGACACGAAAATAGTGTGGTGGGGCTTAGTGATGGTAAGTGTCGCGGTGGGATTTTCCGCTGTGGTCACAGTGATCGCGGTGTGTTGTGTTAGGAGTAGAAACAACAACCAGAAGCGGAACATGAAGGCCAGCGTCAGCTTCACAGACCAAGAAAAGAAGCTGTTGGATGTCAGCATCGCCACTACCACCGATCGGGGCACCGGTAGCTGCGAAGCCCTGGGTCCTGACCTGGAAGTGATGGATCCGCCGGTCCATATCACCATAGAAAGGGAGCCACTGCCCATAGCCGTGTTTCCGCCGCCCCCAGAATTCTCTGGCAGTGGAGTTCCAGCCGGCGCCTACGGAAACATCTTTATTTCAGTGTCAGTGAGTCGAGATCCCTCGATTGATGTGACCAGGTGTCCTGACCTGTTGGACTTGTCCCACAGGCCCAAGCCGGTGTACCATGGGATGGCCACGCTGCCAAGGCGCCCGTGTGCTGCCCCCCAGTACGACAACATGGGCCCCCGGGTGACTGCTGGAGGTAGCTCCACGCTGTCTCTACCAGATGCTACCGCTCCGATTGTGACGGAGCTGCCGCCACCCCCGCCACCCCCCTGCGTCCCGCTCACCCCAGAGTTTGTCTCTCTCTAACCTCCCTGTGGTTAATCTTCAATTAGTGCCTTTGCTCACATCAATATATTCATTTACGTCTATTATCATTATATAGTTAAGGACCTATAGGTAAAATTGTATATATAGGACTTTAAATTACTAAATACTGTCGCATTATGATAGCATACCCAAGCAATGAATATATCGACAAAGAAAATTAATTACATTTGTCGTATAAATAGGCTAATCATTTCAATATTATTGATTTTGACGAAGAACTCAGAAGATCCATTGTATGTTGAGCGAAACAATGCAACAATTTTCAAAGTTTGGCAGGAATCTTAAAAACATTTCATAGATTTCAAAAGATTTACTAAAGAAAAAGTATATATTTTTCGATATTTTAAATTTTGTATGTAGTTGACAAATTTTGAAGTTAGTGAATAATTTCAATAATCATTTGAATCTTGAAGTAGTATTTTTCCTAATTACTTGTACGTACTCGTACATGAATTATGTCATGTCATTCAATAATGGAAATATATTAAAATAATAATAGTCAATTTTGTTCTCCTTGTTTTGTCATTTAAGAATTTTACAAAGAGATTAACAATCCATTTATTCAATTAATTGACGGTAAGAGTTTCTTTACATTTGACTGATATTTGAAAAAGCTTCAAAATTTCGAAGCTTATAGTACTCCGTTATTTAAAAAGAAATCAGGATTATTACTGGTAATCTAAGTATAGAGAAGAAAATTATTATATTAAATTATTAATAGGAAGATACTTTTGTTGATCATGTTTCTCATATTTTTTTTAAAAGCAAAGTCAGGTAGCTTGTTCGTTCTTTTCTGAAAGACGATTGGAATAATTTGGTCAGATTTTCACATAGAAGTTCTTTTGCAAGAATTTATATAACGTGAGTAAATACTTAATTTTTGCAAACATTTGTGCTGCTTCATTAAAATAACGTTTTCTTCCCGTGACACTGTCGCTTTATTCAGATCACGTCAATAACCATGTATTGAATTCAATTTTAAAGCGAGGTTTAGGGTTATCTGCAGTGGACCAACTATAAGAAGATTGCAAAACTTATCTGTTGATATTGTGTTAGATAGTCAGTTATAAATACTGTTTTGTTATAGCTCTTGTGATAATAAGCTAGTATCTAAGTGACCATCTCATATTTCCTGAGAAAAACTCTTAATACACTAGCAACAGAGAAGTAATCGTCAATCATAGTTCCATGATACTTAATTGTTTAATGATACTGTAATAATTTTCTAGAGATTTTTTGTTCCTTCAATCAGTGTTAAAAGAATTGCTGCTTGCAGACACTAATAACTTTGCATATATGAATTTGATAAAATTTATAAAAAATAATATGCATTTATATAAACAGTGATAAAGTAAAAGTACATAATACGAATCTTGAGAAAAATTGCGACACTAACAGGTATTTCTCTTAAGACCGATCTAAGAGAGAAACATTAAGAAAAGAACCATAAAGCTATTGACACAATTTCTTAATGTCATCTATTCTTAGATCCGGAGGTGGCGTCATTTCTATGATGGAGAAGATATTTTAGTAGAACTATGTTAATTATTAAAAATGTAAGAAAGGCGGAGTATCCCAGTTTTCATTCTAATTAAGCATTAGACAATAGCAATCACTTAAGAGATAAAACTAAAAAAAATTGGTTAAACTACTAGGGCCATACGACAATTTATTTTTGTATTTCTCCAAACAAAAAAGAACAAATTGTATAAAATGTGGTCATTTATGTGACTTTTTAGTAAGAAACAATTTGTTTTAATTTTTTATTATGGTTTTACTTACCTCAATTAAAGTTATTTGATATTTTTTGTATAACTTGAATACATTCCAAAAATTTTTTGCCAAAAATTAATTTGATTCATTACAAAAATAATTAATATATGTCATACATATAAAGAATGATTGATATACTGTTTATATCATGCATATTTTAAGTTTAAAATGACATAATATCTTTGTTAGGCATTTCTTGAGAGCTAACATTTGTAAATTAACTGTAAAAGAATTTTCAGTCCTCCATTTCTGCAAGATATGTAAACGACATTCGATGGAACTTATGATATATTTTTAATTAACAAACTCGTGAATTTAAAGCAAAGTAATGCGATTGTATTTATTAGTACTATTAATATAACAGTTTTACCATATGTCCATATCATGTCCTTGGAAATAACTCCGTATAAGTATATTGTAAAATCAGCAGTCAAATTTGTACTATAAATAAGTAGTGTCTTGTTCCACATGCTCAATGTGAGTTAGACATTACGGCGATTTTTTAAGAACAAAATACGTTTTATCTAATCAAAATAAAGACAAATTTTCAAAAAAAAAAAACTGTGAACATTGTTTTACCACCATTCAAATTTCAGCTGAATGTCTATTATATAGAAGTTAATGTTTGTATATTACAGTTTTGCCAGTACGGGAAATTTCTTCAGGACTTCACCGTAGACTGTCCAATAAATTAGGTCCATACTGAAATTTTTATTTGTAACTGAATTTGTTCATACTATTGTTGATTTTAACATCTCAAATTTTATGTACGAAATGTTAGACAGAAGTAGTCAATAAACTGTTTTTAAATCATATTGTTGGCCAAATTGTTTAACAGACCCCCTTTTTGATGATCTAAATGTAACAAATCGGAAGTGAATTTCAATTTAAGACTTACGTTACTTAAAAATATCGAATTGTGCCAGAATAGAAGAACATTTTACTACAACCAGAGGTAGTTAAATATAGGTAGATAATTTTGGATACCAGTTGCTACAAGCGTTTTAATAGAGAGCACAGAGAGTTATTTTTCTTGTTTCTTGGACAGTCTACATTTTACTCTATTAGTAGCAAATGTTATTTTTGTACATTTTCCTTTTTCCCTTAAAACACTGGACAACTCCTTACACGCCGCAGGTAAGAATAGAAGTAGAATACGTTACGGTTGCGTTTAATATACAGTTTGTTTTTCTTCATACTGCTTATACAAGGTGTTCGAAAAGTAAAAGAGGCCAAATTAGGAGGAAATTGTACACATAAAGATGGCCCAAATTCTATGATACATTTTCGAAAACTTATTACTAGGTAATATCAAAACATTCTTTTTTCAATGTTTTTATATAACTTTTTTGTCAGTACAGCTCTTTTTCCTAACTTTTACATTTATTATTGGTAACAGATTATTTAAAAAATAAAATGTATCAAAATGTTGAAATTTTAATGAATGTGGCCTAACTTTTTACTCGTATGTTTTTTTAATAAGTTAAAGCAATATTAAAATTTATCAATATTTTTTTGACGTAGTTTGTTACCAACAACAAATGTACCAAATTTTAAAAAGTCGCTGTTATAAAGGAAATTCTGAAAAATATAAACTAAAAAGAATTTATAGAGGGTGTAAAAAATAGAGTGCTTTTGGTAATAGCAGGTACTGATTAAAATATGAAAAAAATTCTTATTAATATATGGTGTCCGGAAATGATACGTCAGTATTTCTGGAGGCCATTCCACACGCAAAAGTAATGCCAAAATGTTCTATAACGTATTTTCGGAAACTCTAAATTAGGAGAAAGAAAAAATTTGTTGATTTATTTTTTTCTCAACAATTTCATAAACATGCTTACATGACATTGTGATCTGTCAAAACTAATTTAATGCAAATTTGTTTAAGGAAACTAAAAACTTTGTTACAAGATGTGCATTGTTAAGTATTTTAAGGCTAAGGACAATTTAAAAGAAAGGATGGATAAGTGTACACAACTTTTCTGTCTTCGACTCCGCTAATTTTGAGTTTTTGAAAAAAATTTATAGGCATTAATTTTTCGTGTTTTATATCTGGAATATTGATGCATCATATTCGGACACCTTATACGGGGTGATTCATTAAGAATGGGCAATCTCTGAACTGGATATACTACACACCAAAATATGGCGATTGAGCTTAATATGTCTTTTACAAATGTTGCAGGTTTACGAGATACAGGGTATTTAAAGTTGGAATTTTAATTTGAAATTTCTTAATAATTTTGTCAACGTCAATGGTGACGATGAAATAGGCGCACGTAAGCAAAGTATATAGGTTGTAACAAAAATACAGGTCATCCCAGTAACTGCGTATTTCTAATGACAAAATATGACGATTTAGCCCTACTTACCTATATAAAAATGCTTCAAAAGATACAGGGTGTTGAAGTTGATCTTTTAAATTTGTTTTTTCCGCAATAACTTTGTCAATTTTTCACGTATCACTTTGAAATATAATAGAAATATTACTAGTGGGTGACCAAATTCTTAAGGGTGTTGTTGTAAACAACACCTAAAAGGCAAACGTGGAAACTGGGAGAAAGAGGGCACTTTGTCTTCCTCATTTTATCGGACGTGCGCCCATGGACAACTTCTTCCAAGACCGTAGTATAAAATTTTATTTAGAAAATTTTACTACTGTTGCTATTTTTGCCTAAAACTCTTTTTTCTCAACATTAATTTGACTGCAGATACAATTTTAAATTTTCATAAGGAATGCTCAATGGAACAATTTGAAAATAATTTACCAGGGTTTTAAATGTTGAAATTGATTTTATACAGAGTTTCTCTGAATATAGGGCTAACCACATTTACAGATTTATCATTTCTACGCAACAAGTGTATTTTTACTTCTATAATTTTGTTAAGAAAATTGAAAATATTCGTAGAAACAGAATCTTAAACATATTCTCATGCACTCAAATTTAATTTAACATATTAATACAATATTTTAATTCACTTATTTCATATTTTAGTTAACTAATTTCTACACATTTCTGCCTGCCTAATTAATAAAAATCTAATATTTTGAAAAACATGGTCGCATTTATAAGACGCTCTTGTCACTTGTATAATATCCATCGAGTCAGAATAAACATCAGCTTATATATAGCTACAAACTGAACTGAAATCCAATGGACTAAAAATAGGGAAGTCTGGTGGCCACTGAATAATTGTATCTCTTATTTAAAAATTATTTTTAATAAGTATTTGAACTAACGCAAAATAGTTATTTAATCTTCTGAGTGGAAGTATACAATAATATTGAAACATTTAGGCAAAAACATTAGATTTCTTTAGGTCGTGTATGTATTACTAAGACAAGTGGCTATGCGCATCAATTACTATAACCATGTTTGACTAATTTGTTTCCTAAATACTGTTTTGTTTTTTCTTAATAAACGAAATGACATTTCCTAGCGCAGAAATGGTAAAAATATTGTGTTTAATTATTATTATTGTGTAATGTGTTGTGGTGGTTAAAATTAGTTATCAGATTAGTATATAAAAATCTCGGTAAAATTATAAAGTAAAAGTAAGTAAATTATTAGTTATAAATTGTTCCCTGGGCGTTTCTTTAGATTTTGAAATTTTAAAATGTTATTTATTACGACCTTCAAATATCGAAGTTATCTTAAAAAAGAAAAGTTTTACGTAAAATTATGAAGAGTGATAAATAATCCAAATAAAATAACGATGTTGAGAGAAATGGTCCACGGGCGTATGTAAAAAGAATAAGATGGACAATGTTCCCCCCAGTTTTTAAGTTTGTTTATAATAACACATTTGAGGATTTGATGACCCACAAGGAGTATCTCTTTTAAATTTCAAACTTATATGTGAAAAAGTTACAAAATTATTACAAAAAAATAATTTTAAAAGTTCAACTTTAACACCCCGTATCTTTTAAGAAATACATATATCAGAAGGAATGGGTCAACTGGAGATACTAGACACCAAAATTTTATGTTTGAGCTCATCATGCCTTATAAAATTTAAGCCTTGTATTTCTTAAACCAGCGATATTTGTATAAGGTAAGCTCACTCTGTATAGATAACTAGGTTTAAATCGTCATATTACATGGTAATAAAATATTGAAAAATATTCGTCTCTCAAAAACTGTTTAAACTTTGACAAACATGCCACTGTACTTAAAAACAGGTTAATTTTATTCACCCTTTAAAGTAACTTCTGGTTAGCGTTTAATAAAAAAAAAGAAAATTCACTCTGGATTCGTATTAGCGTAAATATACACTATAACAAATTTAGATTTGCTTAGAATAATTTCCTTTGACTTTTAGAGGAGAAAATGTCAGAAAACAGAAAACATTCATTTAAATACAATATATTGTACCTACCGTTTGTTAAGCATTTCGTCAAAAATTTCAAGTATTAATGGTATATGATACTGTTTATAATGCCGTATACAATTTTTTAGTATGCAGCAGGCCCATAATGTAAATAGTCAAAACAGTACAGGGTGTTTCCCAATTGCGTGTAGAAAATCCATTAGCGTATTATATGGCTAAAATAAGGTTGCTAAATATGCATGGGGTCCCAAGGATTTCCAGAGTTGATAAAAATATCAATTTAAAATTGATAACTAAACCCCTTAAGATATTTTTAGCAAATTTAGCATAATATGTTAGTATGTTGTAGATGTAAAATATAGGTAAAATTTGCAGCTTACGTCTTTACATAAGCTTCCCCGCAGTATCACTGGTACCTACTATCCTCACTTTTTTCACAAGAAAAAGTATATTACCCTGTAAAAACATGCAAATAAAATTCGTTATCATTTCGTGTTACATTTTCATGATTTTTTCTCTGCAATTTTTTTTATATCTCTAGCCGTTTAGAGACAAAATTGATTTTCTTAAGGGGTATGCCACTGATACTTTTCGTAAGCTGCAAATTTTATATTTTATACTTATATTCGCGAGAAGAATTCAGACGACTTACGTCATACGAACAAAAGAATAATTCATTATTTTTTTATTAAAATATTTAAGAAACTGCAACTGATAGTAATAAAACTATATACTACACTAAATGTTTGCATTATAAGCTGCACTAAATTGCAAAAATACAATGTTTTTAAAGCGACCAAATATCGAAAATTATGTTGACAATAAAAATAAATGCGTAATGTCAGTAAGACGTCTGAATTCTTGACGCGAGTATACCAACATACTAAAAAATTATGCCAAATTTCTCAAGGTGTTTAGAAGTTGATGAATGTTGAGGAAGATGAATTTTAAACTGATTTTTTTAATCAATTTTGGAAACCCTATAGACATCTAGAAAACGACGCCTTTGACACGCAAACCTATGCTTATTTAACAAAATTTCCTTAATTTTAACCGTAGAATACGCCTGGAATTTCTCAATTAGGAAACACCCGTATAATGATATTTTTCTTACCTATTTCAAATAACTGAACAGTCTGTAAACACTTGTACATCCTGGTGAAAATTTCTATAATTATAGTAAAAACATTTTTGCTTACCTAGATTTTTTAGACTGCCTCTAAAATCTCTTGAATATTACGTTTTAAAATGACACCTCCAAATAACATTCTAAAACACATTCTGATTAGTGCTATCACATTTTTTATATTACCTATGTGTAGCTGTTCTATTGAATTTTTGAAAAAATACTCTTATTGTTCAATAGAATCGCCCCTTTTTGCTTGTAGTTCGCAGACATTTTGTATTGGATAGCAAATGTTCTATCGACTCCACTTACATAGATTATGAGGACTTTGTTGAAACGCAAATTGCCTTGCCATATATATTGCAAGAACGTAAGAGGGGAATAAATTTCTTTTATTATAACAGTAAATACATAAAATTTGAAGCAAACAAGTTATTCTTGTTACCTACTCTCTTGGTCGCTCGGGATGAGATGCTTGCGTTGTAAATTTATAATTTCGTTGTTTGTTAGAGACCAAAACAAGGTTTGGTTTGTTTGAACAGGAATATGAATTCTGCGGATAAAAATACAAGAGGCAGAGATGAAATATTATTACGTCTTACGCATGCCGCATATGCGGCGACTTGAATAACAATTGGGCGACCATCTTGGCGGGATTGAGGTGGATCTACAAAATTCTAAGATTTGTCAATTTTTATTACCCTGGTTTTTATGATTTTCTTTTACGACTCACAGTGACGTGACACGGCTGAGCGCACTTTTATCCACAGTTTATTTTTTCATGTAAAGGTCGTGTCAGAAAAATTATAGTATTTCAGAAGGCGGAACTCTTTGCAGTCTAGCGTCAGTCCTAATAATCGTAGCGCGAATATTGCTGTGCTAACGGATAACATGTGTATTAATTAAATTTAACATTATACAGGGTGAGTCAGTCATAATGTCATTAATTTTAAGAGAATATAGGGAATAATGAGTATAATGCGAATACGCGATTGAAAAGAATCTAAATGCATATTTACGCCGAAAAAAAATATTTTCAAATCATTATTTAAACCCCCTTTTAAGACTGTCACTGACCGCTCACAGCCTTGGTCGTTTACAGCTCACAGTTCAACTCGATGTCGATCTGATGCAATGTTGTCAAGTTAAAATATTTTTCTCGTACCTACCTACCTAGGTTTTAAACATCACAAATTAACAGTTGTACTGACTATTTCAGAATATCATTTTTTCTTGCTCAGTTCAACTTCAGCCAATAATAATTTAAAATGTTAATATCCAATGAAATCAGATAATAATAATCAAATAATTCTATTAAAAATTGCAAGTAATGCGGCCCAATCAAACGATACCCGTACACTCCTGCACATACGTTGGCAACAAATCGCCTCTGAAAGCTAAACCGACAAGTAGCGTGTGGATTCTTCTCTGAGCAAATGTAACAGTTATGACTGCAACAAAACTCCAACGTGTCTAATAATAAACCGAGTAATAAACTATTTACGTACATTACATAAAAAACCTATACCCAATGGATAAATTATTAAAAGAAGCCGAAAAGTGTTGTATTTAAATACTAAATAATAAAAAACCATCGTGTTGTCGACAGAAAACTGTTCAAGACCGAAATGCCACGCCGCTGATCTAAGTTATCGAGAGTGAACCTTGACCTGCTGTATTATGATTAGGTCAATAATCTAGTTACCTAGTTTTTGTACTGTTATTTAACGACAAGGAGTAAAACTATTTTTTTAAATCTAGATACATGAATTAATTTTCCTTAAATATTGATTTATTTGTTAATAAAAACAAATGTAGATAATAAATAAATGTTTTCGAATGTTACGTTATTACAGTTTAATAATTTTGATATTTTTCACGTTTTACAAATAAATATGAATTTTTAGTATTACTCGTAAGTACAATTAATTATTCAGTTTGAAGTTACGTACATCTAGCATAAAAATTTATTGTGTTTTAAGTAGTATGATACTAACCTGTTAACTGCACTCATCCCTACATAGCACTTTATTAATAAAATTAGGGTCAGTCGCATTTCGTAAACATTCTCCATATAACACTACCATTTCCGTATATTCGGAATTTGTAAAATTATGCATTTACGACGAATACGCGAGACCGAAATAAATAAACTACTGCTTATTGCTTGTATTCTCACTATTTTCTCCATCCCCCTCCAAATGTGTGGCGTGATCTACAAATTTGGGGAGAAAGAAATGCAGGAAATGTGGGTAAATTTGAATAACACGCTGATGTGTTAGACGATATGATAAACATGATGTGGCAACGATGTTTAATCCGGCATTGGATTGTCGTATGGGTGCGTCCTCAGAAAGTTCTTAGCGTCGTGTTACTGATTTTTATAAGGTGATTTGTTTATTTTTTTAAAGGTCGAGTAAACAATTTGTTTTCGATTTTCTGCCTTTATTAGGCCTCCCGAATACGTGGTTAAAATTAATGACATTATGACTGACTCACCCTATACAGGGTGTTCGGAAATGATGAGCAAAAAATTCAGGAAATTATTCTAGAGCGAAATATTAACGGAGTTACAGGGTGTTTAAGTTAAAATTTTATTTTCGATATTTGTAAATAAGAAATCTTAATAAATCCAAATATTTACATAAAATTTGTAAATCGGGGGTTTTTGCGGACGAGAAATTCAAATATGTTTCTAATTTTGACGTCACTAGTAGAAGACGCCACTTATGACACATCATGTTTCTTTTAAATGACAGAACTTTTTTGCTGCTTAGTGTATCCATTTGATAACTGATAAAATTTGTAATTTTTAACATTGTAATACATAGATAGTTAAGTTTCCAATAAACTTATCGACATTTGTCTTCAAAACTTGTAATCAATATTTTTTAACATTGAAACCTTGAACAATTATTCACTTCCTCAGTGTGAGATGAAGGGTTAATAATTTAGTTTTTTCTCTTTTCAATGCGTACATAGATAAACAAAACAAATGCCATAAATAAATATACACAATATATTTCATTTTGATTATTTTAGAGCCGTTGTAACTTAATTTAAAAAATCAAATTATGGTTCATCTGATGGTCCAATTTATCTTTTATTCAAATATGTATATTCTATTTACTATTTAAACAAATCAAGTTAGTAAATTATTTGGTACTAGAAAAGGGAAAATTGTGGGTTATAACAATTTTTTTTCTGGCCAAATTATTCGGAAGAATTTAAGATAACTAATGTACATTTATACATATCCTTTGTATCATGTGGATATCTTTCCAGATAGCGTGACATTTAACGATTCTGAAATAAGTAATACCTACTTGTTACCTACAAATCGCCTGACAAAGTACAATACCGACCAAATATACATTGTTATCAAGATTCTGGAGTGTGGACTGCCACAGTGGTCAGAATTAGTGTTGATGATGTACATTGTTCTGTATTTTTCTAGTTATATGACACCTTTTATTAGGGTAAGTACCTAAGTTACCCTAAATACATTTAGATTAAAAGATTTACGCAGAATGAGGAAAAATCATGATTCAAAACTTGTGAATATAGATGCTATACCAAGTTTGTTACGGTTTGTTTTATTTTTGTAAATAACAAACGAATATATTTTAATAAAGTAGCATAATTTGGAAAATTTATGAACTGACTTTAATAATTAGTCAACTCGTAAAGGTTCCTATTAAAATTGCGACCCTGTATACTAAAATCTATTTTGGATACATTTATTTGTTCGCACTTTTTATTGACGATAGGTCACTTTTTACGCGAGGATATCTTTGGCGGGTCGCTCGTGGAAAAAGAATCGATTCCATTTTTCCGAACCAATTTTTAAGTACTGTAAAGCCATAAATTAACGCTATATGCGGATTTAATTGTTAATGATTTGGCGTTTGTGCTACCGATGATTATAGCAACTTGTGTTGGATTTATCTCAAATTCCGGAAAGTTTTAACTTTTATCAACGAGGCCGCCCAAGAAGGTATTAAAAATTTCTGCTGTAACAATACGATTTCTTCCGTTAACCAATATATTTATGCGCATAATTTTAATTTAGACCTTTGACTGTATCCTGCCAGTCGCCTGCCTGTATGAGTTTCCTTTCTATCATTCAATGTTACGAGATCAAATACGTAATTTGAACACTAAGGCGGCTGTACCTCGTGGTTCATCCCCTAGGTCTGCCAAACGGAGGAGTTCTTATTGAGGACGCCAATAGTCCGAGGGCTTGCCGTTTTGGAGCCGATCGGAAAGTTGTAGGACTTCAAAAAACTAGATAAGATTAGTTTATGATAGTTTGCCGTCTTGCACCTTGTATATTCAGATTTCACATAATTTAGTATTAAAATCGTCATATTCGATTAATTTGAGATAGTATTTGATGAACCAATCTGAAAAGTTGACTAAAGTTACTAGCGTTTTCTACTTTATTACAGTTCAAAAAATTTCTTCTTGTGATAAATTTATAAAATATTTCAGTTACTGACAGCAAAATAATGTTACTTGCCGATATAATAAAACAAAGATGTATTTCGAAAGCAATAATAATACGACAATAAAACATTGTCGTATAACCTGAAAATTATAAAACTATTCTGCTGGTTAGGCAGGTCATGAAAAGAAGTTTAATTTAATATATACGACGATAGCTTTTGTTACTGTAGTTTAATGATCAAATTATGTCTGGTTTCTGAGTCTCATATTTAAAGTTAAATATACTTATTTGGGAATTATCAGATTATTTGCAATTTGGAAAGAGAAGTAATAAAACGTTATTTAACACAGAAATTGTTAACGTTGGAGTGCCTAAAGAATTTCCTGGTAATTCTTAATTTAAAGTTATCTGTTTTTTAAAGAATTGAAATTTTATAAAACATAAATAGATAGAAAAATTATTAGTTGTCGCTCAAATTGCAAAAATGTTGCATGTAATATGTCTAGTAAATAAAAAAAGTACATTAAATGCTCAGTTTCTGAAAAAATACGAATAATATATAAAAAAAATCAGTGTTTTAAATAATGTACATGTGACATATATAAATAATAAACATATGCAGTTTTCATTTGGTATTTTTATTAAAGTACAAGTACAATACAGATAAAGTTGAAAACCCTGTTAGATGTTTTAAATGATTTAAAAATTCATTTAAAAATTTGGGTGATATTAGTTGTGCTTTTTTGTAACTAATAACATTTTGAATAGCCATATCGTGAAATAACTTGTTACTACTAGATGCGCTTGCTATACTCTCAGGATTACCGGCGTTATATTATCATTCAAGTAATTTTCTTCTGATCACATTTAACTTGTGTCACATTTCTACTTTCTTTCCATCTGCAAGTTTGCCTACATTTTCATTCTGTTTTCGCCTTTTCACGAGTTCATTAATTTTTACTGTATTGGTATCGTACTTTCGTGTACGGGTAAACATAATGTTGAAACAGCGGCTTTTTGAGAATTTTTCATTGTCCTAAAAATAAGAATGAAACCTTATCAAATAATGAAAAATATACACTGAAAATAGCTCTTGTACATACCCATACTAATAGTATAACAATCTTCTGTAAAATGTTTTCAGCAGATCATTGTATACTGGGTTGGTTTCTTGCTGGACTCAATTGCTATTAACCATTTTTTTCAGCAGCAGGGAACTTGAAATCTTTTTTTTATTAGCAACAGATAAACACTGCGGTACAAAACAGTTATATGGCATGTTTTTTTACACAAATTAAAACACAACAAAAATTAAATACCAAATATTTGTGAGGTTAAATTTAATACCTAACATTGATCGCAGCGCCGCCTACATGTAAATGCTCTATTAAAATTACAAATGAATTGTATTAAATTATTAACATTAGCCGCAAAAACAGTTGAATTTTCGGCATTAAAATAGGTGTTGTAAAATGTAATTTATTTCTTCGCTTGGGAATTTCTTTTCATTTTTTTGGCCGGTCGCCGATTATACGCCTTATCAGGTTTTACAGTGGACAAGTTTCCAGTGCCGTGCGCAAGTATATTTTTAAATCATTTTTGAACTAATTCTTTTGCTTAAATTTTTACAAAATTGTGTTTGTAAGACTACCCTGTCCATTAAAAAATGTTTTTAAATAAATTCTGAATCACCCTGTATACAAACTAGGCTACTTCCTGAATTTATTACCATTTCTAACACACAATTTGCACACAATTGAGTTGTATTTTCATTCCACGACGAACGCCTTATGCTGTAATAATCACTTGGTTTGTTTCTTAAATTAATATTGATGGACGATTTTATCCTTTCTTCCTCTTTTCTGGCAGGATACTGCCATGGCTATAAAAGTTTTGTAAACATTTCTATCACCCAAAAAACACAGATCGACACTCTTTCAATGACAATATCGATTATATTGTGTAGGGTTTTGGCAAAGTTATTTTCGTCAGTATTCGAATACAATGGTGTGTTGTAGTAATAACATTGTGCTTCTAGGGGTGTCTTTATTCACCGCCTATGTAAGATACAACGTTGTCTGAAATCAATAACTCGGTTATTTCTATAAGGTTTATTCGTTCGTTTGAAAATATAACATTGATTTAGAATGTTTGTTGTATTAATGTTAATTTATATGGAAATGGAAAATTATCTATCTATATTTTCAATTTATGTATCATTTACTACTGTATTTGCCTACGTTAAAGGTCAACGTTATTAATGTATACGGAAACAATTGACGTATCGCACATTATTTATTATTTATAAATTAATGAAACAAATGTCTGCGTTGACACAAATTATTCTAAAATACTTTTTCGTGTATTAACGTTATCAACGATTTTTTAGGTATAGAAGAGGGAATCTAGTAAACTAGAAGGGCTGCAGTTTCGATAAAGTAGGTCATCGTAAATTAGTACCTAATTAAAATTTATAAAAAGAAAGTCGAATCTTTGTATTTTCATTTTAATTTATAAAAATAACGAATATAAAAACTGTGAAAAACTATCGAGGAATTAGTAATCTATGTATATTTAGCAAGACATTAAAGTCAATAATTTATATTTTATTTGATTTTTATACTGTAGTGATTATATTCGCAGGTTCATGGACAAGCCCAAATAATAGGGTTATTTAGCATTTTCTGAATGATTTTGTAACTTTAGTGGCAATTCCACTCATGTATAAAAAATCGTGGTTTGCTATCGGCTAAATAGGAAGGAAGAAAACTGCAACCGGATACAAAAGCAGATAAATTACATTATCATAGCAACGCTACGCTACTTTATTAAAAATAACGTCAGTTTAAAATTGTTAGATGTCAAAATCACAAATTTATACAAATGTATCGATTTGGTAATAAGTGTGAAAAAGAAATAGTACTTTTAAATAAAGAGTTTTTTGACACTTTATTAATATGAATTATAGTTTAATTTTTGTATGTGCCCCAATATATTAGCTGGATCTGTCACTTTTTATTTTATTCTTCAGCAATAAGAATTGTATTTTTTGTTACATGTTTGTCAGTTCATTTTCTCTGTATGTATTTTTTTCGTAAATATCGATATCGTTGAATCAATATAGAGAACGTGGTATTATTTGATATAGTCTGGAGTTTTTTCTTACATAGCGATAAAAATAGCAGGCTGTTTACCAGTTCCCTCTATTTTATATTACTATTGATAGCTTTGGCATAATGTTCCCTTCGACAAATTTTCCCAATTTACAGACAATATTCATCTTACACACATTTACTATAAATACGTTACATTCATTATGGAAAAGTTGAGAAATCCTCCTTGTTAGCTTTCATTAAAATAAGTCCCAGTTTATAAATATTAATGACTTATGATTTCTCCAAATTTGAAAATTTCAAGATTCCTGAAAAATTTTACTGTAACGATCTGAAAAAGGGGATTCAAAGCAAAATCAAAATATATATTTTTTTTGCATTTGAAGTTCTAATTTGCATTTACTAATTAGTTTTTCAGAAAATTTTATTGTTGGCAGTTATGTCTACATCTTTAATGATTCTTGATTGTAACTGATCATTTCTAATTTCTAGTTGTTCCAAACTATGCATACTTATTATTATTATATATGTCACTGACATTAGTGTATATTTAATTTTTGACACTTCAGTAGGTTTACTTAACTAATTGTGCTGTCATATTTGAATTGCAGCATATGTTTAGTCATAATTTTTCAGAAATTTTTTGTATAAAAGATTTGATAATTAATTACTAAGTAATAACAAACTATTCTTAGACACTAGTTCTTGTACAAAATAAAACAATATAGTATATATGTATAAACCTACTTATATGTAGGTATTTCATATTGGCAAAGATGTTTTTAAAAATAATTTAAACCAGGCTTTAATTTATACGCATGTTGAAATAGTTGTTTAAAACACGCATACCTTTAAAATAAGAGAAATAAACTTATTTAAAAAAGAATAACAAATAGGATAAAAATATTATTAATGTCTTCAAAATAAACGGAAGGAATATCGGAATCTATATTTAGATTTCACTAATTCTCTTAATATATTTTACTTGACCTGCTGTTCATTTTTCCGCGAAACATCAAAAGGCGTTGAGTAAGTTTTGGGATTTCTGGCATTTTCTTTAGATGTTTGGCTACCAACTGCAGAATGACAAATCACATGCCGTCTTTGTACGAGGGAAAGTCATTAAATAACAGGAATTGTATAAAATCTTTGAAAATCGTGTTACAGAAATTGTTTTAATAATCTATAAATCTCACCTTCACTTGTCTTAATAATATTTTTTATTATTGTCGCTCTACTTTGTAACGTTTCTTTTGTAGAGAGTGTGGCTTATTGTGCTCAATTTCTTATTTTTAATTTAGCACCAAATCCAGTACTCTGGTGTCATCACTAGTTTTTGCAGTCTCTCTCTACATAGGTTGAGTACGAATGAATTGGAATGTATTTTGAATGACCTAGTCTAATTTCTGCAGTGCTTCACACTTGCACATAATATGGTTAATGGAATTGTCCATTGCATGTTTGTGTCATATAATTTGTTCACTTCAGATATCCTCAGCATCTACAGATTGTTGACCTATTTCTTAATTTGACCTTATTTTTTTACCATTCCCAAGATGTATTTCGGATCAATATCATGAGTTGATATAACTTTCTTAGCTGCTAGAAGCAGATTATCTTTTGGGATGTCAATGTACGAGTATAGTGACAACAAAATTTAAGGTGTTACAATATCATAGATGTCTGCACATTTAGAAGATAATAATAAGTAAATATGTTTATTACTTAAATATTCAGTGCTTATAACTTGAGCACGGCTTTTCCGCGTATTTCGAGATCACGTACAAACCGATGCTGTCTTGTTTATTAAATGAATTGGGAGAAATCAATATTTACAGTGACGTCTCCAGATTGTGAACTATGTGGACGACTTATGCATAACAGAGTATTGCGGAAACGGCTTCCGCAGTGTAAACAAGTTGATTTTAACTTTAATTTTTCCTCGGAGTCGGGAAACCGGCTTACTAAAAGGGAGACGAGATATAAGGAAATCGGAAAATCCCACCTAAATCTAGGCGGGTGGCAACTCCATCCAGAGAATAATAGCTAGAGGTTGGCTGATTTCCGATATCATTTGTTTTTCCTGTCGTCTGTAATACATCACATCGGGAACAAAACCCAGTAAAATAAGAAGGGAAAACAAATACTCAACCAAAAAGTTTCACGGGAAGAATGAAAATGTTTTTCTAATGAGAGAATGAAATTTTTTAGAGGCTTTTCGGCTTTATGGGTCTGGCTTAGGATATCGTATAGCTTTTGTAGAAGCTCTGGCGTTACGTAATTTAATTTTTAAATCTATTTTGTTGGGGCTGGGTACATTTTAATATATACTCCTCAGCAATTCAACAATAGTACAAAAATATTTAAATATTTACTTCCAACAAATAAATGTATCTATACAAATATAAGATCGTGTGGGACCTCCTCTCACTCATGTCAGTGCTGTTACTATACAGGGTGCTTCAGAACTTATCTAAAAAAATTTGGGAATAGATGCGTCATGAAAAATGGGGTCAATATCGTTTTTGTAGTTTCTGAGAAAAGAATTGTTGAAGTTCTTGTACTTTCAACCTCTACATCGCTGGGCTATTGTAGTCCCTAGCCAAGCGATTTCAAATATCCGATTACTTTTCATATTAACTTTTTGTGATGCAAGTATTTACATTAGTTTTTCAAATATCAAGAATAACTTACGTCTATAGCAACTCGCAGATGATGGATATCGTTTTACTTAATGGAGAAATGAAAATGCTTTAGCAGAACGATTTCCCAGTAAACATGTGCCAAAAGCAGCTACTTTTAGAACAGTGTGCGGTGAGTGCAAGTGTAATGCAAACGCTGATGTGACACGGAAAATGTTCAACCGAATCGTGGAAGAGATGGAGGTACAGGGCGTCCACGGCGTATTGCAGCATGTGCGCATACACGAGCCTCACATATATCTGTACCATGCATGTCCAAGCATTAATACCAAGGTATCGGACGGGGAGGATCGGTACCGTGGCCGCCACAGACTCCTGACTTGAAATCATTTGAACTTATTTTTCTACGAAGTATATTGCACCAAAGTGGGCATTATTGATGATTTACGCAAACGTATCATAACTGCGGCCAATAACTTACAAGCCCAAAATTTTGTTATAATATCAGGTATGTCAAACTATTTTACTAATTAAAACCACAAATTAATTCTATTGCAGTTGGGGGCGATTTAATTGTCTAGACGTTTCCGCCCAAACATGTTCAATACAAATCGTGTCTGTCGAACAGGGTGGTCGCTCCATTATGGTAATCTTAACCTTTTACAATTCTCAATCGGTGAGGTCTGGTATTATCATTGATCAAAACAATATTTTACCTATTGTACTAAGGAATGGTATAGTTATCGGCTCTATAACTCCATCCGATACCCCACGTTAGTAAGTCAGTGCAACTATTAAAACACATGCCTCTTCATACACAAACTGATCCACCACTAAAAAGAGTGGTTAGGGTCATTAAATGTTTATTGTATCGCTGTCCTATTTCATTCTATACCAATGTTCGACCATCAGACGTATAGATACATACAAAATCGAAACTCGATAAAAAGACAATGCCTCCTATTTTGAAAATTCCAGAGACTGTGTTTTCTCACCCACCAGTGAGAGATATTTGCGTCTTCTAGCCCTCATGTAACCTTCTGATAGTTTTATAGTTTTACCAGAAGCCACTCTTCAAGTAGCTTGTCTGAAGAGGCTATTAATTCATGAAGCCGTGAATTTTCGGTTCTTTCTTGCAGTCAAGCCAATGTAGTGGTCTTGAGCATGAGACCCTGAAGACTCAGTTACTACGTACTTATTTCATACTCGACCTACGACACCTTGCGATACATTCAGTCATGTAGCGATTTTTTCCTGAGACAAGCCTTCAGGTATTCCACGCACCATTGCCAAAATTTTACTGGTTCTAATCGTTGTGGCATAATGATAATGCGAATAATGAGATGTATAACATCGGCAGTAATAAATGCAGTACAAACACTTCTGTACAACCAAAATGTTATTTTTTTGAAATCAGATGTCTATATATTTTTTCAATAGATAACAGCACAGAAAAAAATATGCAAAAAATATTGTTTGTATTTACAGTATAAAACAATAATATACTAATAATATCTCTACCCCTCATTCTACACGAGGATTAGCCCAGAAGTCGAAGATTCGTGAGGGAGAGGGGGCGGCATATTATTATTAAGCAGGCCGCATTTGCCTACGACTTACGTTGGTAGGCCCTAACCACCATTCGGTGCAGGAATGAGGGAAACCTGGAAAACCTGATTAATTAGGGGGGTAGTCAAACGTCAACCGGTATCAATCTCTCACATTAACCCAAGCCAACATTCTTCCACCCTATCATATCCGCAGAGAGGGTGCCAATCCTCTCCACGAATATAGCTTATATACGGTCTAGTCACCTCGATTCAAGTACTGACATCTTAAACCGCACGACCACTGAGCGATCATCATATAGTGTGACATATTTAACAATAAAAATCAATATGATAGCAAATATATCAGTTGTTAAGCAGTGTATGTTGAAGTAGGTACTATATCTATTAAGAGATAACATTGTTAGATAGTTTCGGTACATATAATTCATAGTCTTCTAATCGGTCTAAAAAAGCCAAATGATCATTGTATAATTTCAGGATCGGTTGCCACTTTGTTGATTTATACTTCTCGAAGTCTCGAGAGGCATATTATTATCTTCTTCAGAAGTATATACGATTGTACGACGTACACTTCAAAAGTAAGAGCCGATCGGTTACAAAAAAAAGAAACAAATGAGGAAATTTATAAATGCTGACTCCAAGGCTTGCTTCTGGAAAGCTTTCAATCAAGTGACAGTGAATTTATAATTAATTAGTTCAGTTCAACAGAACTGGACCTAGACTCAATAAAGCTTAGTCTTAAAAATGTTATGTTCTGGATGTCCTTTAAATAAAGTTTATACCTACAATAGAAATTAATATTTATTTTTTCAGCTTAAATGTGATCCCTTCTTATATTTGCAAGAATTGTTGCTGTAACAATAGTTCTTGCCTCGCAAAACTGATGCCAACACTAGTATATATTTTTGCCCAGGCGATTTTAACCAACTGCACTAACAGAATGGGTACAGAAATCTTATGCTTTAATACCGAGAATTTAAAGTTAATTTTGGAGGCAAATAGTTCTTTTATTACCATAGCTACTTTAATAGACTTCTACAGTGAAAAAATTCAGGATACTTATATTTCTTGAAGTCTATTTCACCAAAGTACATCATAAAGTTTTTTAGCATAAAATTTTTCTAAACATTTTTTTTCTAACTTACTAATCATGACATAACATTGTATAAAATATTTCCTGGGAATTGGTCAAGACAATAAAACCATTGTTTAAAATACTATGCAATCATAGAGATTTAATTTATTATTACGTTTCGGGTTAGCACCCATCTTCAGGTAAAAGAAATTTATATGTTAAAATTTTTACATTTGCTTCTGTCAAAAATTTTTTTTTATTTTCCTCCTTCGCTAATCTTCTAAGTTTTTCGTAACGCCGTAAAAGTTTATCTTGAATAAACCATTGTTTGACTCCATACTGGAATTTTATAACCCAATCCAAATCTTCATAAATATATTTTTTTTCTAACTTACTGACCATGACATAAAGATTTTTTTTGATAGAAGCAAATGTAAAAATGTTAACATAAAAGTTTATTTTATCTGAAGATGGGTGCTATTCCGAAACGATCGTAATAATAAATTAAATCTCTATGATCGCATAGTATTTTAATCAATGGTTTTATTGTCTTGACCAATTCCCAGGAAATATTTTATGTCATGGTCTGTAAGATAGAAAAAAATGTTAATGAAGATTTGGATTGGGTTATAAAATTCCAGTATGGAGTCAAACAATGGTTTTTTTCAAGATAAACTTTTACAACGATACTAAAAACTTAATAGAAGATTGGCGAAGGAGGAAAATAGAAAAAATTTTTTTATAGAAGCAAATGTAAAAATTTTAACATACAAATTTCTTTTATCTGAAGATGGGTGCTATCCCGAAACGATCGTAATAATAAATTAAATCTCTATGATTGCATAGTATTTTAATCTATGGTTTTATTGTTTTGACCAATTTCCAGGAAATATTTTATACAATAAAATTTTCCGAAATCATATTATCGATATATTGAATTGAAGTCTATTATTGTTCTCACTTGGGATCTATCTCAGGAAAATGTATTATTTTGTCTAAATTATAATTTTATTAAAAAAAGCATGATATTTGTTGTTATCGTTATTTTAAAACGACTTAGGTCCACTTTTTAATACTGTTTAGAGGATTCAATTCTTTGTATACAAATATACTTTTGTAGTTGATAACTTTGATAAAAGGTAGATATTTGCACCATTCTACTAAAACTGTACAACGAACAATCAGCAAATGTATATGTTCAGTGACTGCTACTAGAAAGTAATAATTCGTTGTATTATCCTACTCAAAACAACGGTTATATTTAGGTCCACCCTATAGGAAAGCAAAGTAGAGGCTAAGGCCATGAAAAAAAGCAATTTCAGCACATGTGTGGAGTAGATATATAGAATTAATAAACCAAATGGCCCGAGTGAACTTGAGAAAAATACGTGGAAGAAAATATTAAAAAAGGTTAGGAAAATAGACCAAGGACACAATACGAAAAGAGCGACTCAAATGAAGCGGAAATAATCTCCAAAAAAAATTATACACTATAAGAATGAAGCTAGAAAGCAGAATGAACAAGAAATGTCTTGATATATATATCTCTCCCTTCGTTTATTCCACTAGTTATGCACCGCCTATCAACGGTGATTTTATCAAGTTAAAATGTGTTGTACATGAACTGGCGGTATGACTTTGATAGGTGATATATCTGTAATGAGTTACTTTTATATATACATAAAAATGTCCATACATCACCACTAAAGGTATTACAAATACCTGTTGATATTTACAGTAGTCATGGAAATACTACATTCAGTGCAGAGCACAGTATACTAATCAATCAGTGCGGAATCTTAGACAATTTATGAATTAAATACAACTGACAGTTTTTAAATACTCCCACTCTAGAAAAAGTCGCCAAGAAAATGGCGGATCCCACAGAACATACGAACAAGTGACACGGACCTATGGATTCAGGCAATTTTCAAATATCACCACTCTAGAAAAAATAGCTGACAATATGGCGTAGACATAACCAGTTGTTTCGTAATTTCAATACATTTGAATTAATTCTTAATTAACTGTTGTAATCTAGTGCAGTTTCATGTAAATTGATATTTTGTTCACATTTTTTCTTAATTTAAGTTTCTAGCTGATATTATTTGAATTTGATCATAAAACCGGTATGAATTTTATAAATTTATTTAAAAAAATTGCGAAAACATGGAAACTAGGTCGACTAGTAGTGTAGTTTTATTTTATATTTTGTGGTTTTTAAATGAACATTTTCCAAATCAATGGATAGGTCGCCGCGGACCTATTGAGTGGCCACCCAGATTACTTGATCTGACACCACTCAATTTTTTTTAAAGGGGACACAAAATCTAAAATTTATGCCACTCAGCCGCAGTCTTTAGAAGAACTCAGGCGGCATATCATTGAAGAATGGCCAACTAATTACCCCCAAAATTGTTAACAATGTTCGGGGAAATATTGAACAACGTTTTTATTATTGTATGGAAGTGGGAGGCGGACATTTTGAACAATTAATTAAATGATTAATACATTGATTTGGAAAATGTTTATTTAGAAACTGACGAACTGCAACTGTAAAATGTGGAGGTGCGCCATCTTGTTGCAACCAAACATTGTCTTCTAAAATGTTATCATCATTTTTCATAGTTTCAACAATCATTGGATAAATGTAGTTATTCAATAGCTGAAGGTACATATCAATTAATTAAATGATTAATACAAAATTGTAGTTTATTACTAAGCATAAGTAAATATATTTTTTTCAACAACGGATGAACTAAAATTGAAAAAGAATTACATGATAACCAGAATTAAAAACACTTTCGAATGAGATGTCACACGACATAGAGTGCCATTTAAGATTCTAAAGTTGAATGCGTCCTCGGGAAAGAGGTTGTTCTGGCGAGTCTGTATTTAACGCTAAAATGTGTCCCCCTCGAAAACAAAATGGACGTCTCGCGGCAATTTTAATATTTTGGAACGTAGTTCAAAATAAGCCGGGTGCAAAGTTTTCAATGGTACACCCTGTATTTATTAAATAAACAAAGTATGTAAGATCATATGAAAACTCAAGTACATTGACAGTAGAATCTTTACAATTATTAGATAAATTAATACCAGATGCTGACATGCCTAATGATTTGCTTGAATAGATGGAAATATTTTGAGAGTGAGTATAATTTTTAGATGTAACTTTGGACGTTGAGGAAATATTTTCGGCTTCCAAAGGAATATTTTCGATTTCGCCTAGAACTTTCATACCTGTTCGTTTCTTGTTTTTAGCATAGAAACCATAAAATATATAGAACGCCAGAAAACAGTCAGACTATGGAGGAGGTTAGAACGCAGCCATCTAGGAAAAATGTAATGTAAGCGATTGGTTATACTGCACCTTAATCCCAGCATACAATTGAAATCAAAACGGAATGTTTGTAATTAGATCCTAGAACTCATATGTTTCTATGAATTGGACGTAAAATTGTCATATTTTGATATTCCTGCTCATTAGTGTGAAGCTATCCCGTTAGTGCAACCAACTCATAATCTATATATTTTTTGATATCTATGGTTTTCAGTAGAAGTTTCGATGCAGCCTTCAGTGACAGAAGTAGACTTCCAGTCACCACGTATTTTTATACTCAAAAGTCTCACAATCAGCTAAAAGGGAGGTTGGAGATCGCCGAAAACAGTGCCCAGTATACGCATTTGAATTAGGCAGTTTAAGAAATCGTGCAATCAGTTTTGACACATTGCCAATGGTATTTACCAATAGGATGTTCGGTACATTTACATACTTTATATCGAAGAATTAAACGACAATGACGTTCATAAGAACAAGGCTTTACACGTTATAATTGAGCTTTCTCAGTAAACCTTTTTCCAATATAACGAATTAGGAAAACCGTGAAAGAAAAGTATTTATTTTATTCTTCTAAAAAAGTAAAATAGTTATATTTTCAAGGCTATTTGATTTTGACAATTACTTTATTTTTTAGTTGCACCCTATTTCCTCATTACTTACTTAATAGTTGATTTTCATGATTTGACGTATTAATAAATACCTAATATCTTAAGTAAATGATCTTTATGTGTCAATCACTACTTGCTACTTTGTGGAGAGGAAAAGAGATACTTATGAAAAATTATATCATTTAGAATTCGAATGTATTGCGGAAACTGATATACGGATATAGTGTTTCAGTACAGAATATTGAATATAAAATATGAAATATTAAAATAATTATAGCTATAATCAATATAACCTTAAATAAATTAAACACAAAATCGATCAAACATCCGTAAAAGTAATAGTATTGGTTGGAAATACGTATTAAAATAGTCAAATTACATACATTTATATCACAAAACTCAGCTAATTTATTTAAACGATTTAACATGGACAACATTGGTGCTAACATATTGGATCTAGGCGTTGGATAAACAAACGTTTTAATCTACTATTTCAGTCAGTAAAGCAGGCTTATCAATTTTGCAATAGAATCAATCAATATCAATTTAAATAGAAATCTCAAGAAATGTTCTGCGGTGCCCTAAATACTTTACATACCGAAAATATTCAATAATAGAGCCTGACTGACACCTGTCCCTGGATACAATCCATAACATTTAAAACGCAAAAATTTGACATATTCAAGTTTCGAACGTACTAGAAAATTAAATAGGTAACGTTTTCAACTCATTAGATAGTAACTTACAATTGCGCATTATGAACCCATAGGTCATAAGTCGCCACTATGTTTTCAATGTGCATTTCGAAACGATAAACTTGAATCAAAAGTATTCCGAAATCGCGAATTGAATTACACTTTATAAGTATGCACCACTGTATACTAATATTCAATGATAAATCACTGACATCGCATCATTACACTAATTTGGTTAATTGTGATTGTAAGTTCAAAGGATCGTCCAGACTACTTATGGAGTTAACGATCTAGGTGGCCAATTTACCGTAGCAAAACGTGAAATTAAGTGCTCACCAAAATGATTTCTCAACAAGGTCATTGTTTCACGTGCTGTATGGCTTGTAGCGCCGTCTTGGTGAAACCAGAGCTCACCGAGACCATGCGCTTGAATTTCAGGAAGCACAGAGTCCGCACGTGGTGCGATAACGGTTACCATTGACGCTAACATTCTGATTTTCCTCATTTTTAAAGAAATATGGACCAATGATTCCACCAGCCCATAAACCACACCATACCGTTGATTTTAATGTAACAATCTGTAGTACAATGCGGTAGTACATACGACCAGTTATGGATAGTTTGTGTACAAGCGCTACTTGTCGAAACCATATCGCTCGTTGCAAATATATGAAATTTATAAAATGGAAAATAATGACAAGTTTTGGTCAGAATTTATTGAAATCTTATCGTAATCATACATTTTAAATATTCCTTTTTTAAACATTCGTAAATTGCCCAGCATGTTTCTGGAATTATTTGACCAATGGATTGAGGTGATATAGCCGTACCAAATTTAAGGTCTTCATAAGAATTTCCAGTTGCCAAATATCTTAAAGTAACAATTAATCTTTCTTCAGGGCTAATCGCGTCTCTAAACGTTGCATTTTGTTTGATGATTTTAGGGCGCACCAACTCTAACAACGAATTCAAAGAATCTTCATCCATTCGTATGTAATTCTTGAAATCTGCTGGTTCATTGGCACTTAGTTCACGGAATAAGTTCATATGGGAGTACAGTTGCCGTTGTTGCAACCAATTTTCGCACTATTTTCTTCTTTTTTGGGTGGTTCTTCATTTGACCAAGTTTTATAAAATACGGTCGATGCGATCGAAAAATAATAAAGAAAATGTGATTTATTTTTTCAACTTTGACACCCTGTAGATCTAAAAGGAGCAACATTCGGATAAGGCAAATTTGGCTTAATCGCTATATTTTGAGGTCAGCAACATGCCCTTAAGCCATGTCCCATTATTAATGAATCACCCTGTATATTTTATAACGCCGAATTTATTTCTTCTCCAGGCAAAACTACATTCAGATTATCGAACATCACCGGCATAAACTGATAATATGATAAACTATTATTAAAATTTTAACAGTATTATAATGCAAAATATATTTTTTCGACAATACTGCTAAAGGCATAGTTTTAGTGACAGCTGTCAGGCATTAAAGTGTCACATTTACTAATTAGAGATTAGAATCATTTTTACTAAATTGAAAATTAAAATTTGTTCTGAAACAAAAGTAATTTTATTTATTGCAAACATTGAAATTAGAACAGATTGTAAGGGATATTCCTTTTCCTATATTTTTTGAAAGATTCACTTTGTCTGTGAAGTGCCTTCACTAGTAGGTTCATGAACTATAGAATCCTCAAAAGAAATTGGATTTTTTAAAAAATTGTTCTCAGCATTTATTTAATTATTTATTATTTACTCCTGCTCAACGGGATGAACCCACTTATAGAGCAGGGAAAATTACACAAAAAAAGATATATAAAATAAAATAATGAAGTTATGTATAAACAAGCAGAACAATACAGAATATAATCACATGCCTATAATAGTTCACAAACAACACTAAAGACATCGAAATATTTCCTTAGTATTTGAAATACTGGTACTGAAAATATCAATACTATCCTGCAAGGCCCTGCACGGCATTTGATTTAGTTGCAGTAGCAATTTTTTTACTAACAACTGATTTACGAGTTATGGACTCCTCAATATAGCTTTCAGTTACCGTTGAAAATGTCCATCGACCATGCATTTTTAGTTGTGATACCAGCTCCTTTATTAATAGTTTATCTGAAATTTAACGGAAACAATGTCCGGTATAATCGAGAGTCTCCTTGAATTTGAGAACTTGTTTTGACATTTTCCCAAAAGTATGAATTCCTATTAATTGGTTACGCTTTTCCATTTGAATATTTAAAAAATATATGTTACTATCTATCTATCTAGGTCTTGCGGTACTATATTTCCAATGTCTAAATATTCGCTTACAATAAAGGACCACGTTTTTTTTTAAATCACACCTTTCACATCCAACATACTGACAAAATTTCTCATCTTTTATTTACTTCAATTATGCACATGCAAAGAACACTGCATATTTTATAACGCCGAATTTGTTTCTTCTCCAGGCAAAACTACATTCAGAGTATCGAGCATCGTCGGCATAAACAGATCGGTTATTTATTCAAATTGCGGTATCGCACCTATCGTGGATGTTGTGGTGGTAAAATATAAATGTTTGCAGTGGGGGTTCGTAAAAACAACTCTGTAGGCAAATATCCGGTATAATATCATGAATTCCACACAACTTTATTCTAAAATGAGACGCTGGAAAGGGTTGGTTATATTAAACGTAGTATATTAGACGGTGTGTGTACATGTTTCGGCTGATAAAGTTTCTATATGAGATTTTCACGGGGTGGGATTTTCTGGAGGCAATGAGTGCCTAAGCCACCCCTAGCCGTGAAGCAATCAATAACTACAGCTTAATATATGTACACAAGATATCCTAGTTTTGATGTGTAGGTATATCTTTAGAATTAGTAGTGGATCCAAAATGCCTGGATATTGCATAAATTTAATAATCGCACAGAGAATCAGAAACTTCTCATGGACGGATATAGGCGTAACTAGGAGGGGGGACTGAGGGGTGCTAAGCAATCGTAAAATTAAAATTAACACCCCTAAATTAAATAATTTTCAAATACCATCTAATAACTTGATGTTTTGTTTAAAAAAACGGGAGACAAAAAAAATAAATTATTGTATTCGGATAATATAGTTACAGTGTGCAAGCATATGATTTTTTTTGTGTAATTTTTGTGTTCGGAAAATGTAAAATAGTCGTAGAGCGAAGTACCTAGATGCATTTTTAATTTTAAAAAGTTATTTTTTATTAATAAACGAAATTACATAAGTAAAAAACTTTTGTTTGTGCAAAAATTGTAAATCTGTCGGACCTGTGCAGATATACTATACAGTGCTTTCGAAAAGTAACTAATAAATTCATTATTTTTGAAATTGAGAAGTTTTCGAAAAAATCCCCTGGCACGTCGATTTTGTTTTTAAAAAATGCACTTTTTGACATACGACCCACATTTGTGACGTCATCGTTGTTCGAGATATGACGTCATCGACAATTTTTTTAAATAGGAACCCCCAATTTTGACCATGCCATTTGAAAGAGCGTATACTTTGCTTTTTAAGTATCCCCCTAAGAAAAAATCTGGGGGTGTCAAATCAGGCGATCTGGCTGGCCACTCAATCTGCCCCCTTCTCCCTATCCAACGATTCGGGAACACCTTATGTAAATAAGCACGGACAGGTGTTGCATAATGGGGAGGTACACCATCTTGTTGAAAGAAAATGTCATTTCTTGGAAGATCATGTCCCTCTATATCTGGATATAAAGTTATTAGTTCAGGAATGAGGTCGTCTCGAAGAAAATCCAAATATCTTGCACCAGTTAGGTTGACGTCAAAGAAATAGGGACCCAGAATTCTTCCGTCGACTATGCCGCACCACACTCTCTGGGGACTTTGAGTGTGATACTCCATCATCCATCGGGGATTCTCGGTCTGAACTCCTGATAAAAGTATATAAATGTGGATAGGGTTTAAAATAATCTACTGACGTTAACACGCGAAAACATTGCGGACAATTGCGTGTATTTCATAGATGCTTGTGGGCGTTCAGTAGCCAATTTTTTAATTAGTGCATTAAAAAGTGACACTTCTAGTGACAACCACCTTCTAAGATAAAGTTTTTAAAATGAAATGAATAAGAGAAAGCTTCCCTTTATACAGTTTTATATCAACTATCAAATAAGTTTTTATTAAGGTGCCTACAAGAAGGGACGTTTTTAAGGCTTTACCAGGCATACGTCTGTCTCCCGAACCATTTATAACTAGATGGAGTACTTAGAGGATTAGAACCCGCATTTTGACAGCATAAAATATGTTATTTGTAGATTTAGTCCTCATCACAACAGCATTGGTATAATGGATGATATACAAAACAATATAGACAAAATGTAAAGCCATTTTGGAAAACATATGTACAGTTTTCGCTGGTACATATCAGAAGTTACCAGCATATATATTATTATATAATTCATGTCTCAACAATTTCTCATACTGTCCGTTGTCAACAGTAGACGTTGAACGGTCATTTCTCCTATACAAATTCATATTAACTGATAAACGTAAATCGCGTAATAATATATTTTAACCACTTCCAATATACCACTGAAACCTTGTCTCAACATTAAGTTTATCGGATGTGTTATGATTTTTACATGTTATCTTAATTTATATAGATATAAGTCGACCCAACCTTACTATTTGATAATAGTGCTATCTTGCGGCATATTTTCTGTGAACATATCAATATGTTCATTCAAAACGCAGCCAGACGTCCAATCAGGATATGTCCAGAAAAATACGCATATCTGGTAACCCTACCATAGTAGATCAGAGTAATTTAAATTTCAGAATGGTCTAGTAATTGTTTTATAATTAATTTCGTATTAATTAATAATTAGCGGAACAACTAATTAAACTAGCTTTTTGCTTTGATACTAAAATGGAAATTAGCTTACTCGATTTGTATTCTACCTATAAACAAAAATTAATTGTTGAAATAATAGGATTTCCTTCATTCTCAGTTAGATTTGATGATCTACTCTCACTTTTTATTCACATTTTATCTGTATTTACATCAATTGCCGCCATAATTATAAAACCATTACATTTTTTGAAAATGTGAAATAAATACATTATTTTCCTTAATTCAAAATCATTCGTAAGTCTATTATCAACCTCCAAGATCTTAGAGTTCCTCATCTATCTTTCTAACATTCTTTCTATTTAGGTGTCATAGCTTTATCAGTAAATATCATCATCATTGGCAAAACCCTCATGCCGCCTTCAACTTATATTGGTATACCAATTTCTGGCTACCGAATTCACTATATTCTATGACTTAATGCTATGAGGGCAAGTCAAATAAAAACCTGAATTTTTTTAAATGAAATTTTTATTGATGGATACAATTTAAAAACCAACTAAAAAACATTTTCCCCACCGTATCAGCAAATTTTGTATTTCTTCGTAATAAAAAATGGATGGTTGTGCCAGCAGCCACTTGTGCATAAACTATTCAAAATCATCATCACTTTCAAATCTCTCACCTCCCAGAGCTTCTTTTAAGGGTCCAAACAATGGTAGTCGCACGGCGATAAATATGGACTGTAAGGAGGATGTTCAAGCTGCTCCCAGTACATTTCTCCCAGCCTGGCCTAGAGTTATGACTGCAGTGTAGGGTCTGGCGTTGCCATGGAGAAGAACGACGTTCCTGATTGCAGATCGACGCCGTTTGGTGCACCGATATTCTCTTCTGTGATGGAGTTTCGAGGTCGACAATAATGAGGTTCATTTTCCAATCTTTCTCGACCCACTGAAAAATGTTTATGCCACTCATACACTTAAGTTTTGAAAGAGTTTCATCCCCGTATTGGGCTTAAAGACGCGTAAAAAATGCAGAAGGTTGCACACCTTCAAAAGACAGAAATTTTATGATAATGCGTTGCGCAACAGAAAAAGGGACTACCTGCTCACTCATTGTTCTACGATCAACTACAATGCAAAAAAAAGAGGTGCCGCATGTCAGGAGGTGTCTTGCGATCCAGACGAAATTCGCAGGACCGATATGCCATCTGGCCTTGATAAGGAAATTCCGGTTTATATTTGACTTGCCCTCGTAAAACCAACCCTTTACTTTTATCAGATAAGATCTGGCCTTATCATAAACTGAAAATATAATTAGATAGTCTGAAGGTATTTTTTAAAAATGGTATTATTTATTTCTCAAAAAATACTAGGTTTTTGTAATAAATCGTTTTTTTAGTAGGATTATTTAGCATTTTTTATTACATTTTCTGAATGATTGTGTAATTTGCAAATGCCCGTGAAACCCATTGAATTTGTCCATCTATCCTCTAAATGTGAATTATCCATCTTTCTCTGTAAAAGTGTATTGTTCATCCATCATCTAAAAATGTATTGCAATGTACCTAGGTATTTCATTCGAATTAGAAAATATGCTGAATATTTTCCGGCGCCTTTAAAGCCATTCGTCCTACAGAATGCTGGGTTGCCTTCGCCACCATTGACTTATTTTTAAAACACGAAGCGTAGGGAGGTCCCCGGTGTCGTTAGAATTGCAAGGTTGAAGGTGTTACTAGAGACAAACAAGGTAATTAAAATTTAGATATTACATTGTACCCAAATGTCCCAGTGTAACGATAAAATGGAGTTAAATTATTATCCCGCAATTCCAATATGCGAAACTTGTAGCAAAAAGCAATGAAACGCAAAATATTTCTTGGACCCAAAACAAATAAATATGTGTTGCATAACATATAAAAATCAGTTTAATAATAATTTATAATACTCATATACTGGGTAGATTTTATTCTTGGTTTAATTTATCTTTTCTACGTTCATGCAAAAAACAAAACTTCATTCAACTATATTTAGTGGAAAAAGTGGTTCTTTATTGCACTAGTGCAATAAAATGTTTATTGCATTCATCTGTAATTATACTACAGCGTTTTGTCATCATGATAAACATAAACGTTCAAATCGACGTCACATTTTCCTAGAGTTAGTGTCATCTAAATAACATTTTTTGGTTTTTGCATGAACGTAGAAAAAATATTGTATGCAACTCGTACAAAAAGTAAGTGTTTATTGCACTCGACTTGTTGTCTTACATTTTTTACTTGTTGCATAAATAACTATTTAATTCTTGTATGTATATCTATGGATCTATGACACTAAACAACATAGGTACCTCCGTATTTAATAAGTACCTTATTTATCTTTTAAGGCTGGGATTTTGTATAGATATTTTTACTGTTTAACAGGGCTTCAAGCGAGGACACAGAACTCCAAGAAAATTAAAATAATTTGTTATTATTATATATCAACGTATTAACAAGGGTTCCCGCTAGTGCGTGAGATAATTTTGATTGCCCATAAAATCACAAGAATAATTAAAATAAATGTTAAAGTACCTCAATTTTAGCCACACAGTTACTACGCCAATATGTCGCAATTACGGCAAAATTATCACAGCCACAGCCACCAAATTATTTCACTCACTAGCCAGGATATATAGGACAACTTGTGTTTCACTTTCAGATTAATATTTATTACTAATTTTACATTTTGTGTCCTCGAGTAAAATCATAACATATATCACGGCTTCCATTTTTATGTACGTCAAAATGCACGGTAAACTTCAGGGAACCTTGTGGTTAGCCCCTATACGGTTTGTATACTGTCTCATATGCCTCATTGATTCACCGTTTCGCTCACTCAGGCTGTGCAATTTCTTTTCTACAAAATCCTCGCCTTAATTATTGTCTTTTTATACCGAATTTATAGATTGCTTACATTTTGATTTTACAATATAGCCAAATAACAAAATTCAAAGTACTAAATTCTAATAAACCTACTTATCGGTTCGACTTTAAATTTTCGTGGACCATACATCGTGATTACTACATAAAAATTAGGCAAATAGTGTAACTTCAGAATTAACCAAATGACCATATTGTTACAAGGAGTGCAACAATTAAAATTAATTTTTTTACAAATTACTTCATACGTTTAGTTTGTTTTTTACCTTATCGAGTCCAAAAACGTTTGAATGGGAAAGCATTGATAGAATAGAAAAGTGCATTCAAGTACAGGCAATTCATTTTGAACATTTGTCATATCATTTTCAAAGTTGTTATAATTTTTTTGTTGTATTTTCTTAAAGTATGAGCAATCCGTTACATAGACAAGGTTGAATAGATATTAAAACGATCAGAGGATTATTGAATACCTGTGGAATAAAGACTTTTATGTTAAATACCTAATCTAGCCTGATTGAGATTCTTTTCGAAGAGTGGTTTTAGTTTTAATTAATTTATTCTATAGCTTTGCAGTTCGTTCGGATTTAACTAAAGGCACGTAAAGCTTTTAAAATCTCTTTTATCAAAATGAATTGCTTAATTTATTACCTGGATCCAGTGGATTGGGAGTTTCATGAAGAACTTTTCCTCTCGAACGTTTGTCCTTCATGGGAATGCTTATTTTTTTCCAGGGACGCGTTTAACACGCCGTTTAGGCTGTAGTAGAGGGATACATTGTGGAAAGTCTGGGTACATCGTTTTTGTAACCGGTTTTTGCTTAAAAACGAACATTTTCGTCTGGCTGGGATCCCAGCTTGTACCTTCAGAACAAAAAGCTTTTAGGTAATTACCTGCGCTGTTTTTTGTCCGTACTTACTCCTTTTTTGACAGCAAAACGATATACGACCGTTCAAAAGTTTGGCCGAATATTTCTAATGAAATACCGATAAAGAATGTGATATATTTTAAAAGTAGTTTCTTTACGACTAAACATACTAGTTTAGAACAAATTACTTTCGTAGCACCTTGCTTTTTAAAAAATTATATTTAATATTTTTAGGATATCTCCGTTTATTTTTTAGATATTTTCAACCATACTCAAAAGTTAACATCTGCCGCAACACAGTCCTGTTTGTGATGTCTCATGGTACTATATTTAGACTCTATCAAGCACT
This sequence comes from Monochamus saltuarius, assembly GCA_025584915.1. Classification (NCBI taxonomy): domain Eukaryota; kingdom Metazoa; phylum Arthropoda; class Insecta; order Coleoptera; family Cerambycidae; genus Monochamus; species Monochamus saltuarius. Next base: position 58,684,497 of record CM046724.1, read on the forward strand.
GACATATTCAATCTACGTAGTGGTGCAAGCTATATCTAACGGTCATTCGCTACTCCATGCCGGACTGAAAATCCACAGACACTAACATCGCAGTGAACACCATTGAAAGTTATCGACCTCTATCACGTTTGGCGAGGACGATATTTTTCAAGCACGGAATTCCAGGAAACAACTACTATAAGCCTGAAATCGGTATATGTCTGGTGGGCTGTTGACGAGTGACCTTAGCTGTTTTCTATAGATTTTTCAGGTGTAATTTAATGCGGATCAGGGCATTATACAGCAGAATTTTCTGGAATTTCGTGTTTGCAAAATATCCAATTTGGTTACAAATTATTATTAAAAGAGTTTAAAGAACTATGTATTTTAGGGATTTGCAACAGCTATATCTTTTTAATAGTAAACAAAGTGGTCATCTGATACGACTCTGGTTTTCTTATTTTTGATCCAACCATATCAAGTACCTTCTCAAAGTCAGCTGGTACCATCATCATGTGAGTTCTTAATCTCCAAATCATGTTCTATTCGTAAAGTATCCAAATGATTTAGTCCAACGATGCGACATTCTGAAGATAATTGTGAATTGTGAATGTAGTAACATTTTTAGTTTGAAAGTTGACAAAAATTGATCAGCTGAAATTTTTTGTTTATGAAAACTAAGAAGTAAACAAGTCAGGACGATATGTTTGGTATTTGTTGTAGTACTTTGTTATCAGTTGCGATCCTATTCGAGTTTATTTTCACGCAATTATAAAAGTATGTTTATTACATTTTTTTCACTATTTGTCATTGTTTGTCCTCTGCTATAATTTGCCAAGTTTATGAGTATAGGTTGAGTCACTCTGCATATTGTCAAGATATAACGACAAGCCATTATATTGAGTTTGTCGTTATAGATGCTGTCCCAGTACATGTCGATCTACTTTACATCTTAATATGTACAAGGCCTTCCATAAAATAATAATTTATATTCACATTTGGCTACTCCAAGCATCGTCCAATGTCAAGTCTTATCGAAATAACCCAAAAGTACTAGAAGTCAGAAAATATAATAACTTTTTCTTAAAGGCTGAAACAGTCTAAGAAATGTATATTAAGATAATCACCTGATTCAATTTATTTTTACCCAAACTACCAACTTTTGAAGAATATCACATTCCTTACTGGCCCACATTTAAACATTTTCTGATAGTTTTTACACAAAACATAGGGTTGGGTTAGTATCGGCATAGGGTTGTTCAAAAATGGTTTATAGTAGCTACAGTTTATTATGAAAATTTATTACAAAAGAAAACTTGGTAATGTTCATGCTGATGAAACAGACTTTTTAAATAACGAAGAGAAATAGGATTTCGTAACGTCAGCGTAGGTATACATTGATATCATTTTACCTGTCCTTATGTGTTATAAGTACTAGTTTTATAGAAGCCAATCTTTAATAGAATAGAATAATAAATCGAAAGTTTTTATTGCATAATATGACAAATACTTCCTGTAATACAAAAGAAGAGTAACGTTTCTTCTGAAAAATTGTTCCCAAGGACTTCATGATATTTCAAAGATTTAATTCATTCTTTTGAGTTACTTTACTTGTTACTTTAAACTTGGTACAGTGATGTTACTTCACAAAATCATTTTGCTCTTACGTAATTATGGAAGCGATTTATTTATTTGTCCAGCTATCCTTCATTCTAAAAACCGCTTTACAGTTTGTAAGTTGCACACAGGCATGCATAATGAACAGCAGCAAAATTCATCATATCTGAAAGACTCTTGCTCTTTCAAAATATAGGTCTTGCTCGATTTTTATTGCAGCTTTTCTGCAATTCTGGGCAGTAATTTAGTGTTACCATCATACCCAAAAATTCCGAGACTAAACTGCCAATTGCCTTCTTTCGCTTCTACTTGATTATTGTTTGATTGTTGAGCTTGCAAAATATATTAACTGAAACCTTTACCTTATATGATATGTTGTTTGTTCTTGTTACTAAGAAAAAACTATGTTGGCTATTGTATTCTTTATAAAAACCGTGAAGAAAATATATTTAAATACTTAATGAATGTAATCCAAAACGGAAGCGAAAGGAACCTTGAGAAGTTGATTGTATTTTCTAAGCTCTACAAGCAGCTTTATCAACCCTTTAAGATTACCTTATAAATATTAACTTCCCCGGCCTACTACCTATTTACATCACCCTGGATTAGGTCATGGATTTGTTATGACGAATTATATTTGTTCGGATTGTTATTAAAATGTTGCTGTCTACTGAATTGCAGAACAATATTTGGTATCTGCATTGTTTTCATTAATTGTGAAGTGACGCTTAGTCTTTTCCAAACTGGAGATAGTTCTAAGGTCTTGTTTCGATGGATGTTATTTTAATGGAGGGGGACTTTTTGAGACTACTCGTATGTAAATGTGGAACGTCAAGAGTTATTGCATACAGCAAATATTATAGTACTAATCGCAGGATTTAATCTTCGGTTTATTTTGCAGAAAAGAGTGATGTGTCTCTCGAAATGTGAAGAAGTCTAACCCAACGATATAGCAATCAGTCCGAAAGAAAATTACATGCGAACTATTGCGCAATTTTACATTGTTGAGAAACTGATTGGTATGTCTCACATCTCATTTCTGAAGGATCATAGAGCCTTTACGAACTATTCTAGGAAAGCAGGTTTGGTTCTTTATTTTGGTGGTGGTGGTGATAGTTCTGTACCGCAACATCCCTGTTACATTTTGTATTTTATAGCAAAATAAACAATTTTATCTTAAATTCTCAATGTGAAGCGATTGAAAGAATAATGTGCTTTTAATAAAAAACTAACCATTATCAACTTCCATCGTGCCTTGGGCGCAAAAACAAATAGCAGACATTGAATAAAATCAATAAGCCCGTTTGAAATGGTAAAGCAAGCCGCGTGAACATAAAAAATATTTGATAGGGGCCACACTTTCCGGCTTTTATTTAAATAGAGCCGCGTTGGGAAAATAAAAGTTTAATATTAAACGTCCTCACATCGCTTACACTCTTTGCACGGATATATTACGTGCAGCCGTAAAAATAAATCAAATCGTGTCTCCTTAAGCTATTTTTGTACTTATAAATTAGATACGGTTCCAGTTTATCGCATCGAATGTCAGGATTCCTGCGGTTTGGTGAATTAAGTTCTCTGACTATGCAGCCCATCTGCAACTATATTTCATTAATTCAGAGCTATTTTTGGCTTACGCGTATTGTGTGCGCAATTTATAAATAGGTAAGTGTTGGCGAACTTGTACAGGCAGACTCGTACTCTAAATTCAATAGTAGGGAAAACCTTTGAAGAAGAGAATATTTATTCTTGTTTTACATTTACCAGGTTTAAGTAGATCAATAAATTGACGAAGTTATACAGGGGTCGGAGCGACCGGGAAAACCTGGAAACGTCACGGAAATGTAAAATCTTTATAAGTCAGGAAAGGATCTGTTTAGCGGGATAGTATCAGGTGAGTTCTTAGATATAGTACATTTAAAACAGCGGTAAAAGGTCGGGAAACGCCGGACTTGACGAGACCACTTGTCCCCTACGTATTTTGGGGCGCTGATTACGAAAATGAGGGTTAAAGCTACCTGCAATTGTTGGAACACCCCTAAAATTGCAAAAAAACACCCCTAAATAGCTGTGTTTTTCGACTGTACTTATTGTTTTGCAAATTTAGCCATTTTATATGTTTTTTGGGACGCTGATTACGAAAATGGAGGTTAAAACTTGCAGCAATGGCTCCAACCACCCCAAAATTGCAAGAAAACACCCCTAAATAGGGTGTTTTCTTGCAAAAATATACTTGTAAGTTTTTGACTGGTCTTGCAATTGCGAAACCAAGAAAGTAAGCAAAAAAACATTATTAATTATTTTCTTTTAGCTGCTTTATTATTGAAATCTCGGATTTTAATATTTTAATTTGTTAATTTAATTTTATTCATATGTTCTGGATTTTGTTATAGAAAAACAGGCACAAAAGTTCACATATTTTACTTTATTTTGTGTTAAAGTGTATATTAAATTAAAAATTATATTAGAATATTTATTCTTTGTGAATGAAAATTATGTATGTGTATTTTTTTAATTTACAAAACAGTTTTATTTCACATTGTTTTCTTTAAAAATCTTAAAAATAATTACTGAAGTCAGGAAAAATCTGGAAAATTTCGTTACCTTCAAAGACTCCGAACCCTGTTATATTAAAACCTACGAAAAATTGGGTTGGCATAGACTGGTTTTTAATCATTTATTCTTCATGTCATGAGATAAAGTATACTACGTGACAAAGAAATGTAAACACCCTTTAAATATTTTATTTTGATAATTGCTTGCATGTATACTTCGCCCGGTGAAAGTAAAAAATGATAAAACTGTTAGGTTTATTTCTTAATTTTTTTCTTTTTTTGGAGTTTGCATAGGTCATACTTTGACAACGTAGCGTTCTGTTTTAAAAAGTTCTGCCCACATTTGTGTTGAAAGTGTTTGGAAGTTTAATGCAAACGACATTTTTCACAGTTGATTATGCCTAGAGTACGTAGATTTGGGCAGATTTTCCAGCTCAGTGACTTTGAGAGGGAGCGGATTGTTGGTTTGCGCGGAACAAGTTTGTCGGCGCAAGAAGTACTAACAGATCTTACGTACCATAGTACGGTGGTGTCAGGTTTGGACGTAGATGTTTTTGAAACATAATTAATATTCTCAAAAGATATCTGATTTTGATATATCAAAAAAATTGTATATCCCCCTCAACAGGGTTATGTTGAGGTCAATATTTTAAAACAAACTCTATACATATGCTTATATGTTAGTTAATGAATAGCTGAAAAGGAGATGTAGCGTGCATGTACCGTTTCCTATCGCCTCTCAAAAATAGGTCATAAGATAATGTTATAGAGCAATAAATTTGATTCATGAATATATACAAATATGCTAATTTATCTCCAATGCGGCAGAAGGTAATTGTGAAAAATTGAAAACCTAATGACAACGCAAATGTGTTAGTCTAAGAGCCAGTGGCCGGCAACCTATAAGTAAATGATTATACCTGAAATTTTGCACAGTGAGTCTCTTATACCTATCATTCATGAAGTGATGACTCGCTAAGCCCGGCGAGGGCGACCCAACTGTTACTCAGGTGCGAGAGGTATGAAAACTTAACCAACTTCGTTATTAAATTAACAAAGCTGCCGTTTGAAAATTTTAAAATATCAGATCTAACAAATTAGGCATTTATTTTTATTATTTATAATATTTAGCACCTTTTTATATTAAAATAATATAAGTAATAAATAACCCCTATTTCTGGCACAGGTTCTGAGATTTGGTGATGTCTATTACAATGCTTGACATTTCTGACAGTTTGTTAACGTCAAAAATCAGATTTAATTAAATACTTTTGAAATTTATAATTTTTGCCAATTTCACAAGTGTCTGCCATGACCTTAGAAGCACGGTAATCGTCTGCCTTTCTTATTTTTATATAATAATAATTGTATATTTTAAAATTTTCAAACGGCAGCTTTGTTAATTTAATAACGAAGTTAGTTGCATTTTCATACTTCTCGCACCTGAGTAACTCTTGAGTCGGCCTCGCCGGGCTTAGCGAATCCCCACATCATGAGTGATAGGTATAAGAGACTCACTGTGCAAAATTTCAGGTATAATCATTTACTTATAGGTTGCCGGCCACTGGCTCTTAGACTATGTACGAAATGTATAAATTTTTTATTTATTTTATAAAAACTAATAAGGAGCAAACATAGCAAATGAAAAACCTTAACAAAACAAAATTAACTGAGCCTGTTTCTCTCGGGCCGGGAGGGTCTTGCTTCTGACTGCACCTTCAATACAGATCGCAGCACAAATTGCAATAAACAGTGATCCTGATAGTTTTGACATAATCGAGAGTAACTTCATTTGTTGCAGCTGCACCTTTCACTACTACAGTGCATCTACAAAATATAAAGTCCTAAGTTTTCTGGGTGTCGCTTCGTTTATTGTTGTCAGAGGAGCTGAGATATTATCTTTTTATTCCCAATCTCACAGGTCTGAAGGTAGTTGGTTTTCCAGCCAAACTGCACCTGGTGGAATGAGCGTAATACGTGCTCTTTCGTTACCCCTCGCTGGATGAAAGTGATGCATGATCTCGTTTTATATTCGATGCCGATTTGAGAAATGAATCGTACCTGAAAATGTTCAGAGAACTTAGCAGAGACACTGTACCATCTCAGCATGCATATTCATTTAGCTTTCTCAATATCAGTATGCGAGGAAGATGAATTGTGCTGATCTTTTTATGTCATGATGTTTTTAGTAATATTTTTACGAAATCAAGTTTACCCTTCTGGAACGTCGTGCTAGCAGAATCGCAGCCAGTGAATGCGTATAAGAATAAAAATTCCTGGAGTCCCAGCTGTTACATTTGATGGGTGGAGTAAACTTTATGGTGTCAAAACCAAAAAATGCCACATTTTGTACCAGAATTATCATCAACTTGATTTTGATTTTGAAAAAGATTGCATTATTGGGTTACATAAGGCGGGAATTGGTTTTTGCGAAATTGGTAGACGGATGCAAAGAAATGTTGCAACAATTATTCGTTCGGTCATTAGTAGATAATAGGCAACATCGCAGGAGAAGCTCTGGACAACCTAGAGAAACGACAGATCGAGAAGACAAGAGATTGAGACTGCTTGGCCTTAGGAATCGGCCCGATAGGAAACATTTACTGGAGAGATATATTATAGAATTCGTACAACGCCGTGTTCGTTCCTATGGTCTAATTTCATATCGCCCGAGATTAATACCCCCTCTCACCAATCGTCATCGTGCCCTTAAATTCCAATGGTGCAATACACGGGCAAGTTGGGATGGAGAATGGAATAGTGTCATGTTTACGGACAAATCTAGATTTTGTATGTGGGCCCACTATACAGTCGTAGACGAGTCAGGCGTCGATTGGGAGAACGGCGGTTCTTGGAGTTTGCCGTGGAACATGAAACAGCTCTTACCAGATGATTGATAGTGTGGGATGGAATTCTATCGTAATTCTCCAAGGCCAGTTAAATGCTCAAAGATACATTCATGACGTTCTGGAACCGTTTGCTATACCATACATTCAAGGGTTAAATGATGTCACTTTCCAACAAGATAACGCTCGCACTAATGTTGCAGTGGTTATATTACAGTTCTTGGAAGAGGTCAACATCAATAGTCTCCCATAACCCACATGTTTGCTTGACATTTCACCCATCGAACATGTTTGGGATATGACTGATCATAGGTTGGGAATGTTTCCAAACCTTCTAATGAACTTACAGCAGCTGCATAATGGTCTACAGGTTCTTTGGGATGACCTTCCTCTTCATTACAAACATTCTCAGGCAAACCGCAGAATACGAGTATATTCGTTTAAATGGAGGGACAACCCATTACTGAATTTGGACTCTATAGAATGCGATTTTTCCAATGAACATGTTATCAATTGTTATTCTTAACACCATAACACATTTGATTAAAAATTATACACTTTTACTAGGTGATGCGTTTTTTTTGTTATGTATTATATATTTTAAAAAAATTATAATTAAATTTGAACATTCCAAAATTCACGATATCGAAACATTTTTTTAAGTTGTCATCTAGCTTGCTACAAATACTGTATGCATTAACATTTTTTAAATAAATCTTCGAGATATTTTAAGTTTTTGAGATTTTACTAAGGAGTTTTGAACCAAACACTCTGTATTTATCATCATTTTTTATTTATTAAACATTATCGATACATGTGAAGCAAGTAAATTAATGTGAAAATGATTTATAATTATAAACATATAATGGAAAACTGACTGGTATTATGCTTTTAACCATCAATACAGTCCGTAAATGGGGCAGTTATATTTAGCAGAAGCAATATTTGCCATGCATATATCATATTATTTTCGATAGAATTACCAGGGTAATGGAGTATGTAAAAGTTAATAGCGATGTCTGCATGTATATACATCAGTCAGTTAATAGAATATTAAATTAAAATTAATAACGGACATATTCAACTCCGCTTACTGTTAATTCCCATATTATATACGCCAATGAAATTTGTACATAGAATCTGAGAATTAAGAAAACTTATTTCATCTATATCATAGATCGTTGTGATAATAAAATGGAATTTCATATTAAACACCAAGTTGATACCAACACTTTAGAACAGCAGACATAATAGCTATCGAAGATATGTCACAGGTTATCGTTTATTGTACTTGGTTAAAAATATTAGCGAAACGAGTGCCATTGAAGTCACCACCGGTAACAATTATTTGTAATATTAATGGTTATTTATTGCCTAGGTCAATAGTGTGAAATAACACACCAAAATGTAATGTTACAACTGTAAGGGAAAATTATTATTTGAAGTGTAAAGTACTGTTACTAGTGTAAAATTCATATGTAACCTTACATTTCTTTTGTACTATTACCCTGGGTTTTACTAACATTACTATGAAATTTTCATGGAAGATATACATTTATCTTTTCAATTTCATTAAATTAAACTGCTGGCCACTTGAACTTACACATAGAGATTTTTAGGCAAAATTTAAAGTTCAATATTTTCAACAGGTATGCAAATTTTTTAACGCGGCTTGCAAATTTTAAGAGTTAGTTTTTTTTCAGATTAAGCTGCATGCCGTATATTTATCATAGGACCATAGATTTATTATATACGGGGTGATCAATGAAGTCATGCAAAAAATCAAATAGTTTGTATGAGTGAAATTTGCGCAAAAAATTTTTGGTCGTTGCAATATGGTTCGTTACTAAGATAACATCAATATCTCTAGACGTTTTTGTCAGTTTTTGGATTAAGGCCCTTAGGCCTTGTACACACTACTCAACATAAAATTTGGTTAGAAAACTAGCAAAATTTTTTTATTTGTTATGCACGTTAACGGTCGTGATGTAACTATCTCCATAGATAGACTTAAACCAGCGTACATCGTCGCCGATGAAATAGACACCAGTGCCACTGATACCACGTTAGAGCTCAACCCTACCAATATGGACCCACCAAACACTAGGGACAACAGATGGGCTACCAAGTCAGGCAGACGTGTTCGTTTTCCAGACAGGTTACAGTGCGGTTTTTAACTGTGTCGAGTTCTAGCAAGGAGGTACTGTGGCGGCTCATATATTTCTATACACCCTGTATGTTAGTTTAATATTTATTTTTGTATATATTTACTTCATATTTTCATTAGTTCTGCACTCACTTATTTCTGTACACACTGTATAAGTTAAATATTTCTTTCTTTATATAAATTCACTACTCACCTTCTCGTTAGTTCTGTCAAAGTTTACAGAATATTTATTCTGTAAACTTTGGTTATGTGTTTAAATTTCAACGTCTGTTTTAAAGTGTGTAGATATCATGTTGTGTAAATATTATTTAAGTACGTAGATGACCGGCGTTCCCATAAATCTTAAGGGCTGCATGGTGAAAACTAAGAAACACACTTTGTGTAAGAGACGATTCGAGGAACTGCCTAGATTATGGGCACGACGGCACAGTCACTTTGTAACCAACTAGTCAGTCAATAAACATCGACTCACGGTATAACATTGTGGGTGCCAACCAACCGCAAGCAATAATAAACATTAGTACACAATACACTCTCCTTTTTGAAATCGCATCGCCCCACAATTATTTTAATTTTTTTCTACAAAAAAACAAGAGAGGTTGGTGGTTGCCCCCCTTCTAGGCATTTGATAAAAAAAAATCGTACTGAACAATCCCACTAATGTATGTATTCACCAATTTTCAGATTTATAAGTAACTGTTTTTGAGGAAAAAAAATTAAAACCGACATTTTCCCCATTTTTTAGAAGTCTTTATCTCGTCAGGAAGGGCTCAAATTTAAAAATTTGATAGAAAGAAGCCCCTAAGGAACCAAAGAACACACTTTCCAAAGGAGCGCACATCATTATAGTCCGCCCTGTATAACTACTGCCCTTTAAACTATCACCCAAGTATATTGAGCAATTTTTATTTTGATGTATAATCAATGCGTACCTCATAAATTTAAGAATATGGAAAATAACTGAATTAGGATTAAACTGCAGATATATCGTAAACTGTTAATGATGGATATAGAACATGGTTGATAAAATGTTTGAAAATAAAAGGAGAATCCAAAAACTGAAAAATATGCAGGGTGTTCCATTTAAACAATTAAAGTTCAGCAAAATTCCTTAATTTTCAGACACCCTATATCTTTGAAAGTAAAATGATTAAACGCACCGTTTTGAACACAATACTTTTTCTATATAACTCTATCTCGATCAGTTTCCGAGATAATGCCTGTCAAATTAGCGCACGGACACCCTCTACAGGGTGTCCGGGAAGTAATGGAACCCAGCTTGAACATAGCTTCCTGTGACCATATAGAACCGATTTAGACAAATTTAGCTTAGACACTTTTGAACTAAGCTAAGTTTGTCTAAATCAGTTCTATTTGATCACAGGAAGCTATGTTTAAGCTGGATCCCATTACTTTCCGGACACCCTGTATATAATTTTCTGGGGAATACGTAAATTGTCAGTTTAATTTCTTAATGTATGTAGGATTATTAATTATGTATAAGAAAAGAATAGAGTCCACAGATAAGTTATGAAAATGTGCGACTGCTTTACAAATATTTTATTAATTTCACCCATAATTATGGATTTGGTAGTTATTTTTTTGTTTAAAAATGGATACAACAAAATTCTTTACAGGCATTTTCTAACGTTTTCTCAATCACATCTGCATCGAATTAAACTGTTGACAATCCCAATGGCATTGTAATAATGACTAGAGTACATACATTATGGTATTGCAGGATTAGTTTACTCTCTTGCATGAATTGAACTGATTGCTACATGGCAGAAAATGATGATGGATTTGATAGCAGGGCCTAGACGCTAAGAGTAATTGAAATTAAAACTGAAAGTTTAATATTTCTTTCTCTGTAACTTATACCTGTCATCTTACAATGCTTTGTCAATATTATCTAACTAAAAATTTCAGTCATTGCAGTTAAATATTATTAATACAAGTTTTAGATAATATTTATTTGAAAATTATAGTGTATAAATCTGCATCTACTACTACTTTCGCAATTTTGATCTAAAGTTTACAAAACCAATAAAATTCCTAGATGGTTCAACTAAAGATTTAAAAGCGCTTGGCTGATATTTTACTGCTTTTTATATTATTTGCCTCTCATTGTCTAGCCTTGATACTTTTCTGAACTTCTTCTAACCATCTATTTCTGGATCAACTTCTTTCTCTCTTTCTACAGCACCATTGTTGTTGTCTTTGCTGTTTTATGACCACAGATCTATATTATTGCTAGAAGGTATTTTTTCGAATCAATAAACTTTTATTTGTAAACTGTTTAACATTTTCCAACTTGGCAATTATCGAAATATAATAAACTTTTATCGATGATCATATATATTCGTTTTATGATCTACATTAAATTATACTAATGACTACTAAATTATCTGCAATTTATGTATTGCGTGACATAATACATTAAAATTATCATGGATGGTAAATTAGTCTGAACTTGAAAGTATACCCATTACAAATAATAAAAAGAAGTAAAATTTGTTATTAATTGAAGTACGAAATAAAGTATGATGTATTCAGCAAAAAATATACATTAAATAGCCATTAATATAAATGTAATGTTATTAAATATCGATGGATTGTCAAAAGAGATTAAAATTTATGATAAAAATTGTTTCAACTATTTTTTTTATAATATGTAAAAATATTCTAGGTAACAGAGCTCAGTCTAACTGTAGAAGAAATTATAATGAATGCTTTAATACAGCGGTTCTCAAACATATTGTTTTCATGTACCACTCGCGTGTACCATAAAACTCATAAAATATGTAGAATGCCATAATATGTACCGAAAGCAGTCAACCTATGGAGAAAACGCGAGTCTGATAATATTGCAGTAACTTAGATTTTATGGGTTGGTGGCACTGACGGGGTAGCTCCACACTAAAGGGCGGGAATTTCAAAATATGAAAAGTTTACGTTCAATTGGTAGAAACATATGATTTCTATGGTCCAATTATAAACATTCCGTTTTGGTTTCAACTGTATGCTGGGATTATGATTTAGTATAACCAATAGCTTACATTAAGCTTTCCCTAGATGGTTGCTTTTTAAGCTCCTTTATAGTCTGACTATTTTTGAGTGCCTAATTGAGTTCTTGGTTCGTCCTCGTCACCAAAACGCAGCGCAGCTGTGTCATGTGACGAAGAACTTGCAGTTCGTTTAATGTAAGTAAATAGAGGTTGTTGATAAGCGATGGTGTCCGGAATGTGTTAAAAGGTCAGAGCCTTTTATACTTTAAGGCTGGGATTTTGTATACATATTTTTACCGTCTAACAGGGCTTCAAAAGAGGACACAGAACTCCAAGAAAATTGAAATAATTGGTTATTATTATATTATATATCAACGTATTCACAAAGGTTTTTCATTGCTCATAAAATCACAAGAATAATTAAAACAAATGTTAAAATACTTCAATTTTAGCCACACAGTTACTACGCCAATATGTCGCAATTACGGCAAAATTATCACAGCCACCAAATTCCTTCACTCACTAGCCAGGACATATAGGACAACTTGTGTTTCACTTTCAGATTAATATTTATTGCTAATTTTACATTGTGTGTCCTCAAGTAAAATCATAACATATATCACGGCTTCCATTTTTATGTACGTCAAAATGCACGATAAACTTCAGGGAACCTTGTGGTTCGGGCCTATACGGTTTGTATATTGTCTCATAGGCTTCGTTGATTCGCCGTTTCGCTCACTCAGGCTGTGCAATTTTTTTTCTACTAAATCCCCGCCTTATGGTATCTCATCTTTGGTGTTTTCATTTTCCAACTTTTGTTAGACAAAAAATGTACTCAAGTTTTTGCTCGAACAACGGGATGGTGTAATTTAGTATATTTAGAAGTTGTAAAATATTTTCGTTCGTAACTTAAGTTTGGAAAATGGCAGCTGCTTCCAGTTTCCGGTCTAAAGATATACAATAACGTCATCTGACGCTACTGGATTAAACAGAAATTTAAGTACCTATCCCCATTATGATTAGGCTATTAAAAAGCTTTAAAACAAGACTAAGTTTGTTGAAACGGCTTAACGTAGTTGGGAGTTTTCCGACTTTTTCTGTGATTGTACCTTTCCCCTACCCCTTACTTTAAGAGATAGAACAGAATGTGTTCGTCATCTAATTATAAAATTTGAAAGTGGAAAATAATTTTAATAGACTTCTTGGGGTCACTTTTGTTATCAACGTCTTTTTCGAAACCAGTAGTAATTTGATGAGACACAGCCGCTGGCCAAGATTAACGGGACACCCAGTACAATCTATTATTGGAAACTACGTTAACTGTTCATCTTTCTGTAGCCTACGTACTATATCTTTGACGAAACATGACATTTTTAATCTAATTCAGTATTGATTATCACCAATTCTTATTGAGACCAAATCATATAGGTACTTCAGTCCACAAAATTGTTAATTTTTACATTGGATGCTGAGATATACAGTAACAGCATCTCCGGAGCCTCTATATCACCCCGCTTCTCAAATCAAAATACACAAAACCAAATTTGAACCATTCGGTATTTGTTTTTCTACCAGTTGTGAGTTTACTTGCATATTAATTCTCCCGAATTCTCCAGTTTCCATTTCCACGTTATTTATTTAAGTGAATCATCTCTGTCTACCTATTACAATGGTTGAGTCATTGTTTTATTGGAGCTGGAATAACTGCACACATGCCGCCAGACAGGCAAATGCAACTTTATGTTTGCCGATATATGGAACAAGATAATGTATGCGATATGTGTACATATAAAATACTCAAAGGCAACTCCGGCAACATCGAATCGATGCATAAAAAATACATTAAATCGAGAGATCCAGAAGGTGCATAATTTGTTGCATCTACAAAGTCTTATGCCAAAGAACTTCTTCCATTAGAAATAAGAGTCAGTACTTGGAAATATGTATTAATGGAATTATAAAAGACTAATTATTGAAATATTCAGAGCAAAATTAGGTCATCTCATTAACTGCATATTTGCAGTAATAAGATAGGAATGGATTCCTTACGAAATTTTAAGAAAAAAATTCAGGTATCTTGTTCAAACAGAAATACAGGGTAATGCAGTTCAGGCAAACCAAATCAAATGTATCCAGTTACTCTGAAAAACAAACGGATGGATGTAGATATTACTTAGATCATCTCATGAACTAAAAACCGGAATTAAATTATAACCAGTGGTGTAGATATGAGGGGTCTCCAATATCCTTTGAAAAAATTATTTGGTACGCCACTGAACAAGATAAAGGAACATTTAATTTTTGGCCATTTCAATGCCTTATCTCTTTTCTACAAAAAATGACTCTGGTAGAAACTTGTTTAGAACCGTAAATTATGCAGACGTACAAAATTTCAAAAAGATCGGCCTGCTTTGATAAAATCTCTGTGCTTTGTTGAAAAATGGTTTCATCAAACCTCGGCGGTCTTCTTGAAATTGGTGTGTCTTTAGTAAAAAAGGCACTTTACCTGAAACCAAACAGTTTTTACTCGGTGCACTGAGCATATTTCAAATAGCATTATTTCAAAAATGGTTACTCCTACCGACTTCAGCAAGGTATGCCTTTGTCAAAAAAAAAGTAGGAGAATCGATTGTTTCGATTGTCAGATGTAGAACACTAAGCTGCAAAGAAGTTCTGCCATTTAAAAGAAACATGATGTGCCACAAGTAGCGCCCTCTACTAGTGACGTCCAATTTAGAAACAAATTTGGATTTGTCGCCCGCAAAAAACCCCGATTTACAAATTTTATGTAAATATTTGAATTTTTTAAGGTTATTTCCAAATATCGTAAATAAAATTTTAACTTTGACACCTTGTTTTTTGCTACTTCATTTAAAAACACCCTGTATAAGTGATTATCAAATATCGTTGTTTATTATCTATGGGGTGTTCTATTCGCTTTGAAGTGAATTTGATATCTTTGTTGTATTTTTCAGTCTTTTATAATGTTTGTTACATTATAGTTCACAATGGAATACAAAAAGTATGAAGTTTGGGGAAAAGTGGTAACCTAAACTATGAGTTAGTTTTGGCAGTTAAAGACGTTGATCTATCTAAGACCGTAAATTAAAAATACCAAAGTTTCTTTCGCAAGCCAGAAACCCTGCTTTTAAGATCATCAATCAAATAAGCATTACTTTTGTTATTTCAAAACAATACACGTCTGAAATATGCAACAAGAACAAAAATGTATTTATATCACGCAATGTAAAAATTATTAAATGAGGCAAGCATAAATGTCATAAATACATTTTTAATTCACAGTTCTAAAACGAGTTACCTAGCTCTTTGTTGATTACAATAATTTTGTTTAACATTAATAACAATTGTGATATTAAAAGCACTAGCAGATTTTATTGACAAATAATTAATAACAGATATTTCTTGCATTAAGACAAATATATCTACATCTGTTTTCCATTGTCTTTTATTACCTTCTACTAGATCAATCTGTACTTCATGCATTTGCAGCAATTTCAACTATATATAGGTAGTAATCTGTTTAATGGGAAGGTAATCAGTTTATCTATATAATTCAATTCTAATTCCTAATCCTAATGCATTTTCCTATAACTTTCAATCTTGGAACTCAGAATATAGGTTTTAAAGTAAATTTGTATACTAATAGCTATTTTCGAAACATTCATTATAATTACTTCTTTCTGCTTATTAATTTACATTTTCAACAAAATCTGTTACACCACTGATATTTGATATAAGTCTATACGTACTATTGGCGACTGCATTCAGCTTCAAAATAATCTTGAACAGGTCAAAATTTGGTGTGATAAAAATAAACTTTTGTTGAATACCACTAAGTGTAATGTTATGTCTTTTTCAAATAAATTAACTGGCGTAACATTTAATTACAGTGTTGATAATATTGTGTTGTCGCGCCCAAGAGTGTTTCGAGATCTTGGTGTTTTATTTGATGAAAAATTGTCTTTCAGTGGCCATATTGATGCTGTTGTCTCTGATGCAAACAGAGCATATGGTTTTATCGTCCGCAATTGTCGTGACTTTGCAGATAGTAACACACTTAAACTTCTTTATTTCAGTTTCGTTAGATCTAAACTTGAATACGCCTCTCTTGTGTGGTCCCCCCATTATGCTGTTCACATTAATAAATTAGAATCAGTTCAACGTAGATTTTTAAAATATTTGAGCTTTAAATCGGATGGTCCTTACCCTCCCATTGGATTTCCACACGATGAGCTGTTCCTTCTCTTGAAATTAGACGTAAATATTGCTCTCAGGTTTTTCTTCATAGAGTGATACATAATTCAGCAGATTGCCAAGAGTTCATGTCCAAATTATTTTCTGTTGTCTCCAGACCTAGTTCTAGAGAAATTTAACTTTCTATCTACCCGCCAACTTTTTGTATGAGTTGCATACAATATTTTTTCTATGTTCATGCAAAAACCAAAAAATGTTATTTAGATGACACTTAGTCTAGAAAAATGTAACGTCGATTTGTTTGTCATGATGGCAAAACGCTGTAGTAGAATGACAGATGAATGCAATAAACATTTTGTTGCTCTAGTGCAATAAAGAACCACTTTTTCCACTAAATATAGTTCAATAAAGTATTGTTTTTTGCATAAACGTAGAAAAAATTAATTTGTTCTTCATTCGACGCAAAATGTCATTTATTGTTTGTTTTGATAAACTTTGATTAGATGTTGATTGACTACAATAAAGGACATTTGTTGCCTCTATTTGTATTATTACTATGAGGGTATAAATATCTACCTCTCGTAGCAGATCTGTATCAAAATTAATTGCAATTATAAAAGCATACTTCCCTCTTTCTTCTAGCTACACACCTTTTGGTAAATATTGATCACCAGGCTAAGAACTTCAGCAGGAACCAGTTCGTACAACAAAGCAAATAAAACTACACTACAATGTAAAGATTAGGGAAATCTCTGATAACAAAATAAATAGTCCCCATTAATTTCCCTTTTAAGACAATAAGGAAGCCCTGATTTAATTTTAATATCCCGGCAGTTACAACAGAACAAGGAATGAATTTCGTAAGACAAATTAGCTTTAATCAGCTAAATTTTATTTGCGTTATCGGTGGAGTTGGAAATAATAAGTAGGGGCGAATGGTGGAAGAGGAAGATTTTAATAAAGAAAAACTTTTTCGTGGTTGTTTTGTTGAGCCTGGACGAAATTTAAAAAGCTTTTATAAATTTCTGAAAACTTTTAGTAACCTTTCAGGCAGTTTAGGTAGTCGGTAAAAAGGTAATTTGTTTGGGACTTAAGTCACAGACCTTGTATGTATGATGTTAAATTCAAAGTAAACTGTACTCGTATTTACACCTTCTCTAAACAGGGTGGTTTCTTCATTGTAGGTTATAGAATTTTATAAACTAGAGGAAATACAGAATTATACTAGGTATGTGACAGAAAGATAAACGCCTATTAAATATCTGACGATATTGATATTCTTTTGAATGTTTACTTCTCTATGTGAAAGTAAACCATGAATAAATTATCCGGTTTATCTGTTAAGCTTTTTGGAGTTTGCATAGGTCGTACTTTCATAACGTAGCATTCTGTTTTAAAAATTTCTGCTCATATTTGTGTTGCCAGTGTTGTAAAGCTTGATACAAACGACATTTTTTACACCTGATTATGCCTAGTGTACGTATATTTGGGCATATTTCCCAGACAGAGAGAGCGGGTGGATTGTTGGTTTACGCCAAGCAGGTTTGTCAGTGCGAAAAATTGCTAGAAGGACTACGGTTCATCAGCTAAGTAAACCAGTATGTGAAAGCACTAAACGCTTTGCTAGTGGCAGCACCCGCGAGTAGAATACTCGGCCGTGTTGACTAGCAGCGTTTACTGATGGTATACGACTGACGCTTGATAAGAAACACCAAATTAATGTGTCAGTCATTAATGCCAAACGTACTATGAATTCCATCTTTACTGCTTTTTAACATTACACCATTTAATTAGATTAAACATACACATTTACGATACATGAAACACTGCAAGTAGGTATTATAAAATGTCTCGAGGACAAAATAATTTTATCAGTAAGGACATGTCTTGTTCAACTTATCACTGCAGCATTTATAACCGCTTCTAAATATAAAAATAAAATTGTTAAAACAATTGTCAGTACAAATGCTCTTTTTTACTGTATTAGAAAGGTATTTTAAGCTAATATGAATCAAATCTCCTACAATTCCTATCAATGAAGTCATATCTATGCTCTGTTATACCAAACGTCTAGGTATGCTATTGAACAATTCCACAAAGTTCTATTCAATAATCATCTAAAAAAATTAATCTATTTAAATTTACTAACCTGGTTTAATGAAAACATTCTATAGATATCTAAGTTCACTTTTGAAACTGAGGGAACTCCAAAATTTAACCACAATAGATGAGATCTGACCTATTTCTGCATTCTTAGGATTGCTTCTTCAGGTGGCCTCCTTTAAGTTGAGTCAAATATCTAACTATAAAAATTATTATAACAATAAATTATTTAAAATTAAATATCGACAATGTCAAAAGTGGCTTTAACCTGTCAATGTATTGTAAATTAAATATAACAAATACATACTTAAACAATCAAAAATAATTTTTCCCTTCATTCATATCTCATCTATTGTAGTTGAATTTTCGAGTTTCACAGTTTCAAAAGTGAACTTAGATATTTATAGAATGTTTTAATTAAACCAGGTTAGTAAATTTAACTAGATTATTTTTTTAGATAATTATTAAATAGAACTTTGTCTGTGGAATTGTTCATTAACATATCTAGATGTTTGATATCAGAGAGCATACATATGACTTCATTGATAGGAATTGTAGGAGATTTGATTTATGTTAGCTTAAAATACCTTCTAATACAGTCAAACATGTTACATAAACTAATAATAAAGAATATATGAGTAGATACTATGGGTGTAATTCAACGCTGGTCGGGGCTTTAGTCCGCAGAGTAGTTAGTTTCACACAAAATTGTTAATACCTAAACATATATAAAAAATACAAATGCTCATTCGCATATTTTCGTTTCTCTAAAATAAATTGAAATTCCTTATTCCGTCATATTTCATACATAATGTATGCACCATTGTTTGGAGCATAATCAGTTTAGTGATGTATTATAATTGGATTATTCTTTTTTTATACATTTTTAATTATATATGAATGATGTTCACTATGCAGATTAAGCCTACTTATATATTTTTTACCTATTTTATTAGTTACTGTATTTTTTTTCATTTTTCAAATAATTTTTGGTTTTCACATATTAAATATTCATTTATATTGAATTGAATTTTAATTGAGAAGAAGTATTTTAACAATTTACAATTTATTTAGCTAAAGTATTTGTAATTTAAATAATCATTTAATGTAAATTTATGGAGCTATTACTTTAACATTTATATTTGATATCAGAGATCAGAGACCAGACTTTATTGATAAAATTTGTGGGAATACTGGTTTGCAGCTTAGCACTTTTATAACAAAAATAAATATTTGAGTTGTTAAATTTTATCAAGGTCAAGAAACGTCAATTTTATTATTTGAGTATGAAAAATGAATTCGTTTGATATTCAATTAATATCAGATGAAAAGTGGAAGAATAAGAAAAGTAAAATTGTCAGTTTTTGACTTCATCATTCCTTTTTCTAATATTGAATAGCACAAAAATTCTCAACTTATTTTTAATTCAATTAACATTGCATATATTTTACTTTAGGAAATTCTGCAAATAAATAAAATACAAAGAGGAGATATATAAAATACATGTATGTATATAGTGACGTAATTCTCTCATTTACAGAATTAAGTAGTGCGTAATGACTATAATGATATTAAATGAAGCAAATGAGGAGTTTCCCGCTACAATATTCAAACGAATGTTTTTACCTTTCTTTTCTTGCATAGAATTTTCAAATTTACCTCTTCAATTTTTTATTCTACATGCTGCTACTTGGTGTGAAAGTATCAATATTATAATCTTTATTTAATAAATATTTATAATAAATTTAAAGCAGAATTGTTATTATTATGTTAATTATTTTTTTTATTTCATCTACAATCAACTTCGTAAAATAATCCAAAAATACCCAGCAGTCATAGTACAAGTAAACTACAGCGCTTTTTGGAAGCTAGAACCTGAGATTAGACTCGAGATCACATGCTGTTCATCAAATTCATAATACTTGTAAGAACATTATAGGCCTCCTCTTTCTCTATTTCCAACTTTATTTTAAGGTTAGAAAGTGCAACTGATCCATTTCATCCGGTTTACTTAAAAATGTTGGAAGGTGTAGAGGTACCAAAGACTAAATTTTACTTGCATAAAGACTGCCTTTTCCGGAGACTGAATGACTTAGGTGATTAAAACATCAGGGTTGTATTTAAAAATTTTAGTGACCAATAATTACCTATTTATTTTAAGAATACTTAGTTACTGAATTAGAACAGTCATATGTACGTATTTAGTAATACAAATTTTTTCGTTTAATAATAAATTTATTTGTATCTATGGAAAACTAGACAGTTTTTATTCAATACCGATTATTAATATGTAAATTTTCATAAAGTTATAATGAAGAAGAGTCTTTACTTTTAGGAATTAATAAAACAAAGCAAAATATCAACGATTATGATTACTGATTTGTGTTAATTTGTATTAAATTTAAATTATTTATTTCACACTACAACATACGATTCATACAGAACTGAAGACGATCCCAATTTGCTACCGAATTTATTTACCAATAAAGCATAAGGTCATCAGCGAACAATAGTTTTTATCATGAAACAGTATCAGAAAGATCGTTAATAAAAAGTAAAAACAAAAGTGGGCCTAAATTGGAGTCTTGTGGTACCCCAGATGTGGGAATTAATCCTCTGGAGGTAAAGTTTTGAAATCTAACCATAAATTGTCTGTTAGCTAGATATGAATAATGGATAATGTACCATATCCTAGTCGACGATTAGTGTTAACGCATGACCATGTGTATGTAAATAATGCGTAAATTCTACAGGTGAGTATACACTTTTTAAAGTAAACTATAAAACTACCACCCAACGTCAATTTATTTTTGATAGCTTTGTGTTTGTTTAACCCTTCTCAAGAGGCACGCCTATGGAATCTTGTCCCATGCAACCCTCATCTCCCGTACTCTGAAAATGAATTTCTGCTATTTAGGACATACCTACATTTATTTAGGCTGGGATTTTGTATACATATTTTTACCGTCTAACAGGGCTTTAAGCGAGGACACAGTACTCCAAGAAAATTGAAATAATTGGTTATTATTATATATCAACGTATTCACAAACGTTCCCGCTAGTGCGTGAGATAATTTTCATTGCTCATAAAATCACAAGAATAATTAAAATAAATGTTAAAATACCTCAATTTTAGCCACACAGTTACTACGCCAATATGTCGCAATTACGGCAAAATTATCACAGCCACAGCCACCAAATTACTTCACTCACTAGCCAGGACATATAGGACAACTTGTGTTTGACTTTCAGATTAATATTTATTGTTAATTTTACATTTTGTGTCCTCGAGTAAAATCATAACATATATCGCGGCTTCTATTTTTATGTACGTCAAAATGCACGATAACCTTCAGAGAACCGTGCGGTTCGGGCCTATACGGTTTGTATACTGTCTCATAGGTCTGATTGATTCGTCGTTTCGCTCACTCAGGCTGTGCAATTCCTTTTCTACAAAATCCCCGTCTTAAGGCTGGGATTTTGTATACATATTTTTACCGTTTAACAGGGCTTCAAACGAGGCCACAGAACTCCAAGAAAATTGAAATAATTGGTTATTATTATATATAAACGTATTCACAAAGGTTCCCGCTAGTGCGTGAGATAATTTTCATTGCTCATAAAATCACAAGAATAATTAAAATAAATGTTAAAATACCTCAATTTTAGCCACACAGTTACTACGCCAATATGTCGCAATTACGGCAAAATTATCACAGCCACAGCCACCAAATTATTTCACTCACTAGCCAGGACATATAGGACAACTTGTGTTTGACTTTCAGATTAATAGTTATTGCTAATTTTACATTTTGTGTCCTCGAGTAAAATCATAACATATATCACGGCTTCCATTTTTATGTACGTCAAAATGCACGATAAACTTCAGGGAACCTTGTGGTTCAGGCCTATACGGTTTGTACACTGTCTCATAGGCCTCATTGATTCCCCGTTTCGCTTACTCAGGCTGTGCAATTTCTTTTCTACAAAATCCCCGCCTTAAGCAAACCTCACGTCGTCAATTCTAGCCATATTGCCAAGTCTTTTTGAAGCACCTTGTTTATCAACTTGAGTATATTAAAACCGCTATTAATTAGCAGTTCTATTTAAGTTAGTTATTTCAAAGAAGCGACAAACTTCGCTTCCTGTTGTAACCTGATAGCATAAAGCTTGTTTCGGACATCAATATACAGTGAGTGACCGCAACTCAGCAAATAGGATTGAGCGCGGAACGTTCCATGATATAATTTCATCCTCAAAGAGCTACGGTGAAAACAGTCTACCTATAGAAGGTTGTGAACATTTCGGAAATTAGTAAACTTTGGCTATCCTAAATACATAAGTTTGTGGGGGGGTGATTGTTAAAAGAAATTGGGGTTGCAGGAAAAGCCGAAAATACAAATAAGGAGAGAAAAGTTTCGCCTATAAGACATTGTACAAAACGGAATGGTATCTTAATCGTTAGTAGAAGTATTACATTATTTTTTAAATATATTTTAAGCTTTATAGAGTAATAATTTTATACCTTTTCACAATCCTTTTGGGTGTTTTGTACGTATAGGGTGTTCATTTACATTAATAACACCTCGATAGAGAGTTTATTATAAAAAATAAGTTATAGTTTAAAGATTCTAAAAAAAACACGCTTTTATAGCAAACCGAACTAAAAAGTAGAAAATAATTTTGAAGTATCAAGAGTTTGTATTACAGCAATACAAAATTCCGACAATCAATTACGACTAATTAATTGGGAATAAGATTAAATTGGAAATTAAATTATTAATAAAATAACTAAATTATAGTAAAAAAAGCGTGGGGTGCTTGATATTAAATGTTACAATTATTTCAGTAGTGCAGCTATTTATAAAATTAGTCATTACGAAATTATAGTAAATTCCACCCCACGCTTTTTTACAATAATTTAATTATTTTATTAATAATTTAATCTTATTACCAATTAATTAGTAGTTATTGATTGTCGGAATTTTCTATTGTTGTAATACAAACTCTTGATATTTCAAAATTATTTCCTACTTTTTAGTTCGGTTTGCTATTAAAGCGTGTTTTTTGAATTTTTTTTAACTATAATTTATTTTCATTTTTGTCTATTTTTGTATTAAGCTCTGATAGATATCTCGCATTAACAGTTTTTCATATATTTGGCTTCTGACTATTTTGTACCTATTTATTTATTTAATGGAATGGATAGAGTAGAATTATATCTATACAGATTCGGAAATTGCGGATCTTTACAGAGAAAGTAGAAATTGCCGTGCATTGGTCTAGCATTCCCCACTACTACGGTAATCGGTTCCGTATCGCCATTGCAAATCTAACTGTCAGATCAACTGATGCCAGTGTTGTCAGATCTCATCCATTCCGAGGAAATCTCATGCTTTCATATTTTGATTACAAAATCTCATGCTTTTAATAGACACAAAAAGAAATAATAAAATTACTATAATTACTCTTTGAAATCTACCAAAACAAAGACCTAACGAGAAATAAAGGAAAAATCGACTAGGTATCTACAATATTTGGGTACTTGAAATATCCTTTATTGTAGACTGCTCTCTTAATAATTAGCAATGAATACATAAACGGGTATGACAGTCTACGGATATGAGGTGTGTGTGTGCTGTATTCACGCTGTATTGCAGTGATTCTTAACTCTATTCCGTAAGGGTACCTACATTTTCTGGAAAGAACAGATTTTACGACCCGTGAGTGACCCTGCGTCACGTCAACTGCGCCTCAACGTTCGCCCGGCCTAACAATAAAATAAATTAGAAAGGTTACGTGGTTAATAACTTTTAAGTAAGTACCTGTAACTACCTACTTACAATGTAATATTATGATAAAATAGTAGAACATAATGATTTTTAATGAAATAAAAATGGCATTACAAAAGTAATTGAAAATTACTTGCTTCTTTGAAATTATTCTCATGCACTGAATTTTTCCACCTGGCAACACTGCTTGATGCAAACACGCTGTGGTCGAAGTATGCGTGTAGCATGACACAAATACACGCAAGTGGCAAAATACAATTCACCATCAAGATCCTCACTTTCCAAATCTGTATATGTACCTACTAGTGTATTGATATGTTTTGTAGGTGTATACACGTATTATGTTCGCCCGGGTGTTAAGTTGAAAAGCACTTTATACTAACACTTCGCCTTCATCCTCATATTTATGTTTCTCTCTTTTTTTTCAATTCATTATTTTCAATATATAATGTGATGTTCAATTAAATTAATTAATTTATTGTTACGTGAGGACACAATAAAGGCAATTATTATTACTATTTGTATACCTTTTCTATTTATCATTGAAGTTCAATAGTTTATTAAAAAATTCAAAAGTGTAAAATACAAAATGTTAGACATATTTTTACATCGACAGTACAGTATAACTAGCGCCTCCTAGTCGTGACCTCAACACTGTTGCATTTTTGTAATTGCCATCTCAAAAAACATAAGATTACAAATTTTCAGATCAATCAGTCATACGTTCTTAAAATATAGCAAAAAATCGAAACTATTTTTTCAAATTTAACATTCTGTATAATAAATAGAAGCAACAATTGAATAAGGCATGATTGGCTCAATCCCTTTATTTTGAGGTTAACAATCTGCCCTTAAGCTATGTATCATTATTAATAACTAACTCTGTATAAACGGTGTCGAATAAAAACAGGTCCTCCCTACCCAAGAAGGCTTTGCATTTTTAAGAAAAACCTGAAAAAAGTTGAAATTAATTTCCGGTATAGGAAGTGTTAGAATGACGAAAATATTTTCGCAGCACCTTAATCGATCAGGTAAATACAAAGTTCTCCAAAAAATATATTAATTCCGGGAAGGTATTCAAGTTACTGCTATTAAAAAAGTTATGGAAAGTTTAACGTACCATAATGTACAAGGAAATAAGTATTTATCCTTATTAACTTCAGATCAAGCCTTTAAAAAAATCCTGGTCCGGAAATCAGTGGATTAAATATATATTTCTTTGATACATTGACTTTACCATTTGAAGTTTTTGCTTCGTCCAGACTAAAAAAATAATTAGATTAGACATTCTAAACGGAACTGCAATTAAGAGTCGGTAATCAAGAACAAAGGCCTCCGCATAACTCGGAAAAATATTCCACCGTTGCTTTAATCCTTGTGAACCCGTATAAAAAAATATAAACGAAATTGATTCTTCTTAATTACTTGACTGTTACCACAAGCGTAAAAGGGGGAGAGAAAATTGAATTAAAAGAAAATATAAGGCCCTTTATACAATTAGTGTGGTAAAATTTAATAAAGAAGCTGAAACCGACCCTATGCTTCCATATTTTAATGATATACCTGTTACTTACTTAAAATACTGTCGTTAACGTTGTTGATCATAATTTTTTAGTTGCTTGAGATTATTGCAATTAATGTATTTATGTACGAGGTGAGAAAAATGTAATGCACTATGAAAATATACTTTTTAATATAGTTTTTTCGAAAAGGAAATCGGGAATTTGCATGATTTTTTAAAATTTCTGCAGAAGTAAGTTTGTATTATTTTATTCGAAATGGTGTTTGTCTTAGACAATTTCGTGCAAAAATAAGCATAAAAATGATATTTAAAAATTTAATTTGGCCACGTGCCCACAAAACGGTCGCCGCCACAACGCATATCTGTGGTGTGGACGCCATTTGAACGTGTATACAGGGTGAGTCAGTCATAATGTCATTAATTTTAACCACGTATTTGGGAGGCCTAATAAAGGCAGAAAATCGAAAAAAAAATTTTTTTACTCGTCCTTTAAAAAAATAAACAAATCACCCTATAAAAATCAGTAACACGACGCTCCTGGTACGCTACGAACTTTTTGATGGCGCACCCGACGAAATTCTAATGCCACAGACTTGCCGTATTAACCATGGATGCCACATTTACATACATAATATCGTCTAACACATCAGCGTGTTATTCAAATTTACCTCCTTTAGCACTCTGCATTTCCCGCATTTCTTCCCTCTCAAATTTGTAGATCATGCCACACATTGGAGGGGGGATGGAGAGAATACAAGCAGTAAGCAGTAGTTTGTTTATTTCGGTCTAACCTCACGTATTTGGCGTAAATTCACAACGCATAATTTTACAAATTCCGATTATGTGGAAATGGTAGTGTTATACGGAGAATGTTTACGAAATGCGACTGAATTTTATTAATAAAGTGCTATGGACGGATAAATGCAGTTTTACTTGAAATGTGGGCTGTAAACAGGTTAGTATCATACTACTTAAAAAACAATACATTTCTAGGCTAGATGTACGTAACTACAAATTGTACATTTGGTTATGTGTGCGGTTAATTGTACTTACCAGTAATACTAAAAATTCATATTTATTTGTAAAACGTAGTGAAAACGTAATATAAAAATTATTAAATTGTAAGCCTAGCATTCGAAAATATTTATTTATTATCTACATTTGTTTTTATTAACAAATAAATCAATATTTAATGAAAATTCATTCATGTATCTAGATTAAAAAAAATAGTTTTACTCCTTGTCGTTAAATAACAGTACAAAAACTAGGTAACTAGGTTATTGACCTAATAATACGGTCGGTCAAGGTCAAGATTAACTCTCGATAACTTAGATTAGCGTGCCATTTCGGTCTTGGACAGTTTTCTGTCGACAACACGATGGTTTTTTATTAAGTACTTAGTATTTAAACACGAAACACTTTTCAGCTTCTCAATAATTTACCCATTGGGTATAGGTTTTTTATGTAATGTACGTAAATGGTTTATTACTCAGTTTATTCTTAGACACGTTGGAATTTTGTTGCACTCATAACAGCTTCATTTGCTCAGAGAAAAATCGACACGCGAGTGTACGGGTATCGTTTGATTGGGCCGTATTTTCTACAGGAAAACCTGATTATTATTATTTGATTTTATTGGGTATTAACATTTTAAATTATTATTGGCTGAAGTTGAACTGAGCAAGAAAAAATGATATTCTAAAATAGTCAGTACAACCGTTTATTTGTGATGTCTAAAACCTAGGTGGGTAGGTACTATATAGAAAAACATTACAACTTGACAACATTGCATCAGGTCGATATCGAGTTGAACTGTGAGCCGTAACCGACCAAGGCTGTGACCGGTCAGTGACAGTCTGAAAAGGGGGTTTAAACAACGATTTAAAAATATTTTTTTCGACGTAAATATACATTTAGATTTTTTTTTAATCACGTATTCGCATTATACTCATTATTCCCTATCTCCTCTTAAAATTAATGACATTATGACTGACTCACCCTGTATATCTTTACAGAAGTGTGCTTTAGATTATATCTGTATACCATTTAGTGTTATTGTGTTAAATAGACATTGGTATTGAATAATGTTGCAAAATAGACTCGTAAAATAGACACAGAAAGTGCATCTCACTGGACAAATGGAAGAAGTATTGCATTATGCCATTATGTACGACTACAACATACAGCGCTTAACAAAAATTATTTCACTATTAAAAGAAAAGTGTGGTGTAGGTGATGAAGCGCGACGAAAGGAAGGATTGGAACATTTTTTCTGAAGACTATTTTAACGTATGTTGTAAAGAGTTATTTAAACTTTTCTATTAAGCTACCAAAATGTCTACAGGGCATCTAGAAAGCAAAGTTTAATTTTTTCTTATTTCCAAACAGCATGTTCTGTATTTGCTTCTATTATTTACGTGATGTAGAATGTTATTTAAGCATTTATAAAATGTTGCTATCTGAAATCACTACATTAAATTATCTATTTTATTCTAAAAATAAGTAATAAATAAGAATTGTCTCTTATTATTTTTCAAATTATAACAAATAGTTTAATGTGAAATCAGAGGACATAATTTTACAAATACTTCGAGTATAACCATCTATCTGGTACTTACCTAACAGCATTGTTGCCGTAATTGTCACGAGCGCATCTATATTGTAAACAAAGAAATAAGTTACGTTTAGCAATACCATAAGTTCACCACATCGCCACTAATAATTATGGCAAAACCTACACAGTATTTACACTGTGACCCAGAAATACCACAAAAAAACGCAAAAATATTTAACCTAGCCTAACCTGTACCTGTATCCATGGAAACAAACCGCACTGAACGGCATGCAACGTCACACCAGTGATATCGCGTTTTCGGTAACGTGGTTTTGTTTACATTCTATGGCAATTTATTATTGCTAATTAATTATTATTATGTGATTATTGCCGTCAGAAATAAATTCTGACATTTCAATATGTTGGAAAAATTACCCTGTAAATATTTCAAACCAATATAAAATCCATGCAACTTCCCCATTATCTTTTTCTGTCGGTCCATACCATCATCAAGATTTCTATGCAGGATAAGGAACTATACCAATAAAGATTTTAGTCGTAGTAACAATATTAATGAAACTCTAAATATCATCACGTTTTGCTTCATTGATCGGATAAATTTAAATCATTTTATAAATACAGCGAAACCAGCTAAATATGGTGTTATGCGTTTTTTACTTTTTAACATATCACTATCACTTCATTTATATTTACATTGTCATCCTTGCTTTGAATACATGTAAAATTTATTGAAATTAATATCGTTTTTTCCTAAACATTTAGATATATAATTATTTTCATATACAGGGTGATTCAGTTATAATATCATTAATTTTAAATACGCATTTGGAGGCGTAATAGAGAAATAAAATTGGAAAAAACTCAATTATTTAAAAAATACGTACGGTCCTGGTACCTACATTCTAGCGTTGAAGCAGATCGACACCGCGTTGATTTGGGACCTGTCATATATTTAGGAAGAGAGAGAGATAAGCCAAAGACTATTGCGCATCCTGCAAATTTCCCACTCCTCTCACCCACCAATCACAGACATCAATTTGAATGATGCCATATCGCTATTTGTTTGATGGTTGTTGGTTGGTGTAGTTTGAAATTATTACTTACGTAACCGTACCAGGTCCGTATTTAATATAATTTCTTGTACATCACTATTTTTGGTGCAAACAAAAATGTAGTAATTCTTCATTTCTGAGCAACAGAATAATGTTATTGTCTATTTAACACAATAACACCTAATAATATCACAAATGACAAATTAACTCTTCAAAACGGATGCCTTGCTTTGTCCGAATAAAGCACACTGCTGTATTTAGGTATACCTACACGTGCGAACGGCATCTGACGTCACAGGTCTATACTGTAGCGGCGACCGTTTTGCGGGGGCGTGGCCAGACTAAGTTTTGAAATACCGTTTTAAGCTTAATTTTCCACGAAGTTGTCTAGGACAAACGCCATTTCCATTAAAATAATACATTCTTTCTTTTGCACATATCACCAAATAAAAGAAAATAATGGTTTGGGAGTTTTATAGGAGGTGTTAAATAAATCTTCGAAAGGAACGTCACAATTAACCAAAAACAAAAAATATTACAATAGAGGTACATACCCTAAATGCTTAAAAGTATATATAATTCCATCATAATAGTATATTATGCAACGATCATGTAATAACGATTGCATAAACCATACGAAAGTCGTCTTCGGCTCGTTTCGTATCCCGGTTAATGCTCGTGTATTAATAACCATCATGAGAGTTGCATACGCTATTTTTTCTACACCCGATAAATAATCAAAAACCATAAATTTTATATTTTTATTGAACACAATAGGTAACAGTAATTATTCGTATTTCTATAAAAAAAATCTACAAAATTGTAATTAATACCTCGGGTATTGGTATTGCCATAGATACAAGAAAACTATAAACATTTTATTTGTATTTATATTCAACATATAAAAACATTTTCGGAGAATGTCGAAATATTATTTGTATTTCTCCAGTCCATAAACCGTTGATAAAGTTTTTCGTACACTTTCTTAGATTTTTGGGGTAAAATATTTTGAACTGCATTTTCTGCTTTCTCCGATATGTGTGGAGGAGTCGATGGTAATTCTTCTATATCGCTGATATCAGACATTTTGATAAATTATCGAAGTTTAGCTAGGTATCTACGAAAATTTAATACGTACTGATTTTGACATCTAAAATAATTACATAGGAACCTAGGATAAACGTCAAATGCACAGCATGCTTGATTGAAAAATTATGGGTTTCTATTGATTAAAAATCTGTATCGTAATGGGTATCATTATGAAACGGATTATGGGCATATAAGTGCATTGTTATAATACGGGTGTTGAAAAATAGAATTAAGCTAGATATTAAATAGTGTTGCTAAGCAACTCCGGAAAATAGTGCGAAATAATGTGTATTTATTTATTATTACGCGGTGTAGAACTAACTACATCTATCGGCCATTCGCTACTCCATGCCGGACTGAAAATGTCACAGACACGAAGCGTTCTACATGCAGTAGACACCATTGAAAGCTGTCGACCTTTATCGCGATCGGCGAGAAACGATATTTTGCAAACACGGAATTCCAGGAAACAACTACTCTGCGGGCTAATGCCCCGACCAGCTTTCAATGGAGTCTACTGCATGTAGAACGCTTCGTGTCTGTGACATTTTCAGTCCGGCATGGAGTAGCGAATGGCCGATAGATGTAGTTAGTTCTACACCGCGTACTCATGGTCCCTTCTGTCGGGTTAGACAGACTAAACAGCTAGGATTATTCGTCGGATACCTTACCTGTGGCATACTGATGAGAGCTAATAAGCTCGAAACCGGTATATGTCTGGTGGGCTTCTGACGAATGACTCTAGCTGTTGCTATAGGTTTTCCAGGTGTAATTCAATGCTGGTCGGGGCATTAGCCCGCAGAGTAGTTGTTTCCTGGAATTCCGTGTTTGCAAAATATTTATTATTACTTTATTATTTTATCTTTGTGAATGTTAAACGTTCATAATTTCTAATCTAGTCATATTTTGAAAGATTTGGAGATAATTACTTATAACTCTATTCCTATTTATCAAAACCAAAAAAAGAAATCTGTATAAAATTTAGTTATTACTGAATTTTCTTTCTCAAAGTGCACATTTTATCCTTTATGATTATTACTACCATTTCTTACCAGCAGTGTGTGTAAACAAGTGACCCACGCATCTCCTCATATTTTCCCACATTTCCATATTGATTTAATGTACAGCTGTGGGCAAAAAAGTTTCCCACCTAAAACTTTTAAAGGAGTTTAAAGGATGAAACTCTGTATTACAAAGCACGTAGGCAGTTTAAGTTGGGAACCTTTCATTGCGCACCTGTTGCTACTAATAGAGACTATTGTATTCATATTAAATCCATATATTGTTATGTTTGTATGTGTTTCGATGTATTCCATATTCCACAGTTTAACTGTATTCCTTTCGTGTGAAACTAGATGATAGATTATACCCAGTTTCTACCTAAATGCACCGCCATCAGCGGCTCCCATATGAGAGTAAGACTTTTAACAGTATGTTTCATTATATTTCTTCTTTTGTTGATATGCGTATTGTTGATCTGTTAGAACATTCAAATAAATTAATATTTGTACGATGTTTTTGTTCATTTCATACACCTTGCTCCATCCATAAAAATATACTTCGTGACAAAGGAAAGTAAACGCCTATATCATTAGATTTTAATAATTTTTGGTACACAAATTCAGGGCCATTGAATGGTTATATTTTCAGATCTTATCTCGTCGATAAGTTCTTGGAGTATGTCATTCCAAGCTATCTGAACTTCATGAGTAACACGGTACTATGGTACGTAAGAATCTGTTAGTCCTTCTAGAAATTTGTCTCACCGACAAACCTGCTCTGCGCAACCCTAAAATATCCCCTCTCAATATCACTAAGCTGGGAAACCCTTCCAAATATGCATATTGTACTTTTACCATGAGAAGTAAACATGCAAAAATTATCAAATTAAAATGATATTTAATGGGTGTTTAGTTTTCTTCGTCACGTAATGGTTCTTGTTTGGAATGTGCAGTTTACCAATCTAGGAAGAACTTTGAGAATACTGATTATAAACTCAGCTAATAATATTTCGCATATATCTATAGTGCTTTGCATTTTAAATTTAAAAATTGTAATTTTAAGATTATACTAGAGCAAAATATAATTAGTATACTAAATATCCGGTTAGTAGGTAAGTATAAACATACAAGTTAATTTCGACACATTAGTTTCATGCAACTTTAAGCATGACTGCAATTTTCAGTTTTTTGACAAGAGTGTAAACAGCTTTATTAGGAATACATTTTAAAAAATGGTCAATATTTATAAGATGCTTGTTGGCAGTAAACCAGCTTCAACCAATAGACATTTTTTACTTTAGGGACTGTTGAGGGATGCTTGTTTGTTTTACTTTTATCGTGAACATTATACTCGCACGTGTATTATATTTCAATTCTACTAAATTAATTTTAAAAATAAGATACCTTGTATGTTAAAAATCTGATGGTAGGGACTCTAGATGCCTTATTGAGAGGCAGTAAAGTCTAACTTAATTATCTATTTCTTAAAAGCTTTATAATGGAACGTCGTTAAAAATCAATATGCTTAAAGAAGTATTTATAGGCATTTGATGTAATTTATAACTTAATAATTCAAAACCTTAAGTAATCGTCGATGAAATTATTCCAAGTCTGACAGAATAGGTACTAGCTGAAAGCTGCAAATCATAAAAATGGGTACTGAAAAAAGTTGTATTGATAATATTATTTTAAATGGAGAATGACCTAGAAGAGCTAACCAGTCTACAGCTTATTTCTGAAGGTAGTTTTTCTATTCTCTTAAAAGGTTACATTTTTTTAAACTTCCATTTGCTTCAACATTTTGAAAATATGCTAATGTACTTACCATCTACATGAAAAGACATAAATTTAATAGGAGAAATTATCGCTAAATTGGGTTAACCCCTGCTGAACTATAAGTAAAGGATAAAATTGGTTTGGTATTAATTGTCAGAACTTTGTGGATTGTATTTTTTTGGGTTAAATTTCCAAACTTTTATCTAGCTTGGTACAAAAAATTAGACTAATGCTGCCGCTGTTATCTTGAAAAGATAAAATAAGGGATAGAAAAAAGGGAAATTCTGCTATTATTCAATCAAGTTTTCGGCTAGATTGATGCTGTTGACTCTCACTAGGTTTCCAAAATAGATGTTATTCCTTACCGCTTAACCATTTCCACTAAACAAATAGTTCTTAGGAGTTAGGGAAAACACCGATCCCTAAATTTATTAAAATCGTAATTTCTAATCAGGGTGGATTTTAACTAAATGTGTAGGGTAGCCAACGACTAGGTTTTAGCAACGCTCGGTGACTGAGCTCCACATGGTCAGGCGTAAACAAACACCTACTAATTTTTTATTGAAAGTAAAGTTATTGGTATATCGGGTGAACAACATGGATAGCCTCCTGCTTCAACTACTAATCTTCTGTTCTGGTGGCTCATAAAAAAAAGACATTGACAGTCATATCTGAAATGTTCTAAAGCATTCGATAAAGTACCATTGTAGTGAAAATGGTTTATCTTCTTAGATGGTTATACAACTATTTCAGTAACCGTAAATTTGTGGTAAAAATAGACAACAGTGTTCCTGAATTAGAAAATGTTAGACATGATGCTCCTCAAGACTCTGTTTTAGGACCCCTTTATGCATTTGATTTATAATATTAATAATAGATAGGTATATATTTTTTCATGGGTAGTTTTACACTTTACAACAATTAGTCACACATAAAGAAATTACAATTAAATAAATGAACGACACACCACATCCTATTTAAATCCTATTCTATGTATTTTTTACAGCTTAATTGTACAGGAAGTCTTTATATAATTAGGTAATTTATTAAATAACTCAAGAACTAGACAGCTTGGTGAATTCATTGTTGTAATCTCATAAATAGTATATGATATTTGTTTGTCTATTGTGTACTAATTTGATTAATTTCCTTATTATTATAAAATTCAAATATAAAGAGACCAGGTAGAATAAAATATTTTTTAAAATGTCGACATGAATGTAAACTGGAAACAATTAACAATGCATCTTGTCTCAATATATTGTTAACAGAACCATACTTTAATTTACTTCCAACCTGTGCATGGTACAGATTTATAAACTGCTGAGTTACAGCCACCGTACGCAAATTTTGGAATACATATTGTCACGGAATTTGCCCCACTCGCACCCAATTCGACGACTGTGGTATTGCGAAATGCTAGATTGTCCCGATCGCCCCTACGCGATTCTGGTAAACAAACAAAATGCCGTGTATCGAGGCGTGACTGGAAAAATGGGGAATCGACGAGAAGCGTTCGAGTCGTTCAAGAAAATGGATCTAGAATGCTAGAAACTACCTGGAATATTCGTTTGGTATATAAAAGAAGAATTAACGACCGAGTCAGTCAGTATTGAATTACAGTCTTGAATTGGAGTGTTTAAAGCGATTTAGATAGCGATGAAAAATGAAATAGTGTTTAGTTGAGCTGTAGCAGTAGTGTACAGAGTAGATAATAAAGGTAAGTGATTAATTAACGGATTGTTTTTCTGGTAAAAGAAAAAGTCGGATTGGGAAATCCGTCACAATATTGAATTCAGCTTAGAACAAATATTTGAACAATGTGATTTCCAGGATCAATTACTATCAAATTCAGAAAAATTTCACATGTCTCATTATTAACAGATATACCATTTATATTTATGTCACTATTTGTCCTTTGAGACTGAATGGGTCTTTGTCTTTGTTGTTATTTTTATAGTACCTTGTGTATAATTTATTTAGTATAACATTACAGTTTGCCGGTAAGTCATGAGAATATTTATCAGAAATTAAAAGGTAAATTTCATTGGTATATGTATATAGTAAAATGAATATAGAAGTAATAATATTTATGTCATTAATGTGTAATAGAAAGGACACAGGACGCCCTGTCGTATACCCATATTGTACTATGTATATCTCAATTTATGTATCGAACACTCGAACTTTTATCTTTAAGAGTTCAAGAGTGAAGAATTTCCATACCTACGCCACTAGCTTTAATTAAACAAATTATTCACGTCAAAATATTAAGTTTTTATTATAATTGCTGCATCACAAGTTTGAAGAATACATATTTATTTATTTACTAGATAAACAAAATAATTTGTTTAAAGTTGAATGCCATGTATCAGGAAAACGTAGTGTCATAGAGAAAGATGTTATAGGAAAGACATTATTTTCCCATGTTTCATATTTTCCCAAAGCTAAGAACGAAAACCCGCTAACTCCCTCTATACCTAAATTCATGTCTCAAATTTCTGAAATGTGTATATGCAAAATATATTAATATTACGTCCTTTCTAGATGTTGTGGCCGATGCAACTCTGAATAAGGGGTTGTTTAATTGAATTTTAGTCCATCGTTTCATATTTCATAACCCGATCTTATTCGAGGAACGGTAAATTGAATTTATCAATTTTCACCACAATGTCAGTGTTTATAGTTTGTTATATTAATATACAAGCATTAAGTGGTGTTTTGAGTTTCACACGATACACTATATTAAATAATACGTACGTCGAATGAAGGTTGAAAAATAGATCAACTTCTCAAATTCATTTCATCGCCGTTGAATCTTCAACTTATGTGACTACGTGCAATATTTGTTAAAAATATATTTGATGAAACATGTAATTCTGTTCAGATAAATAGTTACTTTTGAGGTTCTTAAAACAAAGTACAGGATATCTCAAGCTCGCTAGTATGGGATACAAAAAATTTAAATAAAATTTGGGACAAACTCCATTTTCCGTCGAAAGTATTATCTTTGGGATATAACAGGAACGACTAATTGCATTTTTCCAGAAACATACCCAAATTTGTTTCCTGTTAAAAAGCTCTATTTTTTGTACTAAACTTTTACAATGAGACAAGTGAAAATTTAATAGCTGTTTCATGACAATCTGCTGCTTGAAGTGTGATAACGTCAAGGATAATAGTTAATTATTGTTTTAGAAGAGTTTTATTCACACAAGAATATTTAATTTTCTTAAGTGAATAAAGTGCGACTAAAATACGAGTGCAATACAACGTTTTATCCACAATGACGAGCTCAAGTTAGTTTAATTTAAAAAAAACCTACGTTTAAACGTAAAAAAAAACGTTATTTCAACAACTTGTTGACAGTTCGAATGCCATGAAGAGCCGCCTTAATTGCTATGATTTGATTTTAGTGAAATATGACTTATTTATTTCATTAGTAAAATAAAGCCCATTTCATTTCTCTAGTGATAAACTGGAGGTTTTTACGGCTATAAAGATTGAATAAAACGCCAATTGTAGAGTGATTGAGGATAAAGTAGGTATTACATTACAAGAACAATTTCCATAGTCAATATTTCTTTCCCTTAACTTGCAACTGTCACTGTTACATTTTTATCAACGATCGTTATATTAAGAAGGTTTATCTACTGCTATTAATTTATATATTAATTATTCAACTGCCTTTGAGCAATTATATCAATAAACAAATAGCGTGAGTTTTTATAGTGAGTTATTATAACTCACGCTGGGCTTCTACAATGATAATTCGGAATGTAAATAGTGTACGCAGTAAATTCTTGTAAATTTTTAAGCCGATAAATACGTTCCATTGGTGTAAAATGGAAGGAATGTTTAACAAGTGGAAAGGAATTAATAGTTAAAAGATTCTAAAATTATTAAATTGCCAACGCCTGTCAGTAGGCGGAACTGTCAATTATTATCATTGAGGGGACTAATGTCATTTGATATTTTAACAAAATAATGTTGACGTTTTCAAATCAATTTCTAAAAATAGTCCTAAAAGAGATGAATATACTCATAGATAAAGTATAGCATTCAACTTGCTTCAACTTCAACTTCAACGCTGCATTACCGCTCGTTAAATAATGTACTATTAATAATCTGTTTCCGTAGATTAAAGGCCTTTTAACACACTAGTGAATTAGAATTCATAATACCATTCTTCAATCTTATAGCATTTTATTTCGAATTATTATTAACATTAACATTTATCTCAATAACGATTTCGTCATATTGACCGGGATTATTTAAAATCACTCGATAAGGAGTTTCTGAAGAAATAGATGGGGCCCACAACTTCGTCAGGTAGGACCTAGATTTTTTCAGCATTTGTCATCTTGCTGGACAGTGAATCTTCAAATAACTTTCCGCTACCGTAGTCGATTTCCAACCACCATGACGCTTCACAGTGGTCTTGTCATCCCCAGCATTGGCCAGTAATGTAGCCGAAGAATGCCTCATTCTATGTCCGGTAAAACTGTCTAGATTAGGGAGCCCAACAAATGCAGCCACTTTTGAAAACGTTTTCGAAATTGTGTTGATGCCAACATGTTGTGTAGTACATTTTCCAGTCACATATCGCAAAAAAAATCTCCAACCGGCATTTTTAGGTCGCAGATTGATGTATTTTTGACACATTTGCACAAAATTGATTGAAAAGCTTCTTCTATAATCGTCAAACTTCTTGAGAATATTTGTTTTCGTATCGGGAATGAGTAATGATAGGTAACAGCCTTAGTCTTGGACATGAGTGATATCCAAAAATATTGAATTGAATTGCATAGACAAGCACCTGGAACTCATATGATCACTGCAACCTGTAGAGTTCAAAATAAAACGTTCAGTGTATACATTGAAATATTAAAATCGTGTACTTTCTATCTTAATCTGTAAACACTCCTCATCCGATACTTTTTTCACAAATTCTTGGATTGGGTTTCTCTCCAGTATCTTTGCATTCTTTGGTTTATAATCTCCTGATTCTATTAATATGAACTAAGTTTACCATACCATACTTTCAAATATCAATACCTTCATGCACTTTCAACATTGATTTTAGCATGGAATATTTTGTCGACATTGAAGAGACAGCAAGCCGTCTCTCCACATTGAAAAATTAGGATAGTAGAACCTCTTCTGTAATTGCTCTTTCTCCGATGTCCCTTTTTTCGCCTGTTATCGACTTCCACCAATTGCTTCTCGTACACACTTTTGCTTTTTGCTGGTAGCAGACTTCTCACTCATTTTTTGTGTCAATTTTGCAAATTATTTTACTCTCGTTGACAAATAAACAAACGCATGTCATCGAAACGATTCCAAGGCTTTCTAGTATTTAGCCGACAATCAATATTCTTGATTAAAACAAAATTGTCAAATATGACGGTTTTCAAAACCCTAATTTTTCACCGGCTCTCACATGGCTTTCACTCTCCTAATTGACAGGTTTTACCGTGGTCGTAGATAAAGCGTTAAATTACATTCGAGAAATTAACCAGCCTTCAATCCTCTCAAAAAAAATGTAACTGCCGACTGCGCCTCGAGTGTCCATTTTTTCTCATGGATTAAAGGTTTTTTAATTTTCTTATATAATTGATACCTATTATATCTCAAACAACAAAAAAGGGGGATGAAAAGGGGACCAATTTTTGTGTGATTGCCCTGTATATACAAATAAAAATTTATATATCATAATAATTTTCTTTAAAAAAGTGTTTTCCTTCTTGTTTGTAGTATAGTATGTGTAGTTTGTATAAGGCGCAATCAATATTTAACACGTGTTGTGGATTAGCTTGGGGAATATTTTATCAGATAGCTTGATAGCTTCATATACCTACATAAGCTATTCTCTTTGAATTGCGAATGATTAACTAATTGCTACTGATCAGTTTAGATTCTTGACCACTACGCCTTTAGATTATTCCACCACTGAGATATATACAGGGTGAGTCAGTCATAATGTCATTAATTTTAAGAGAAGATAGGGAATAATGAGTATAATGCGAATACGTGATTAAAAAAAATCTAAATGCATATTTAAGCCGAAACAATATTTTCAAATCATTATTTAAACCCTCTTTTCAGACTGTCACTAACCGCTGACAGCCTTGGTCGTTTACAGCTCACAGTTCAATTCGATGTCGACCTGATGCAATGTTGTCAAGTTGTAATATTTTTCTATAGAGTACCTACCTAGGTTTTAGATATCACAAATAAACGGTTGTACTGACTATTTTAGAATATCATTTTTTCTTGCTCAGTCCAATAATAATTTAAAATGTTAGTATCCAATGAAATCAAATAATAATAATCAAATAATTCTATTTAAAATTGCAAGTAACGCGGTCCACTCAGGTTTCCGGTAGAAAATACGGCCCAATCAAACGATACCCGTACACTCGCGTGTCGATTTTTCTCTGAGCAAATGTAGCTGTTATGACTGCAACAACACTCCAACATGTCTAATAATAAACCGAGTAATAAACCATTTACGTACATTACATAAAAAACCTATACCCAATGGGTAAATTATTAAGAGAAGCTGAAAAGTGTTTCGTGTTTAAATACTAAGTAATAAAAAACCATCGTGTTGACAGAAAACTGTCCCAGACCGAAATGACATGCCGCTTATCTGGACCTACCGTATTATTAGGTCAATAACCTAGTTACCTAGTTTTTGTACTGTTATTTAACGACAAGAAGTAAAACAATTTTTTTTAATCTAGATACATGAATGAATTTTCCTTAAATATTGATTTATTTGTTAATAAAAACAAATGTAGATAATAAATAAATGTTTTCGAATGTTAGGTTATTACAGTTTAATCATTTTGATATTACGTTTTCACTACGTTTTACAAACAAATATGAATTTTTTGTATTACTCGTAAATACAATTAATTATTCAGTTTGTAGTCCTAGAAATTTATTGTTTTTTAAGTAGTATGGCACTAACCTGTTTACAGCTCACAGTTTAAGTAAAACTGCATTTATCCGTCCATACCATTTTATTAATAAAATTAGGGTCAGTCGTATTTCGTAAACATTCTCCGTATAACACTACCATTTCTACATATTCGGAATTCGTAAAATTATGCGTTGTGACTTTACGCTAAATACGTGAGGTGAGACCGAAATAAACAAACTACTGCTTACTGCTTGTATTCTCTCCATCCCCCCTCCAAATGTGTGTCATCATGATCTACAAATTTGGGGGGAAAGAAATGCGGGAAATGCAGAGTGCTAAATGGAGGTAAATTTGAATAACACGCTGATGTGTTAGACGATATTATGTATGTAAACGTGGCATCGATGGTTTGATACGGTATTCGATTCTCGTATGGGTGCGTCATCAGAAAGTTCGTAGCGCACCAGGAGCGTCATGTTACTGATTTTTATAGGGTGATTTGTTTATTTTTTTAAAGATCGAGTAAATTTTTTTTTCGATTTTCTGCCTTTACTAGGCCTCCCGAATACGTGGCTAAAATTAATGAAATTATGACTGATTCACCCTGTATATTTTTTATTTGGTGTAGGGTTATTAAATATTATCCATAGGTAAAACAACATTATGATATATGATTACTGAAACATAAATTATTGTCATAACTGGAACCCATTATTGTCACAGCGGTTTAGATTGGTACCACAACTAAATGTGTTGCTGCGATAAGTGAATTTGTCACCGATGAATACGATACGAATAAAGGCGACATGTGCCGACTGAATAAATTCAATTCGGCGCTATTAAGCTTTATGTGGTTACGGTGTGTAGTTGGAGACGGAAAGTTTGTGTTTTTTCGTTAATTTTAATAATTATGGAATTCCAACCATTATTATTGCATCAGTGGGATTCAACAATAACGCTTATATGAAGGTCCATCTACTATCAATTCATTCAAAAACGGTTATTTGACCATCGCTTGGCTGGTTTGGGTGCGCGATATTGTTTGTTATTTCTTGTGCGGCTATGGCTTGTTTCGAGTTCTTTCTTATTATTTAGCTTTTCAAAATATTTATGGATTTTCTGTTTGTACAAGTAGGTTTTGTATTACTTTATTTACCTGTTTTGGTTCACATGACATATTTTTGTATTTACCTACTTATTGGCATAATAGACTTTGTCTCTAATAATAATAAAAATGTGTTTGACGGTATAACATTTGTCCTAGCTATTAGTCATAAATGAGTATGTTTTACAACGCGTAAGAACTGAAAGGATTAATCAGTATCGTTATGTTACGTGAACGAGTTATGTTGTGATTATAAAACATATTTTAAATACATTATCTTTACAACTCATAGTTCATTCTATATGTAAAATGTTACGTTTTTTATATTTTTACTGTAAACTAAACCGTTATGTAGTTATAGTATTTTATTGCAGATATGCTATTGCTCTGTGATTTGTATAGTAGTAAAGTCCGGGCGGCCTCAGCCTGGCGATTTGGCCACACGTGGCAAGAATGGACAATCCTTGCACACGTGGGTCGTTTTTGCCTACCCTAGCATTCCATCACATCTCCACTATCCGCCCTCGGCCTTCCTACCCGACGCCCTAATGAACGCCAGGATCTTGGTCTATGGTAGGCCCCTCATCTCTACCCTTTGCAGCTCCTCGGTGCCAAAGATCATATATCTTAGTCTTCCAAGGGCCGCACAATATTCTAGAAAATGGATAGGGGTTTCCTCTCCCTCTCCGCATTCCGGACATAAGGGACTTTTATGCCTATTAAATTCAAATGCCTTTTGAGTCTGCAGTGGCCTGTCCGGATCCCCACCTTTTGGTTCAGGTACCTTCGACTAGGGCTCAGCAGCCCCATCGTCCTAGATTTCTTAGGTTCATTGAAGAAGTCGTGAGCTTGTCAATATCCTCCATTCTTTCTCAAATTCCCTCCTAGTGTTTGATAAGCCCATTCATTAAGGGCATTATTCATACTACCTCGCGTAATTTCCAAAATAGGTTCGGGTCCCTGGCAAGCTGCGCCAGATCCGAGACGAGCTAGTAAGTCAGCCGTCTCATTACCGGGGATTCCCTTATGGCCAGGAACCGAGATCAACTCCACCTCCCTTTGTCTGGCCAGGGACTCCAGGGCATCTCCACACTCTTGAACAAGATTAGATCTCATTTTTGGAGAGCTAAGGGCCCTGAATGCAGCCTGATTATCAGAGCAGATGAAAATTTTCTCCTCCACACAATTTCTTACTTTCTCTTGCCTGCTATGTGCCCAGCGAAAAGCGAAAAGCTCTGCCGGATGTCCAGGTTTTCCAGATATATTCCTGCCCCAGAAAACTCATTCCCTACCCGGGATCCATCTGTATAGCATATCAGAGGTCCCGGGGAAACATGTCTTCTGCCCTCTCCCACTGCTCTCTCGAAGGGAAAACAGTGGTATATCTCCTTCCCAAGCTTGATTTATCCTTTGCTTCAATAACCTTCAAAGCGGATACTGGAATCTCATTCTCCGCTCTTAAGGCTATAGCAGCGGGACCCTCCACTCGACCTTCTGCCTTCCAACAGCCTGCATTCCTTATTCTCAGGTAGCTTGCCATCGCCTCCTTTACAATCCATGTTGATTTGTATAAGTATGAAATAAAAATTGTTAAAAGAAATTTCTGAATTCTGAAATAAAATTCAGTAGATTCATGGTCAGAAAAAAAAATCATAGACGTCTAGTTTTCAGAGAAACTATAATTTGCATTACATACGTTGCATGATATGCATACTTTTTGGAATTGTAGCCTAATTATCGTTTTTAATGTTAAATGAGTATGCACTTTAAGGTAAGTACAAAATTTATACTTGTATTGCCTAAAGTACAGCTAATTTACAAGTTAAAGAGTAATACTGTAGCAATATAGTAATTCAATTATTACTGAATTACAGTCAAACAACCCTTAATCTACAGTTTACTTGTCCTTTAGTAAAAAGTTTTAATAACTATAGCAACACAGTTCAGGTACTCCAGCAAGAAATTTTAGTCACTGCCGGTAGCCACAGTTCTATTACCTGTTCACTTGTGAATAGTGACTGGTTTCAGAAAAGTTGAATTGTTTTTGGTGGGGCAAGTGTATTTTTACCTATCACTAATAAATTTCCTTCTCAGTGTACTAACCTGTCTCAGCGCACTTTAATATTAAAATTACATTTGTATCACTAGATCAAATATTAATACTTGAGTGATTGTACTCGTAATATTTTCTTTGTTTCCTCATTCATTGTCCTCTTTGTTGAAACCTTCAGAGAATACTACATTATTCCAGTTTCACCACATAATTAGCATGAATTGCAATTGTCGCTTACATATCCTTTAATGGGGTAAAATGGTAAAATTATACGCTCTTTGTAGATTTTTAAGTTGAACATGATGGTATTTTTGTTGTGTATGTTACATTATCCTTTCTACTAGCTTCTATTAAACTTTCATTCGCTTTCCAACTGCATACATTTTTTGTATCATAGAAATAATAATTCATTAGCTTTATTTAAAAATATATACAGGGTGTCTGTGAAAGGTTGGGAAATGTCGGAGCTGGAGATACTGGTGACCAAAAAAAGTCGATTGAGCCAAATATGCCTTATCCGAATGTTGCTGGTGGCAAAAATACAGGGCGATTAATTTTATTTTTAAATAACTTTTAAACCTATCGGAGTATTTAAAAAAATTGACACAATTATGTTTTTTGGCACGGCAAATAAGAATTAAGACTAATTTTAACGTCACTAGTAGAGGGCGCCACTTATGGCACAGCATGTTTCTCTTAAATGGCAGAACTTTTTTGCTGTTTAGTTTATCCATCTGTCTATTGAAACAATCGATTCTTTTACCT
This sequence comes from Monochamus saltuarius, assembly GCA_025584915.1. Classification (NCBI taxonomy): domain Eukaryota; kingdom Metazoa; phylum Arthropoda; class Insecta; order Coleoptera; family Cerambycidae; genus Monochamus; species Monochamus saltuarius. Next base: position 58,728,648 of record CM046724.1, read on the forward strand.
GCTTTATCTGAAAAAGGTATACCTTGCTGAAGTCGTTAGGAGGAACCATTTTTGAAATAATCGTATTTGAAATATTCAGTGCAGCGATTGAAAACAGTTATCGTTTCAGGTAAAGTGCGTTTTCTACTGAAAATACAGCAAAATGTTACTTGCAAATGTTGTTCAGAACGGTAAATTATGGAGACGTGCAAAATTTTAAAAAACGGTTTTATTCAAAGACGTTAACTGGGATCTGCTAAAACTTAAAGTGGAAAGAGACTTTCAATGTTTGCTAAACTTCTCTAATTATAAATTACTTACAGTAAATGTAGGGAAAACAGTTATGTCAATGGTCTTCCACAGTACAAAGTAATTAAGGTTCCTTGTGTAGATACAGTTGTAGAACTAAAGTCTAGTAATTCCATCAAATACTTAGGTATGATAATAGATAGGTAATCATTTAAAGTGGAATTTGCATACTAATATTATAATAAAGAAACTAAGAATTTTAATTCCAATATCAAATATCTCAAAGACATTTTGGATTTGAAGAATTTAAAAATTATGTACTATGCTTTGGTTCAGCCACATCTGGCGTATGGTATCGTTGGATGGGGAGAAGTAAGTAGCTGCTTTCTGAAAAATGTAGAAATTGTGGAAAATTGGATTTTGAAGATTATGTATAATAAAAGTCACTGTTATCTATCCGACGATCTGTATGCGGAGTAGTGGACCCTAGATAACTTTATTGTTATATCGTATTGTATTGTTTATTCAGTGTTAAGTATACAGAGTATTTACACGGGTCAGCAGTACAAATGTTTTATACATATGTACATATATATAATACAGAACATGGTATAAAAGGTAAATGTAAAAATGTAAATAAATGATCTAAATACCTAAGCAACACAAATGTAAAATAACATCATAGTTAATAAGACAAACTAATTGTGTAAATTCAATTTACATGTCGGAAAAATCATTTTGTAGATACTCCTCAATAGTATAGAAGGATTTACTTATCAAATATTTTTAATTTAGATTTGAATAAGTTAATGTCTAAATCATACACTTTCTGGCAGCACATTGAAAAATTTTATTCCCATAAAATTTGGACTATTTTGGCACTTCTTTAATCTTACAAATTCTGTATTGCAAAATATATACAAAAATAAAAAAATAAATAAAAATAATTCAGCATCTGTATGAAACTCGCTATAAAGAAAATTGTGTATATCTAGCAAAAATATGCAGAACAATAGAACAGATATATGACACTTATATTGGTCCAAAAATATTTAATAATTTACTTGAAAACATTAAACACTAATTATTTGTTTAAATCTGAAGTAAACAAAGTGGATTCTTAGTATACCACGGAATTTAATACTGCAATTAATTGAAACAAAAATCAACTATATAGTTTCTTTCATGCATATAACCGGTAAGAATTTTCCATTTTCTGTATATGTTATGTGTTAAGCGTATGTGTATGTGAGTTGAATTGTATATGTGTGTGTTCACATGTGTCAATATTTGGTGTCCATAGACTGTAACTTGTTAATATTATAATGTTTGTTTTTATATTGTTCTATTACATTATTGTGTATCGTCACCCCACGAAAAAGGTTTTACCTTCTGTGGGTTTCATAATGTTTACTTTAAATCAATTATTTTGCCAGTTGTAAATTTTTTTTCGATAATAAACATATTATTGTTATTATTATTATCTTGTATATTTTAATGATAAAAATAACGTCATCTTTCAATGGACATGCTGTAAATACTTACGTATTTCGTCCGCGAAACATTTTCTCGCGTTTCAACGTTTGCATTAATGTAGAGCCTCTACAAACGAAGAAAAGTTACACCTTTCCGGTACACTTAGTTTTAACAACGACTCGCTCCCTATTTTCTGTTTTATGTTGTTAGTAGCTTCTATACATTCATATGTCTGCAGTTCTGCAGAGCGAGATACATTCAATTAGAAGTTTAGTGACACATATCACTTTCCAGATTTATGATGTTTTTGTTTACTACTCGGCAAGCCGAGATACTGCCTATGCATGGCAAAGTATAAAGATTTTAATTTTCTCTTGTATCATCTTTGTCTCAATCAATAGGAACTAGATATGTTTTACAGAGCAAGTTTATTTTTTATGGGGTGAATTTTCCGATTTGTCATTTAGGTTTACTTTAAGGTTAAGTTAAGTTACTGTTTGAAGCTATAGCTATTTTTTGTAATATTTACATAATGTTGTAATATTGCAGACTTTTACCAATAATCTAATGTAGTTCAACAATATAGGTTATTGAGTTTATATAGAGTATTTTATTTTAAAGTACATTACTAAAGCAACCTCCTCTCTGTATCTCATTAAAATTTTGTTACCAAATATGAACACGTACAAACTGTACCAACAATAATACTTAATGGTACTCTCCGAAAACAGCTTTTGGTCTACTGAAAGTTCTGAGTAGAAATTTTATTAGATTTCTATTGGTGAGTGAAACAACTAAGAACTAATGCTAAAAGTTGAAAATAGATTTTACGACGAATACGTCAGCAGTTGAAAACACGTGGCTAAATTCTTTTTAGAGAGTGTCATCATTATTGCAATAGATTGCAAAATTCAGTTAAGCTATTAGTTCACTTTTCTTAAAAATTCTTACCACAGTTCTCAGATTATTGACAAAGTTCCCAACACACTGCATAAACAAAAAAATGGAAATCATGGATTACACACTTAGTATGACTGAAAAGTTTAACAATGACTGACAGTAAAAAGCCTAAAGCGACTTGAAAATTTCTTCATCCCTAGTAAGCATAGGTATTTTTAGAATTAACAGCTACCCAACTCAACGTATATGGAGGAATTCATTTAAAAGATTTTCTTACGCATATTGTAAGGTCAATTCTATAAACTGTAGACATATTCAACATTTGCAAAAATAATTGCTCTCATATATCTTAGTAATATGCAACAATATGTTTTCCACAATAATATTACATTAACATATTTGAGTATCAATGCAAGAAACAAACCTCAAATTCCTTTTGATGACTAAACAGAAAAAATATGTTAAAAGGAACTAATGGTGTTACGAAGCGAAGTTGATTTTTCTATGGTCAATTCAAATTAAATTCTACTAAGAAACTTTAATTAAGTCATTTCATTGCGTAATCACTTAGGATTACATTTAGCAATACAGAATATCATTACATGATGATGATGATGATGATGATGTTTTACAAAATCTTAAATTATCTAAAGATAGAAGTTCTTAGATATTGTGTTTTATACGAGGAAGTTAATAACATCTAATTTAGGAGTGCTCACTCAATACATTTGTGAGGTTTTGAATCATAGATAGGCGTTGTTTACACTAACTTCCAAAAAGCGTTGATTAACTAGACCACAATATACTACTTTTCAAACTGGAAAGTTTAAGATTTTCCGAAGCCTAGATTAAATTGTTCATCCCTTACTTAAGCGATAGACATTCACATATAAAAGTTTCACCTCAGATTTATTTTCTTTATCAGGTGTTCCACAAGGCTCAAATTTAGGTTTGGTATTATTTTTATTTTTTTAAACGATCTTCCTAATGTCATTACTTGTGAGCATTTGTTATTTACAAATGATTTTAAACTCTATTCTGAAATTAAATCTCCTACAGATTCTATTCACCTGCAAGAATGTATCAGTAAAATGTCTTCATGGAGTGAGCTACATCATCTGAAACTTAATTTTGATTCATTGGAAACCAGACGGAATATGATGTTGCTTTGATTTCTCTTTAAAATCTTGAATAACAAAATTGACTGTCCTGAACTTTTCGAGAAAACTTTATTTCTTGATACGCGACAATTCTGGATAGCAAGGTCTGTTTTACTGTGTTGTCCCTCATACAAACATTTTAATAAAATCTCCTATATCGTTGACGTGTGGGTTTTATAGTAAACTCGCTTCTAACTGTGATATACACAGTGATACATTAAAGAGTATATGTAACTGGGAAGTTCATTTAACGTGATTTGTTTGTATTAACTGTCAATTGCATTTTGTTTGTTTTATTTTGTTAGTATTATTTTTACTTTGATGTTTGTAGTAGATCTGCAAATACATAGATAATGCATCACAAATAATTAGATAATTTGTTGTTATTTTATGTTTTATTCCTGTAGTTCTATTTTTCTGTTAGAGTAATAAATAATATCATATTAGTATTACGAGTATATTGTTATTATTAACTAAATATGTCTTCTGTCTGCTTCTGTTATTTATACTTCAATGTGTCTTTCTCAATTATATTTATTTATTTTGTTTTATGTGCTTTTTTCGACTTGTGTAAATAATTTATAGAAAAACCAAATTAAACTAAACTTTTTTCTCCTGAGTAGAAAATCGAAAGCATAATATCATTTTGCTGTATCTTTAATGCAATACGTTCAAAAGTTGAAATTTTTGTCACAAAATATGTTAAGTGTTAACGATACGAATATCCCTAATACTACATGTGTTGCGGTCCCTTAGATTGTAAGAGATAAGGACATATGTTTGTTGACATATAACAAAAAATGTTTTCCCTTTAGTTTCCGTTGATAGATTCTTGAGCCTTAAATAAATTTTTAAGGATGACGTATCTTGCCGCCGTTTCCTTTCCATTTTTATATTATTTTTCCTTCGTCTCACTCTGTTTATTTAGGGTTTCTTGTTAGCCCTAGCGCTTCTGGGATAGCGATGGATGCGTTTTTTAACAAGATTCCTACGAAATTTATTACGTTTGGTTCCAATCGTGTACGCCTCCGGGCTGGCTCTAAAACTTTAAGCTTTTATGTGAGTCGGATCCTCTCACCGATAGCAAGAGTCTCGGCAAGAGTACTGCGAGCTATTTACAATGAAGTATAAAAAATGGCCATAATTGTTTACCAGACCAGTGGGTTATCACCTACACATATAATTTTGCACTTTGAACCCGGTTTATCATATTTATTCTGTAAAAATGTTTTCATTTGTTTAAAAATTATTTTTTCTCTTTGAAAATTTATAACTGGCAAGTGCTGGTTTCGGGCTCATCATAAATGCGGGTTTTAATATACTTCTAATGTATGTGTAGGTACTTCTACTAAAAATACACTTGCACCAACAAAGAACTTGTATAAAATAGAAGGCAGAACAGATAGACAATTGAATTGTAGTTGCTAAATTAAGTTTACTGAAAGTCAGCACTAGTCACAATGGGTTATTCAACTGAAGCTACTAAAAAAAAATATATTTCTTGTTCCTATTTAAATACATGAGGACATATGAAATATACTATACAGGGTGTTCCGCATAAAAACCAACAACATGTCTAGATCTACACACCTTCAAAGTGAGGCCAAATATTTCGAAAAAACTTAATATTTCTGAATTAACTTGGAATAACCAAATTTGGTACATGATTTAGTTTTGTTATTGGTCTTCTTTGACTATGAGCTCAAGTAAATTGAAGCACTACTAGATGTTCATTAAGAGTGAGTTACCCCTAAAATTATGCCAAACTTGTTTTTCATTGATCGAATTTAAAAAGAATAATAATATCCTGCGCAGAATTTAATTTAAGGGTTTAAGAAAAAATGCATTAATTAAAACAAGAAAAAACGTGTAACTTAAAAAATAGTGTTAATTATCTAAAGAAATTAATCTATCTAAATTTACTAACCTGGTTTAATGAAAACACTCTATAAATATCTAACTTCACGTTTGGCAGTGGATAATCGAAAATTTAACCACAATAGATGAGATCTGACCTATTTCTGCATTTTGAGGATTGTTTCTTCAGGTGGCCTCCTTTAAGTTGAGTCAAATATCTAACTATAAAAATTATTATATAAATTAAAATTATTTGGAATTAAATATCGACAATGACAAACATATTTGACAGGTTAGAAATATGCGAACTATACCAAAACGTGATCAACTCACGGATGCGATATGGTTTATGTTTTTGGGGTAATTCTGTTAGGTCACATCAAGTATTTATATTACAAAAAAAAGATCATCGCGACAATAGCTCGTGTACGAAATACTACAAGTTGTAAGAATATTTTTAAGACATATAAACTTTTAACTTTACCATCTCTGTTAATTTTTGAATTTTGTTTATTCATATTATGTATTAAATATTAATTTATCTTAAATAAGGATTTTCACGCTGTGAATACGAAGCAAAATGATAAATATTATATACCTCTCAACAAACTATTACATCTAATTCACCTAAGATCTTAGAGCTTAAACTCTTTAACCGTCTGTCGAAATCGTCGTCTGATAATTCTTGCACCAAGTGAACTTTGTAGGAGTGGTACTTGTTTTTGTGAAGAAATCTACCCAGTGTGCTTTTACTCACACCTAAATCACCTGCTAAGACTCTCATAGTGGAATGCGAGTTTTTATGAAGGGTCAAAAGAACTTGTAACTGCACATCTTCATTTAATATACTTGATTGACCAGATCTTAGCAGATATTTAAGGTGACCATGGTTTCGAAACTTTACTTCAGTTCGACTAACAGTGGATCGATTTTTTGGTGGACGATTCGGATGTGTTTCATTAAACAAAACACAAAACTCCATATGAGTTCGAATTCCATCACCATATCCGATCATCATGAGAATTTAAATCGGATACGCTTCACTAGATTCATGTTTTTACAAAACGAAACCAAGTTAATTGATTGAAAGATATTTAATAATTTAATAAAGAGCCAGTTAAAATGGATTCGTATTCGTATAATCTTAGCAAACTGTTGTTTAAAATTTATTGCGTGTAAAAATGCACGAGCACGTTCTATGAGACAGATAAACTTAAAACAGCATCAAAGAAATTATGACAAAAGCTTTGGTATTTGTAAATAATTTGGGTATTGTTGTCCACCCTACAACAATTAGGAGCAACTTGTGATATATTTTTGGAAACAGCATATTTAAGGTAATCCAGAAATTGGAAAACAATGTAGTGTTCCAAGTAAAAAAATGTGATGACGTCATTACTCGAAGGTAGATCACCCTGTATATTAAATTATTATTTGAAAAAAGTAAATTAAAATCAAAATTCGATCTGTTTCGGTAATTTTCAATAATATCTTTTATTTCCCTAATAATGAATTTGTGCGTGACTTTAGGGACACACTGTATTTGAATTTATTATATGTGTTTTGTTTGTTTTATTGACTAAGTACAATATTTTATGTACGTAATGTAGTTGATAATACGCATTTACAACTTTTCTTTCACGTGATAAACCTGACTAAACTTTTGATTCCCTGCCTTTGAAAATATCTAGGTACATAGCAAATAATATACCAATACCCTGGATATGCTCTGTGATGAAAAGTTATACACAACAATAATAGATATACATCAAACAAAAAAATTATTAAAAATGTCTTCGAATAATAAAATTTTTCAATTTTGACGCAATAATAATATTCTTCCATTCATTTTTACTCAAATAACCTCGCAAATAACTATGCAATGATGAATAGTTGATTGTGCTACGAATAGAAAAGTATACTCCCGTGAAAATTGAAATGAAATATTTATTTTATTCGAGAATTTCAATTAATAAGTAAAATCTAGACACCGGAAGAGTTTGTAAACAAGTCGACTCTAAGTCAAGTCTTCAACCGTAGTTATTTGATGTTGATTTATTTTTGTCGGTGGCAGTTCGCCGTACTTTCAGTTACTAATTACATCCAACTAGAACCAATAAAAGAAAAAGTTATATTATGATTAATTTACCACTCAATTTGAATTGAGTAATGATTCTTCCTCTCTTGCATACTTTATTCATTATTCAGTGTCAGCAGTTTTCAGTCGTTTTGCGTTTATTTTTTATGTAAAAAATATAGTGTTTTCCATTTCTACGACAAGAAGAGCTTTCGCGGTTATTACATAATAAAAAATAACATTGAGCAAATTCAATTATTTATGAGTGAAATTATTTTGGTGATGGATTTTGAGTGAATTTATCATTTAACAAAGAAATTAATTTGTCAAAATAAAAGAATTAAAATATATGTGTGGGAACATATTGTTATTATAATATAATATTTGTTCTGAGGGATTCGATTTTTTATAAATTAAATTTGGTTATTTATAATTTTGTTGTTGTTTGGTTTGATGTTGTTGGTGAAATTAATTTTTGTTAATTTTGCTATTTATTATATTTTATTTGTGATGTAATATCATATTTTGGTTTTATTATCAGAGAAATATGTGAAACTAGTCTCTAGGCACCTACTTTTTTATTTGCTATCAGCTGTTCAGTTTGATATTTACATTTAAACTATTTTTTATTTAAATATTTTTAAATTTATATTTGAATATTTTATATATCATTTTAATGAAACTAAAACAAACAAATATGCTCGATTTTGGCGGCAGACATTTCTTTCCTTTCAGAAAATTAGGAATAAAATTCATATTCTTTTTTTAGTTATTTATTATTATTATTATGTTTTCTTTTAATTTAACCAATTGAGAGCTTGAGAATCTCTTGTCTAGGGGCAGTTCAGTAGGAATTTGCTAATTAATTATTAAAAATAATTTCTCTCAGATTATTGAAACAGGTGAGTAAGTAAATGTTTATATATTTTTTTTATTAAAAGAACAATTGAAAATTTTGCAAGAAACAATTGAAAAATTAAATATATACATAAACTTTTTGGAATTTTATAAACTCTAGAATTTTTTGTAACAGTTATAAATATTAAATAATAATAATATCTCTACCGATAATTCTAATCACCAGGATTAGTCCAGAAGTTGGAGACTTGTGTGGGAGAAGTGGTGTCATATTATTATTATGCAGGCCGCATTTGCACCCAGAAACGACTTACGTTGGACCTAACCACCATTCAGTGGAAGAATGAGGGAAAACTGGGAAACCTTATTAATTACGGAGGTAATCAAATGTCGACCGGTATCAATCTCACTCATTAACCCAAGCCTACGTTGCACGTTGCGAGTGGTCACCTCGATTCAAGTAATGACGCCTTAAACAGCACGGCCATCAACCAATAAATATAAATACATTTTTAATAACAAATTGATTTTTAATTAAATACAATTAGATGTTTTTGCAGATTTTAAACTTTTAATTAGTCTTTCTAATTTCATTCTATTTTATTAGAAAACGTTATTTCACTACACTTAGGTATCAGTTTTATTTTAGAATTTTAAAAATTATCGTTCATTTAAACCTAGGAAATTGTTCCAATTTTGCGACTACTTTCTTTGTTTTCTTTTGCCCGTCGTTGGCCACTAGTTTTCAAAGTAGTCTCGAAAAGAATATACGTCATCATTTTGGTATGTAATTTGTTATTTTAGACGTATTTCTTGTTTCTAGAGTTATCCGTGTTTACCACTAGATTTTTACAATATTTTCGACTTTGTATTATAATTTTACAATATTTTTACCTATAATTTCCTTCAAATAAATTCACTTAAGTTAAAAAATATTCAAAAGGTCTTATGTTTTAAAATATTATTTTCCAATTTATTTTATTTAATTTTATCATTATATCAGGCAATAGTTTCTTCTTTTTCTTTTATAAATTGAAATTCAATTATTAATATCTTGTTATTATTTATTTCTACTACTCTACAACTCATCTTCTTGCTAATTTTATTCAGTTTTGAATGTCAATTATTTTTGTTTAACGGGGTCCTTACAAATTTTCTAATATTTTTATAATAAATTCCATAGTATTTATGACTCTTTCATTGTAATCTTATTTTTATTTATAATATTATTTAATTATACACAGGAAACGTAACATTTACTCATTTACAACTGCATCAACAACTCCTGAATAATACAAAGCTACTGCCTTATGATCTCCAGGCTCAAGTTTGACCATTGGCGAAACAGTTACTAATGCTTCTTACAGTTAACTTCTTATTAAGGTCTAAGTTCATAACAACCAAAGTTCAATAATGGCTGAAGTTATCACAGGTTTCTGCGTATTAAATTAGTAAACTCGTAGAACTGAGTAAGTAGTTATTGATTGCATAAAATGTAGGTGTTCCAGTAGGGGAAAGCGGGCAGGTTTGAGGGGCATCTCCTTATTGTTAACATTGGAAATGTTTGTGGAATTAGCGCTACATGTATAAGAGTGTATCAACTTTCATAATGTAACAAATATTCGGTCGTTACCGCTAGACGTAGAGGTGGACCGATCGAAGTGATTTTGATGTCGCTGTGTAGGTTGACATTTCTTTGTTGATGAGAGGTAACTGGAGTAGGAGAGAAATCAATAAACCCCTATAAAGATTGAGATAAAATTATATGGTTGATATTTATATTTGTTATATGCACTATGTCAGTAGTATTGACTTCAACTCAAGTTATCACAAAGGATACGTAAGAAACCATCATCTTATAATACAATCTATAACATAAGAAGGAAATGGGGTCTGTGATTTAATCCTTCAACATTCTCAAGCAACTACATAGCAATCTGATTTAAAGTAATTGAAGAACACGCCAACTCTATTGCCTTCCAAGGTCTACAAATCAAAGGTATCCCTTTAATCATGAGCGAGTGATCAGCCACAGAGTCATTGGCATAATACGTGTATTTAATGTTCATTGTTAATAAAAGTGAGAATTAAAGAAGCTTTTGAAGAACTTCATCGAAGATTTATTACAAGTGATTCTAGTAAACCTGATATCAGACGTGTCCTTAGGGATCGAATTTATGAGCGAAATGAAGGATTCGAGAAGACGTGCCTCAGTACGAAATTGGTGGGATATAAGTGTTAACTGGAGATATAGAGTACTGGATGGATACAGGACATTCAATACATCTGGATATTACCAAAATTCTGATAAGTGAAATGATCATGGCAAGACTTACACGGAAATACTAGAAGTCCAGAGCAATTGAAATTATTTCAATTGAGGTTGCAGGAAGAACTATTTAAAAGTTCAGTTGGCTTAAGATATCTGGACTGTCAAAATTATTATGTAAAAGAGCATTTACAAATTTTAAACCATGGAAGTGCTTTTTAAACTGTAATGGATCGAATTTAAAAGGTGTTAATAATATTTTATAATCACATCCGCGTGCAGGCAATATACCATACGAACGATATGCAAGAAATTTAAAAACGTTTTTTTGCACTGAATCAGGTAAATTGATCTGGATATTATAAATAGTAACCCAAACAGGGGAACAGTATTCTAGTCTGGACCGAACAAACGCATAAAATAGTGAGATCAAGGCAGTATTATCTCGAAATTTACAACCTTGTCTTGTCGTAAAACCCAGTGCTGAGGAAACCAAGTTTTGAATATGATCTGAGAAAGAAAAGTTACTATCAAAGTAAACTTCTAAATCTTTTATGGTATCCGTGCGCTTCAAGACATCCGCTTTAGTTTTGTAATTCGACAGAATGATCTTCAATTTACGCATAAATGACATAACTTTATATTTGAAAATATTCAGCTTAAGTTATTTAACTCACACCAAGAAACGATTTTATTTAACTTACTTTAAAGGTGAACACAATCATCATCAATTGATATGAAAGATTTTTTTTTAACCATTAGCATAAACCTGTTTACGGCAATCAGTATAAAAAATGTGATGTCATTAATGAGAATTAAAAATAAGAGTGGGCCCAGATTGGTACCCTGAGGTGCTCTGGTAAGTAAGTAATGGGATAATATTGACTAGATCTAAATCCGTTGTAAGTAACGTAATGGAAACGATTAGACAAATATGAAGTAAACAGTTTTAGAACCATACCGTGATCTATCACCACCATTTATATAAACTTGGTATACGTAAGGATGCGGGTCCGCACGGTGTGCCGGGCATATTTATTTGTTGTTGTTCTTTTTCATTTTCGTAAAACATATCAATAAGTGCCATTTATTTAATTCTCAATAAGTTATTGTCTGAAGATATTTGAGGCTATTATTACCGAGAACCTTCTTTAATATAAAAATCTCATTATAGAGAAACAACATGGTTTTTTCCAAGACAGGTCGGTTACAGCTAACTTTGTATCCTATGTATAAAAAATAATAAAAATCATGGATACCCAAAACCAGGTAAAGGCCGTGTATACTGATCTTTTAAGGCCTTTGATAAAGTACATTATCCTGATTGTTCAGTTGGTGAATCGGTATACATGGAAATCTATTAAGATGATAGAAGGAAATTGTACAAATTTCGCCTACACATCAGAGTATCAACTACTGACTTCAGAAATACATTTTAAAAGTTTCTCGGTGATAAGAAGGTGTCACTGTTATCTTTTATTTAAAAAATCAATAGAAATTGAAGCCCTAATACATTTTTTACTCGGTCAATATTTTACGTAGTAAAGACACAGTGAGTATAGATTTCTGCTGTTGATCTGAAGGATTTACATTTTTTATTAAGCTTTCTTTTAGCCGAGCAATAAAGCGAAAGCAAATTGCTTTTCCGTTGGAACGGCCATCCTGCGATTTCCTGAGGTAAGACGTTTATGGTCACTTAAAATAGTCAACGTTCCTTAAAAGCACACATTAACTTCAAAGTTGCTGTAACGTTATTTTAGAATTTATAAAGCCGAAGAAGTTATTATCAGAATGCATAGCATCACGTTGATACTTGAAGTATAAGCGTTTCAAGTTTTCGGATAAAAATCAAAAATTACTTTTCCGACTAGTTCTGAAACATATTTTTTGCGGGCGTATGAGAAGTTCTATCAGGAGTCTTACAACTTTCAGATTCCAGGTACTTTAACGTATGAAACTTAATTTTCTGTGAAGTCAAACTACCGTAGTTCAATTTTTGTTATATAGAATTTGGTTTTATAAGATTAGGTCATGATTATGGTAATGAAGCTCCAAACGTTTGAACTGTTTATATCAATTTAAAAATAAATTTATACCACAAGTAGGATCAAACGGGTAAGAGTAAAACATTAAATTATATTACATAAAAGAAGTTAATCTAATGAGAAAGATGGAACTTGATCTGACAAAACTTTAAAAAATAAAGATTTTAGGAAAAAGTAGAGAAGGAAGGGAAATGAGAAAAGTAGAGAGGGAAAAGTACAGTACAGATTTGTTTGCCAATAACTCCTAAAAAAAGATAATGCGTAAAAGTATAAAAAAATAGATATCCTTTATTACAAAAGACGACACAGGAGACAGTTTTTCCACACCTGAGATATACAAGCAAAAGTAACTGTTGATGATATTTCCCATTACCTATACAGGGTAATTGAGAACTTATCAAAAAACAAACTGGCAATGTCACATATTGCACGAAAAAAAAATCCGAAGTTCTGTGATTAAATCGACACTGGCGCAAAAAAGATTTGCAGAATAAACTTAAAGATAAGATAGATTTGACCAGTGACTAGTCGCGTCAAATTAGCATTTCACTTACAACTTTTTGCGGAGAAGTCCGATTGAGATGCGGTTTTCTGCAAAATGTTCAGGGAATTATTTATAACAAAAGGTACATCTAACCTCTGTACGTTCGCAACTTTTTAATTGTTTATTTAACAAATGACCCATTTTTGTTGAACATATGGCAAATGTCACACACGATTCAACGAAAATGTCTGGAAACTGTTCTCTCGGGGGTTGTCGAGGTCCCTCTTTATCACTTTGCTGTTAGCTTTATTATTTATTGCTAAATTGTTGTAACTGGGCTAATTAACAAATTAAAAACTCCACCCCCGAAATCACTAGAGAACCGGAAATTTTTTCAGGATTTCTGGCTTATTAAGGCAAACCATCGGCATAAGATTTTTGCAAATATAATTGTTTATTGTTCGATTGTTGCAACCTCGCTAATTAACAAATTAATAAGTCTACTCCCGGAATCGATGGAGAACCAGATTTTTTGCAATAACTCTGGTATCATGGGGCGAACCATCGGCACAAGGTTGTTGCACGTCTTTGTTTATTGTTCGATTGTTGCAACCTCGCTAATTAACAAATTAATAACTCTACTCCCGGAATCGTTAGAGAACCAGATTTTTTTGCAAAAAGTTGACTATTTTCACATTTTTCATGCTAATTTGACGCGACTAGACGTGTTTTTACAATTAATAAAACTTTGTGACAGTAATTTTGAAGAATAATTGCGGTACTTGATAATTATTAGAAACGGTAAATTTATAAAAAACATTAGCACATTCTTTATTACAAAAACGGTTCGAAATTTTGTTCCTTGACTTGTGCACATATTTGGGCACGTCTTATTCAATTTTGCCGTACCAAAACGAATGTTCCTTCTGAATGTTGTTCTTGTAATACTCGCGCAAATTCTCGACGGCACACCTCATTTTTTAAATATCCTCACAATAAGAAGTTAACAGGATTTAAATCGAGAGACCGCGGACACCTACCGGCCCACCCCGTCCTACCCAGCGTACTCCGTTCACTTGATGAAGATAATCTCGAACATCTAGCTGAAAGTGAAGAGATGCTCATCATGTAAAAACCACATGCGTTGTCGGACAGCTAGGGGAGCATTTTTAAGGCAGGTGATCGCGAACAAATTCTAGATATTGTAAATCATCCTGTCGATTGGGCAATATGAACGGTCCAATTAGGCGTTCATCAACAATTCCTGCCCAAATATTCAGTGAAAAACGGCGTTGGAAGTGATCCTGTGTACATTTTCGAGTTCTCAAACGTATCTATTGTGACTATTCTGTATTCCATTTCGAGTAAATAAAGCTTCATATGTAACTAGTATATCAGCAGTAAATTGGGGATTTTTAGAATTTTGCCGCAAGAACCACTCACAAAACCTAGATGTAATGGCTAATCCGCTAGTAACAGTGCTTGAGCACGCTGGATATAATGTGTATACCTAATTGAGTTTCGTATAGTAAGCGCCACACCGTTGATTGGGATACTCCAGGCACCTGTCTAGCAATCTGTCTTGTACTTATTCATGCATTTTCACGGACCACACTCAACACTCAATACCTGTTCTTCAGTTACTAAAATACGTTGTGGTCACCCGAACCCACCATCTCGTCCACGACTTGCACGTAAATTACCAGTATCACGTCTACGTTGCACCATTGCTGTAAAAAATTCATGATTTGGCCTCTTTCTATCGAGAAGTCAATCCGCATACAAGTGCGTAGCTACCTCTGCATTTTGTCTAACTTCACTATAAATAAGAATCAAGTCCATTAACTCAGCATTGCTGTACACATGAGCCATTTTAAATATTGCCAGTCCCACGATAAATTAAACAACACTACTGACCTCATTTGTTTATCAGCTGGAGAGCATATCCCCACTCCAACCCTATTCGGTAGGCAGGCGTGAAGGCGAATAAACTTGTTTACTTTTCTGAATGTCAGATGCTGTTGAAGTACAGTTACCCAGCCACATACTGCTTTATAATGTTAGAACTTTAAACATTTTTTACGCGAAATTTATTAGAGTTATTTTATAATTTTTTAGTGACATCGGCTTTTTATTTAAGGTTTAAAGTTTTTCAGTTAAGTTTTGAATCACCCTGTATAAACAACATATCAACATTAGAGTTTTTAATTCGTTCACTTTGAAAAAAATATGTTCGCATTCAAATTTTATAGCAAACATGCGAATTTTATTAACAATATTGAGTTCAATAGGAAAAAAGAAAGACATTTTAAAATTCTTCTGTAATTTTTTCCCAAAAAGTTCATTTTTACCCTTATTAGTAACTAACTCTTTCAAAACAAGCAAATAAACGAATATTTCAAAGTTTTCCGAACGCGTTTCGCATTTCCCACCGACAGGTTAAAAGTGCAACATAATATTCAATATAAAAATTATGGAAAATGCGGTCCAAAGTTAAAGAGGAATAATAATTATTACTCTGAACATTGTTATGTATTACTGTGTCTTCTATAATATGTTATATTATCTAATTTATTCCCCAAAACTTTGTTTGGATTATCCTGACGAAGGCTTAAATACAGCCGAAACGGAAACTTGCCAATAAATTGGCTTTCTATTGGATTATACGTATACTTACAAACAGAATATAGAACTTTATTTAGTAAACCATATACAATTTTACAATTTTTTAAGTACCAATGAATAGTACATGCAATGTTGCATCTATTGGTCACGTCTTACTTATTATACTTTTTTGATAATAAAACTCCAAAAGTTTCACAAACTGTGTCATTTTTACCCCAACCTAACTAGAGTTTGTTAATTTTGCAGATTTCGACAATATTCTCATTTAACTTTAACTTTATTTAACTATCAACTGAACAATAAGGCCAGCAATAATAAAACAAATTTTCATAAAACTTCACAATTGGGCAAATTAAAGGAACGAACTCCAAACTTGATATCATTGTGTTATTAATTCTTAAAAAGTACTTCATAAAATGCGTTTAATGCCAAAACCAAAACAAATCAATTAACAGCTGAACGAATGGAATGACAACAATAATAATCCATTTCTACAAAGTTTCTTTTATGACAAATGGATTAGGGATTGGAACCGATTAAACTTGTTTGTTCAACAAAAAGCCATAACTAGTATACCTTGTTATGTTATTTATTATCATAATGCTTTGCCTTAACTGGGAATTAGTTATTTGGAGTAAACATATTAACATGTTTTTCTGAAAATCGAGAATAATTCCTAGGAATATTTGATTTCCACTCAATAACAAAATATAATATTGCCAATAAGAATCAGCTTATGATAACAGTATTTTACATAAAATTATGTCAATAAGTCCTAAATACTCTTCATTTCATACTGTTCAATAATGATCATCATTTATAAGCCGAAAAATGAAATTTTAAAGTATTAGGATGATAATAGCTATTTATAAGTGTCATATGAGGTAGGTATTTTATAGCATGCTTCTGTAATGAGTGCTATAAAATACAGATGGCACGATTTTATCTACGTTCAACATTAATTTTTTTCCTGCTCCCTGCATATTTAAACGTGTTAAGATTAATTTTCCTAATTTTTAGAATGTCTATTGTGATGTACTCTAATTTGTATATGCGTAAGCGCAACTCCCACCAATGTCTTCTTAAGTGGTCGAGCTCAAGAGCTCCTTGCTAGATATTTTAAAAATCAAAAATTGTATTGTACGCTAGCTATTAGCATGTGCCTAAATAAAATACCATACTCATAGTAAATTAGTATTTTTATTATATGAGCACAAGTATACATATACAACATAATTGGCGACGAGAATTTACTTTTGAACAGTTTAAGTAAAAATTATAATTCGCAAATCGGCAGTAACTTATCAGTTTGTGAGTTTTATAGACATTCTTTTGGTGACCACGTGAAATGGCGAGTGATATCGGACGCTTAAGGAATTTTCCTTAAAGAAATCAGACTGGTCTGTTAGCTATTAGCATGTGCCTAAATAAAATACCATACTCATAGTAAATTAGTATTTTTATTATATGAGCACAAGTATACATATACAACATAATTGGCGACGAGAATTTACTTTTGAACAGTTTAAGTAAAAATTATAATTCGCAAATCGGCAGTAACTTATCAGTTTGTGAGTTTTTATAGACATTCTTTTGGTGACCACGTGAAATGGCGAGTGATATCGGACGCTTAAGGGAATTTTCCTTAAAGAAATCAGACTAGTCTATATACAAGGCAAGGCTAGAAAATTATTTTTTAGCAAATGGTCTTGATAAAGCCGAGCATGTGACAAAAAAACGTACAATTTTGTTAAATTCACTTGATGAAGAAGCATACAAATTAATGTATGACCTAGTGAGTGCTTACAAGTAACCCGACGAGTCAGTCAAACAGTGGGCAGCACGTGTTTTCGGACTGGCGGTGCTCTGTCTTTTTGGAACCGAGCTGCAGGTGTGTTTGCGAGACAAATTTATTTTTGGTTGGAAATCGGGAGAAGTCTTGGACAGATTAATGGAGGAGAAGGTATCCATAACGTTCGAGGAAGCAGTCAATGTGGCGGTAAACAAAATGGCGGCGCAGGAAGCACATGGTATGTCCATTAAACAGGAAGCTGTCAATTTTACTAGTAGTATTTGCAAAAAACGAGGACATTTAGCCTCGGCATGTAAAAATAAAAAAGTATTTCATAGAAATTCTCATACAAATAGAAATAATTTTATTTCCGATTCTACAATAGAAACTGAAAATAATGATAGTTCAGAATTAAATTTATTTTCTATAGAACAAGTAGTTAATGTTAGTCCATTTTTGATAAAAGTAAAGATAGAAACTGTACATCTATCAAGAAACTTTTTCTAACAACTGAAAGAGCATTGCTTAGGTAAGCTTTTAATAATATCTGAATAAACCTACACACAAAGATTTAAATAAAATCCACGTTTAAATTTGACTCTTCGCTTTTACAAAGTAGAAAACCCATGTTTATTAAGTTCTACGTAAGTAACAAAGCCACTTTGGATTTTATTGGTTAAATAATTTAAATAATCCATTCATTCCTCTTTAAAAAAGTATAGAAATATTTGTTATAAAATTGTTGGTTTTTCTTCTACACTTCAATAATTGTAGAAAAGCACGGTTAAATTCAAAAATATTAAAAAATGAATTATCACAAATTTATTCATACTTTCTTCGATACATAATTGACTGCTATTTGATTATGATATAATTCAGCATAAGCTTCAAAAAAGCCGAAGGATCCCGTAGCGTAAACTTTTCAATTACTTTTTGAGATACCTTCGTATATCAACATTGCAAATTACCTGAGTCAATTACCAGTATATTCAGCAACATTTGCACGAAATTAATGTAATGATAGGATGCTTTGGCAGTGATAAATATTGGCAGTCAGATTTATATTCCATCAACATTTTTTACAGATCATTGATTCCCATGGTAAGTATATTGCTCATGGAAGGGCTTTTAATGGTTATTATAAAGATGTTTGCAGACATTTTCTTAAATTTTTAATATAATAAGTACAGTAAGTACAAATAAGTGTGTCCACGATTATTATAATATAAACATTATTCGTATGTTTCTTCAAGTATAATGATGTACACTAGTACACTATAGCAGTGATTAATCATAATTCAGTTGTGATTAATGATTATTCACACTGATGTCACCAAATTTAAATTCTTCAGTGTGGCAGTATCGGGAATGGACTAGCAAAACAAGAATTATCCGATGTTAGCAATTGCACCTGAATGTTCTGTTATAGTTAAGGCGTTAGCATATAGCCAGATATTTTGCGGATGCAGAATTTCAAGGAGAATCAGAATTCGTAACAAATAACTTTGGTTGAAATTTAAAAATTTGATGAGGTTACCGTGAGAAGGAGGAGATGGGTGGTAAAAATGTTTGCATTGCCGGAAATGATGAACGTTTTACACTTCAGTAAACAGGGGATTATATACAGGGTGGCCAGATGAGTAATATTTATTTTGAAAGCTCTTACAATTCTCTTTGCAACAGATTTTAAATTTTATTAATCCGCCAAATACTTTGAAAAAATTAACATTTTAAAATTTAAGATATGTTTAGTTGCTTACTTACTACTTCTTTGATCAAATGTTCAAACTGATCACCGCCCGCTTCCATATAAGACTTTGTACAAAATGTTAGCGCACATTCAGAAGTATTTCCGGAGTGATTCGGCATTTGTCGACAATTCTATGACGCAAATCTTGCAGCGACGCTGCAAATTTAAGATATGTTTAGTTGCTTACTTACTACTTCTTTGATCAAATGTTCAAACTGATGACCGCCCGCTTCCATATAAGACTTTGTACAAAAGCCCACATTCTGAAGCATTTCCGGAGTGATTCGGCATTCGTCGACAATTCTATGACGCAAATCTTGCAGCGACGCTGGCTGTGTTTCGTCAATTTTACTTTTTAGGTATTTTCACAAAAAAAAAATGAAGGGGCGATAAATTTGATGATCGTGGAGGCCACTCAATGCTGCCTATTCTCCCAATCCAATTTCGTGGAAAACGTTGGTCCAAATACTGACGGACAATTAACACATAATGCGGAGGGGCACCGTCCTCCTCTGGAACATTTTAAATAATATCAGTCAAGGCAGGGTCCATAGCGTCTTCCAGTAATTGTAAATACATTTGGCCAGTCAATTTACCAGGTAGAAAATTCCAGCCCTTACATTTAATTTTTCCGGTTGCTGTGTATGCACCTATTGAAAAATTCTTGGTTTTGAATCTGACCAATAGCGTTAAAAAGAAACTGCATTCATCAGAAAAACAGATGTTAAAAAGGAATTGTGGATCGTTCCCTGCTCGTTCACTCATTATTTCGCAAAATTGCAAACGGTGGCCTTAATCATCCTCATGAAGTTCCTCGACTAAATGTATTTTATATGCTAGTTCGATATTCTTCTTCAAAATGGTTTGTATGCTAGTTCGATTAATCGAAGACGCAGATGCTAGCTGCCTCATCATATTTAATGTAGTATCAAGATGAACTTGTCCCAAAACTGCAACTTCACTAGCTTCATTAACTATAGGTTTTTCAATTTCTCGTTTTTTATTGGCTACGTTCCCTGTTTCTTGAATTTTTTTTATTAACTCTAGACCATACTTCCTCCTGACATGTCGATCTTGATGTTGTTCACTGATCTGTTCTATTCATTCTATTCTATTAATTTTCGAAAACACAATTATATAAACTACCAACCAACGATTCCAAATAATGGGTACTAGAAAATAAATTTGAAATCCACTAATTTTACGTTCGTTGTGTGTGTATAGTATTAATTTTTGTTTTTTTACAATTATTGTGCTTTTTTTACAAAACTGATAACAAAACGCCAAAAACCAATGCAACGCAAGAAATACTAAATTTATACCATTGGCGTACTTACTTCGTTGTGTGTGTGTAGTATTCATTTCTGTTTTTTACAATTATTGTGCTTTTTTTACAAAAGTGATAACAAAACGCCAAAAACCAATGCAACGCAAGAAATACTAAATTTATACCATTGGCGTACTTCACTCGAATGAGTGACATTTTTACCATTACTAATAGTTTGTACATAAGTTTCAACTTTAAAATCAAAATTCTTTAAGTATTGGGCGGAATTAGAAAATTTAAAGTCTGCTGTAAAGAGAATTGTAAGAGCTTTCAAAATAAATATAACTGAACCTCTAATGCCATTTAAATATTTTGGGGTGATATTTATCCTTGTTTGGGGGTGGAAACTGGCGGAGTCAAAAAATCCAGCAAATAATGTCCCCCTTTAATCTAAAATCGACGTCGGTCGGTCTGAGCGTTTTTCTACAATCTTGATGCAGTTCCTGAAAATGGCTCTGGGTCGTTTTCATTTGGCCGCCCTGTATTTAGAACATTCCACAGCCGGCTTCCGCACTGTATATTTTTATATTCTATATTGCTGTGTAGAACACAATTTGATAACTATACATGGTGATTCAGAAAAAAAGTTAGAATGTACAGGGGACTCGTATAAATATAATTTTGTACAGAATTAATCAAAGTCAAAGTATACAATCGGAGACCGGCCAAAAATTGAAAGAGGAAGGAAAGAAATAAATAACATTTTATAAACCTATTTTATAGAGTAAATTCATCTGTGTTTGCTGCTATTGTTGTTAATTATTAATAGAATTAATTTGAGAATTTAGTTAATAAAATATTTTGACATACGTGATGTTATAACAACAAAATTTTGAGCCATCTTTCTCAATATCTACAAACTAACAAAATGTTTCTGTTTGTTGTCCGTTTAAATCCCGTAAGTTATAAGCAGCAGCCATGAAACGTATGGGTAAATCATTAATAGTGTCCATTACAGTGCGATACACTTCATTTTATAAATATCCCCACAAAAATAAGTTCAAATGATTCAAAGTCAGGAGATCATGGCGGCCATGGTACCGGTTCTCCTCGTCCAATCTCGTGGTATTAAATCTTGGACACGCTGTACGTGGTAGGGATATAATTGAGCTTTGTGTATGATACGCCACACTGTTGCAATACACCATGGACGCCCTGGATCTCCGTGTCTTTCACAATTCGGTTTCAAATTTTCCGTGTCACACTCGCATTGCACTACACTCTGCGGTAAGAGTAGTACATGTTTACCGGGAAATCGTTCTGCTAAAGCATTTCCACATCACCATAGAGAATATCCATCAACTCAAAGGTGCTATACACGTAAGTCATTTGTGACACTTGAACTATCTACTATAAGTAATCGGATTTTAATATTCGAAATCGTCTGGCTAGAGACTACAGTAGCCCAGGTTGAAAATACTACAACTAGTTTTTTACTTGGAAACTATAAGGTTTTTACACAAAAAAAAAATGTTTACGATATTGATGCATCTATTCCCAAATTTTTTTAGATAAGCAAATCACCCTATTTAATTTTATAACTGACGTACAAGAACATGAAAAGAAGGAATATTTTTTTAATGATTAGGATCATTGAGAAAAGTGATCAATGTGGTAATAATAATTATATTATGTGTAATCAAATTGAAGTTAAACCATATTATGATAATGTAGTCTTCCATTAATTCTATCACGTGACAATTTAATACCATATATGTGGAGCTAAATGACAAAGCAATGAGCTAAACATTACGAAGTGCTAATATAAATTGTTAGGGACCTTTTCGACATAGCTCCATATTTTATACGTAAACGTCCAACTCTGCATATGTTAGTTCAATTGTAGACGAATTTTGAGTAAGCACACACATTATTATTCAACTCAACAGAAAGTAAAGTACAATGCAAGCATGACAGTTTAGTTCGTTGCTGTATTGAAAAAGTTCATGATTTACATATCCGTCAGAAAAAGACGCTAATCATCTTGTGGGCTTGTGTATTAGTAGACTTTCGAAGAAGCTGTAGTATAGTTAATAGAAGGATGGACAATATAAAAAAGTTATTTTACTAGCAAATATATTTCAGGGATTTATGAACGCTGTACATTTATAATAATGGAAAAACTATCATTTTCCATTCTACCTTCTTAAGGCGAAATAAAAAGATACTGCAGACAAATTGGAAACAAAATTTGTTTTGTTTATATTGGTATTTAAACTTAGGGAGGTTTAATGAAAATTCATGCTTACCTGCCAGGGGGCTTGTTAGACGATTCAATATGTCCTTACTTTTAGATATTAGCTATTGTCGCATATAAGAGCACATTCATTTTCTATATCCAAATGAACATTTTGGCTGGCTGTTTTTAACTTGTTATTATCCGTTTTCTCTCTTTTGTCACATCGATAAAATCGTTAACATATAATATAATGACAAAATCATATTCCACAACAGCTTACAAGATTTCTTGTAGAGAGCTCTGGAGTCTAGAGACAACTTATTTATTTACTATTATTATTAACTTCCAACTTGGCGATTATTTGACAAATGTTATTTAAAAGCAAATGGATAATATTTTAAAATGATTTGATTAATCACAATCTCACAATATTTCCTTTCCATATCCATTGAACACCAATGTTTTCAGACTAATATATTACTAAATAGGTATAATAAATCTCAATTTATTGTACTAATACATTTACAGAAGACATATATCATGCCTGAAGGGTTATTTAATTTTCGTTACAAACAGTTGCGTAATGACCTTACTATTGAAAAGGATCAAACACATTATAGGTATTTAACTTTCCGACATTTCCTTAGCTCGCAACTTAATTCCGCTCTTATTAAACAAGTACCGAAAATTAAATAAGGAAACGGCAGATTTATAAGAAAATATTTTATTAACTAAGATTAAAGTCTTAACAAAATAGATGAAACAATTGTGGATGATGAAGTAGACGAGCAAATATGGAACCAAATATTATATAGATTTTTAATATATACGTATCATCGCGAAGATTCGGGGAGGAACAATCTTACGTACAGAAAGCAACTTTAATACTGGATAATTACATTTTATTTAACTTTACACCATATCGCCTAAAGGCTCAAGAAGAGTTTCTCTAGGTTCATCGTCTCCATACATCGTCTGACCCGATTTGCCTATTTTCTATTGGTCATTGACTTCCTATATTTTTTCCGATGCTTCTTTGACTAAATACAATCCTGCATATTTGACAATTATTTTATTCCGTTGCTGCTTTTGCAATTTATTGTAACAAGTATTGGAGTATTGTTTTTTTTTCATTGGTGCAAAAAAGACTGACCAGATGGCCCAATGTGTCTTCAGGATGACTTATGTCTAGACTTTTTGCTATACGGATTTTTCTGAGAATTACAAAACTTAACCTATAACGTGTTTATTACGCATACCTTTCGATACTGCTTACCATTCCCCTATGGTAATGAATAAGCTCAATACTGCAATATGATCCAAACTGTTGAGACCTACTCATAAGAAATATCGCTATACAATAGAATACGTCTTGAGTTTGAGGAGTTCCATATCTATGTTGCTTAAAATTGACCTCATCTGGTTCTCATTTGTTTAGACATTTCAAATACCATTTGCAGTGTTAGGAGTAGTGTTGACTGAGACAAGGAACCCCGCAAAATTTGCGTAGTCTTGTATTTTGTTGCAAAACAAGATAAGAGTTTCTTTAAGGCTGGGATTTTGTACATATATTTTTACCGTCTAACCGGGCTTCAAGCAAGGACACAGAACTCCAAGAAAATTGAAATAATTGGTTATTATTATATATCAACGTATTCACAAAGGTTCCCGCTAGTCCGTTAGATAATTTTGATTGCCCATAAAATCACAAGAATAATTAAAATAAATGTTAAAATACACCAATTTTAGCCACACAGTTACTACGCCAATATGTCGCAATTACAGCAAAATTATCACAGCCACGGCCACCAAATTACTTTACTCAGTAGCCAGGACATATAGGACAACTTGTCTTTCACTTTCAGATTAATATTTATTGCTAGTTTTACATTTTGTGTCCTCGAGTAAAATCATAACATATATCACGGCTTCCATTTTTATGTACGCCAAAATGCACGATAAACTTCAGGGAACCTTATGGTTCGGGCCTATTCGGTTTGTATACTGTCTCATAGGCCTCGTTGATTTGCCGTTTCGCTCACTCAGGCTATGCAATTTCTTTTCTACGAAATCCCCGCCTTAAAGTCTTGTTTTTCTTCGATGTTGCAAGACCTGTCTTGTCTTGCGACAGTTTTCCAAATATCTTGTCTCATAATTCTGCAAAACTCTTGCATAAATGTTGCGAGACAAACTTGGTAGCAGCGGTAGTTACTCTCGGTCGGCTATCTATATGGATTTCTGCAAGGTTTTTGATCACGAGATTTTCTTACTAGAACTTAAGAAATGGGGCTTCAATTAATTTTCTTACACTTTTGCATTCCTACCTTTGTGACCGTCGTCAGTATGTATGCTACAGGGATTCTCTTCACACAGTTTTACGGTCTTATCAGGTGTTCCCCACTCATCAATGTTGGGTCCACTGTTACTCCTTATTCTTTAACAGCATTGTCGACAATCTGACTATACCTGATCTTATATATGCGGATGGCATGAAGAAATATTTAAAAATAAGAAATTTGCAGGACTGTGTTGTACTGCAGGAGAACCTAAACAGATTAAATCTCTGGTGCAGATTGAACAAATTACCCTTAAATATAAAAAAGTGTAATGCATTGATATTTTCTAGAAGAAAAGAGAGTATATATTTTCCGCACGATATTGATAATATATCTCTTAATAGACCAAATGTTGTTAAGGATTTAGGAATTTATTTTGACTTCAAACTCACTTTTAATTATCATGTGCGTCATATTGTGATGGTGGAAGCTAACAAAAGTTTGGGTTTTGTAATTCGCAATGCTCGAGATTTCTGAAATGTTGATACTGTTAAGTTGTTGTATAATTATTTTGTTAGACCTCGATTAGAATATTGTTCCTTGATTTGGACTCCAAGCTATGCTAGTTATATGGATTTATTAGAAAGAACGCAGCGGAGATTTTTAAAGCTGTTGAATTAGAAGACTCTAATGACCCTCCCGTAGGAAATCCGCAGCACTTGCTCCTTCAAAAATATAATTATAAATTATTATTTTTCTTTTCAACTTTATAAATGGAAATTTGGATGTACCTGAGATCTTACAGAAACTTAATTTTAATGTTCCTGAAGTGATCCGCTTGAAAAATAAGACAACTATGTTGTATAATCATTTTCGCAACAATATTATTTAACAGTTTGCTATTTACTGACTTTTCATTGTAGATTTCATACGAACAAACAATAACTGATTAGATCTGACTGACAGGAAAAATAATATTTCTAGAAATACCGTATTTCGCACTTTTATTGCATTTTAAATTTTACAACCTCATATGAAGCGCTAATGTTCATTAAAACGCAAAATTTTGTTCATACCCTCTGCTGCAAAGTAACTGTAACGTTGAGATTCTCAACATGTACGCGAGGCAAGCTTTCTGTTAAATCCTAATTCTTCCCAAAGATGCTATCGTAAAAACCTTAATGTCTTTCGATTACTGCGTGCTTTTATTCGTCGTTTTCACTTTAATGACGAGCTCTGGCTGCCCCGACACTACTACTAAACAAAGGACCGTAATCGGTGTGTTAGCGGCAGTAAATGACATGTTTGAGGAATATTTCCAGGAATGTAGTGTATTCCATCGCGAACTGATGTTGTGGTAGAGAAATATAAAAAAATATTAGCAGGGATAACACAATTAATACATTTAAAAATGTATAACATAGCTATTTAACCCAACTTACTTCAGTCCAAAAGTACATGGTTGTCGACTTACAGGGTGTCAAAATTCAAAATTAAATTTTACACAATTTTCGAAATATTTGCTTCAAAATATACAGAAGTGCATGCATGCTGTATTTCTCGGATGGGTATTAAAACACAACAGGGATAACAAATAAGAATCTTCAATAAGAGGGTTTAGTAACTTAGGATCCAAATAGGAGCATTGTTATAAGACGTCGACGTCGTTCCATAGTATGTTAATTTTGAAATAAATACTTTGAGTGAAGAAATCTAGATATCTGTTATATTTTTTAAAATAAAGAAATCTTAGAAACTTTTTCTGCATTTTTTCTATGTTTACTGTAAATATCTCAAGTTGTAAATGCGGTAGCAGCGAAGCATATTCAAGTTTAGATCAATATAATTCAACTAATTTTTCGAAAATTATTTGATTTTTTTATTACAAAACCTTCCGCTCAATCTGCTAACGCTGTTTTCAATATGCAATTTGTATGAAAATTTGGAGTCAACAGTTACACCTAAATCCTTGACATAATCTTTTTTGCTTACCTGAATACGGTTCATTTTATACAGATATTATTTTTTTATTGCGAGTAAAAGTTATATTAAAGCATTTCTGAATATTAAACTCAAGTTTGTTGACATAACTCTATTCAAATGCCGGATTAATTTCACTTTGGAGATATATACAATCATCGGAACATTCAATACACTTTTAGGTAAAATTTTACGTCATCTGCAAACATCAAACTAATCGAATTTTGAATTGCATTTGTTAAGTCATTTATAAAAATTAAGAATTGGGGCGGCTCCAATTTAGATCCTTGAGGAACATCTGAGTTTGATCTATACTCATAAGAAAAAAAACACAGTACTTCACAATAAACTTACGTTCTTGAAGATATGTTACTATTAATGCAATCACAAAATCCGTAACCACATACGAGTATACACAAAGTTTATTTATTAATACGTCATTGTCAACCATATGCCTTGCTAAAATCAGTGTATATCGCATCAACTTATACTCCACGCTCGAGGATCTCCAAAATATGAAGGGTGAAAGTTAGTAAATTATAAATCGAACGTCTTCGAATAAAGTCTTGGGCGAACGATACTAGTAAAAAGATTCCACAGCGAAGAATACAGTATTTGTTCAACTGCAATAAGTCTATAGTTTTCAATATTTGATTTATCACCTTTATGATGAACCAATAAACCCTTGATCGACCAGTGGTCGTGCGGTTTAATTCGTCAGTACTTGAATCGAGGTGAATAGATCGCTGTGGGTTCGACCCCCGCAGCCGGTAGACCGTATATAAGCTATATTCGTGGAGAGATTGGCACCCTCTCTGCGGGTATGGTAGGGTGGAATAATGTTGGTTTGGGTCAATGTGAGAGATTGATATCGGTTGACATTTGACTACCCCTCTAATTAATGAGCTTTTTCAGGTTTCCCTCATTCCTGCACTGAATGGTGGTTAGGGCCTATCAGCGTAAGTCGTTCCTGGGCGCAAATGCGGCCTGCTTAATAATATGCCGCCCCCACTCCCGCACAAGTATTCGACTTCTGGGCTAGTCCTCGCGATTAGAATGAGGGATAGAGATATTATTATTATTATTATATATAATTTGTACTTGGCTCTACCAAGCTGTTTTATCCTGATTTTGTAAATGATTTAAAAAATTCAGTATTGTGGTATATGGTAATTTTTATACATATTAAACGATAACGCATTTATATCTTAAGAACATTTTCTGAGCTACAAATTAACAATGTTATACATTAAAGATGAGTATTTGTAAATAGCAAAAAAAGAATTCAGTTGAAATTAAGGAATCATTATCTTCAAATTTTACAGGCACACATGTATAAAACACAATGCCATTACACTTAACAAATCCAGAAGTTTCACCATCTAAAGCAATTTAGTAAATTTAGCAATTTATTATCTTAACTGACTCATTGTATCCTCTGCATCCTCATTGTTCGTTATTTTGCGAATTCATATACGTAGTTAATTATAAAATCAAATAGTTTTGCCATGAATACGCATATCAATTTTATGCAACACTATTTAGATGAAGGTTATGTGATTGATGATATTGCAAAATAAACTTAACTGCAAACAAAATTTTAAAGGCGTGATATATACTGGACATATATTACACATATTGGGCACATAAATTCAACGCTACACAGCTCTACAAACTTCAAAAATTCCATTACAAATCACACAAGACAAATGAACCGCAGAAGATAAATTGCAACTACTTTTAAAGCACGTTTTGGTACAAAATACGTAAGGAAAGATACGTTTTAGAAGGAAAAGATTTTAAGTCGGCAAGTTGACTTTGTACTAGTGTTCCTTCTCTTTCTCACTGTATTTTTTAATTTCTAAAAAGCCGGAATTTCAGCTCCACAAGCTTATATTGCGTAGAAGATAATATAAAGCAATACTCGATCAAAATAAAATTATTAGCTCTAAACCATTAAAACATTGAATTTGAAGGTTGGAAGTTTTACAGGTTTCTCTTCTTGTAAGTAATGATTAGGAGAGATCAACGTAACTATTTTTGGATTCAAGGGTAACATAACATTTATTCCCTTCTCTCACGCAAATTTCCAGGATTTAGTTTAATTTTTATTAGAACGACAGTCGGAAACATACATCCCTTAGAAGTTTAAGTAAAAAACAAAATATGTAATACTTATTACAATTTAACTTTAAACACATTAGTATCCAAAAAATATAAAAACTATCAAAATTTAAATATAAGAAATTCTGCAAGGGGAAAAGAGCAGTCACTTTAGTTGTTCTCCGTACAATCTGGAAATATGTAATAATTGTAGTATTTCTTGACCATGTTAAATGACATAAAATCGGTATGGTAAGTCAAAGAACAACTTTCTGTAGACACAGAAAATACACAAGAACCAAGCACAATAATTAACATAAAAAAAATAACATTTTGAATACAGTTCAATAAAACAAACAAGAGATAATTTAAACATATTAGAAACCTAATAGGTGTAATAAGACCATTACCACAACATATGCATATCAGAACTATTTAAAAATTCATCAATAGAGTAAAAACAGTGTGATAGTAAAACAGATTTTAATTTGTTTTTGAAACTAGAAACATCCGAAGATTTTAAATTAGTTGGCATAATATTGTACAAACTAAGATTTAAGGAATTTTTCTTTGATTTAGTAAGCCTGTATCGTGGTACTATAAGGTGATCGGAATATCTAGTTTCATAACTATGACAGTGGGAATGTGTAACATAAAGATGTTTCTGAGAATGAATCTCAAGCAGAGTGGCATATATGTAAAGACATGGTAACGGCAGAATCTTAAGTTCTTTAAAAAACGGGCGACAGTGTTCAGTATAAGAAGAGTTAGTTATTAAACGTACAACTTTCTTTTGTAGCTTGAATATCTTATGGAACGTTGTACTGTTTCCCCAAAGCATTACGGCATAATTTAAATGAGAATGGAAAAGTGAATAATAACACATTCTCAAACAATACCTAGCTAAAAAGTGCTTCAATCTACGAATTAAAAAAATTGCACTAGATAGCCTACCTCCTAAATTATCAATATGGACATTCCACGTAAGAGAGTCATCGAGGAGCACACCGAGTACTCTTGCAGACCCACCATCAGTCATACCGTTATGTGTAGAAAAAATTAAATTTTGTGTTTTAGTTTCATTTAACTTAATTATTTGCTGAGAACCACAGATGAGCTTTTTCAATCATTTCACCCGAAAGCAAAGTAAGATCGGTCAAATTATACACAGACGTAAACATGATACTATCATCAGCAAATAACGTACTACGAAAAGGTTTTAAGTATTCAAAAACATCATTAATATAAATAATGAAAAATAAAGGCCCTAAAACAGAGTCCTGTGGAACTCCGTGATGCATTTGTTCATAACTTGAATAAGAATTATTGAAACAAACAATTTGCCTACGGCTAGTGAGGTAAGACTGCAAAAGCTTTAACGGTACACCCCGGATGACATAGAAAGATAATTTTTTATAAGAATAAAATGTGAATGTGATATGGCTAACACTAACTGTACAGGGTGTGTCAAACTCGATAGTATGGTCCGACTGTGAGGATAAAAAAATTTAAATAAAATTTGAGGCCCGTGTGTTGTTAAATGGGATGAGGAAAACTTTATTTTCAATTAAAAATTCTTTGGGATTTGGCAGAAACGACTAATGAGATCATCGATTATAATTTTTCCAGAAACATACCGAATTTTTTTTCTGTTACAAACCTCTTTCTTTCTGATAAGCTTTCATTAGAGATATTTTGGTATTTATTTTGAGGCTCTTTAGGACAATATTGATTATAACTTTTAAATGGAAAGTAATACAGAAAAAAATGTCTAATAAAAGTTTATTAGAAAAAAGAGAGCTTTTTAAAAGGAAACAAATTTGGGTATGTTTCTGGACAAAATATAATTGAGTTAAAATTAATCGTTTCTGTCAAATCCCAAAGATAATACTTTTGATTGAAAATGGAGCTTACCTCAGCCCATTTAACATCACGTGTCCCAAATTGTGTTTATTTTTTTGTATCCTCACTAGGGTGACCGGATCTCATAGAGGGGAAAAAAAATGTCGGAATCTTGTTTGTCTGGACCCCACAAAACGATTCCACTTTCCAGATTTGAGATAGCCGAAATTTGAGCTTGATTAAACGACGTTAAACCATGCCGCCCGTCGGTAAAAGTTTGAAAAAATCCAAATTTGTTGCTAAAAAGCTGACATATGGAACCATAACTTCAGAACAGTAAATAATAGAAACACGCTTAATATCTCAAAAGAAAGCTAATGTTGTTCTTCAAAATTTATATTCTATACATAATTGTTGTTATTTTAAGTCAAACCGAGTTACAACAGCCTTTAGTCCCAAAAACGTGACCTGGTACCACTAGGAGCATACTTCGTATATTTTGTTATTAAGTGATTTTGCTTTTTCCTAGTATATTTTTGAGTTTAAAGTAGAAATACAATAAAAAAACCAGGAATACTGATAAGTCTAATGACATTTTTTATTTTAAAATATAAAAATCAGGTATATAATACATACAAAACAGACACAGAAAAAATAGAGACGTAGTACCTACATGAGTTGATAATTTTACATAGTTATCTAATCTATTCTAGAGCTTTTGTTAAAGTAGTTTTTGAAACGTCAGGATATAATGCTCGGCATTTGCTTACAACTTGCAGGACATTGCTTTTGGTCTTCATCTTTTGTCAGAAGGTCGTTAAACTCGGTTATTAATTTAATGCCACGCTCAACCATATCATTAACTACTTTTAATGTTTTGACAATTTTCAGTCCTTCATGGAAGTCATTATTTTGAGGCCAGGTGTTTGGATGTTGTCTTAAGAAATCTGTTTTTATATTAAATCGGTCAAGAATGTAAACGTTTCTTTGGTAAGTAAATTTACCAATCCTCCATCAACTACCTCTTTTAATTTTTCTTTCCTAACTTTTGGATTTAGAACCCTAGCGTGCTTTGATGGTTCATCTGTGCTACTGAGCAATTTATTAGCCATTAATCACTTTTCATCGTCTGTAATGGTGGGATCAAAAAATGATTATCCCACCAACTTTGCATTCAAATACCACAAATGGTTCGAAAATTTGGTCAGGGCTATTTCTGCAATGTCGTTGTCACATTCTTTATAGTCTAACAGACTATGCAAAATACCTAAATCTTGCTTTGGTGCAAGATGAGCTTTTGGAGCACTGAACCAAGCTTTACGATAAATGTTAACTAGGAAAACAGAAATGGCACGCACAGAACTTTCTTCTTCTTTAGACATCTTAAATTGACGACGAAAAATGAACATTTTTAAGCAGTAAATAGCCTTTGCCATCCACCTAGCGTGATGAATGGCTCCTGGAGTTCTAAAACCCACAACATTGCCGTCTAGTGATCCAACAAATACGAGAACCAACTACAATAGCTCCTTGTAGTCATTTCTGGGGTGGCTCTCAGTTAATTTGGTCTCGAATTCAGCAGTAACATTACTTACCAAGAAACGGTTACATTCTATGACCGATTTAAGATAAAAACAGATTTCCTAAGACAACATCCAAACACCTGGCCTTAAAATAATGACTTCCAAGAAGGATTGAAAATTGTCAAAACATTAAAAGTAGTTAATGATATGGCTGAGCGTGGTATTAAATTAATAACCGACTTTAACGACCTTCTGACAAAAGATGAAGACCAAAAGCAATATGTCCTGCAAGTTGTAAGCAAATACCGAGCATTATATCCTGACGTTTCAAAAACTACTTTAACAAAAGCTTTAGAATAGATGTAAAATGTAAAATTATCAACTTTTGTAGGTACTACGTCTGTATCTTTTCTGTGTCTGTTTTGTATGTATTATATGTATACCTCATTTTTATATTTTAAAATGAAAATGTCATTAGACTTATCAGTATTCCTGTTTTTTTTATTATATTTCTACTTTAAAGTCAAAAATATACCAGAAAAAAGCAAAATTTATCACTTAATAACAAAATATACGAAGGTTGCTCCTAGTGGTACCAGGTCACGTTTTTGGGAGGGCTCTTCTAACTCGGTTTGACTTAAAATAACAACAATTATGTATAGATATATAAATTTTGAAGAAAAACATTAGCTTTCTTTTGATATATTAAGCGTGTTTCTATTATTTACCGTTCTGGAGTTATGGCTCCATATGTAAGCTTTTTGGTAAAAAATTTGGATTTTTTCAAACTTTGAGCGACGAGCGGCACGGGTTAACGTCGTTTAATCGAGCTCAAATTTCGGCTATCTCAATATCTGGAAAGGGGAATCGCTTTGTGGGGTCCAGACGAGCAAAATTCCGACATCGATTTTTTGCGGTCACCCTATTCCTCACAGTAGGCCCGTACTATCGAGTTTATGACACCTTGTACGTGTCAGAGACGGCAACGGAACATTTTAACACTCTCTAACGCGAATTGACGCCGTGTCGTCTATCCACGTCTTCCAGCCATGGATAAATTAAGAGAAGTGAGGAGCAATTTAAAGAAGCTATTCACTTAGCACAATATTTTGATTAGGGCCATGCCGTCTGTCAGACGGCTTGTTAGTACTTAAGGGTTAAGTTTCTTTGTCATATTCGAAAGTAATAGAATTCCAAATATCTTCAGAAAACAAGCTACAAGTACCACGTAACTTCTATTTCACAGCCTCTCTGGGTTGACAGGAACTCGTGATTAATATCTAAAACTATATTCAAAGTTTCCATGAATATTTCTTTTGGTAGTTTAGGACTTAAACTACACGATATTCATTTTTCAGAGACGAGTAAAAAGTTATCCAGCGCGTCTGGTGACATAAGCTTGACGCACGGCCTGGAAGATGTTGCTGAATAGAAAATGGAACTATTTAGCTTAACGATTTATAGCAGATAGGCCTTAATATGTGCAGACAGTACGTCGCTTAGGGAGGGCGTCAGGCATTTTAATGTAATTTACGAGACAAACCGAACATTGAGCTCGTCGAAAGTGACGTGCTTTAGACATTTCAGATGGGTCAAAACTGAGCGAATTCTGAATCAGTGAAAAAAATATTTCCCGTTGCAATCTCGATAAGGGAGTTTAGTCAGAGATTGTGTCATCTAACATTCGCAAACAGAAAGAAAGAAAAAATACAGTACACAGAGTGATCCAGTCATAATGTCCTTAGTTTTAATCGGATCTAGACCTTTTAAAAGAAAACCAAATCAATCTATAACTTCCGGTAACACGGCACTTCAGGTATGCAACAAATTTTCTGATGATGAAGCTATATAGCGTTCGAGCGTTGAAGCAAAACAGTGTTGTTATGCCAGGACCGCATACATAATAATATAATTTCTGTTGAATTTATCCGATTCATCATTTCATTTCATGATATTGCGTATATTATGAAAAAATTACAGTATGTACACTTTTACAACACCTGCAAACGAGAAACTGATCGATAAAAGCAGCTACTACTGACCTTATGTAAATAACTGAACAGCTGATAATTTATTTTTTTACAGTTCCCATGTACAGTTATTGTCCATTGGCTAGTGAAAAACTGCCTCTGTAAAGAAGGGGAAAACTTGGAGTTTATTAAGTTCAGATTAATATTCGTTTCTCTATCTTAATATACAGGGAAGAAAAAAATAAAATCAAAATTGTTTTTTTCTTCCTGGAGGGGCGTGAATTTTTAGAGGAGGATTTTTTTTGAAAATATAAAAAAGACCGGTCTTAATTTTCACAGAAGAACCACACTTTAAACTCTTTTCTGTTTATTTAAATACACTCTGTATATTCTTTAATAAATTATTTCAGTAGTATTCACAATGTCGGCGTATGTTATGATTGTTTAATGTTTAGGTGTACTGGATTCTCACATTTTAATAAATATGTAAGTTAAG
Organism: Monochamus saltuarius; assembly: GCA_025584915.1. NCBI lineage: Eukaryota > Metazoa > Arthropoda > Insecta > Coleoptera > Cerambycidae > Monochamus > Monochamus saltuarius. Next base: position 58,763,865 of record CM046724.1, read on the forward strand.
ACCGCTTCACTAAGGATTAATCATTTATTTAATTCTTCAACAGAAAGTCACTGCTCCGTTCATTGGTCATTTTGGATATTCATTTTAGATACAATGCATACAAAAATCATATATATCTAGCAGGAATTACTTATCAGGCACTACAGAAGATATGGAAAGAAGCTATCAAGCATCAGCTTTACCAAATTATATTTGCCTCATTAATACTTTAAAAACTAATTTTGATATCCAGCTCCTTTTTGGTACTGTAAATGGTCAGTTTTCGAACACTTGAACAAAGAACATAATCATTTGAAACATGTGATGATGTGAAACATCCTCGTTTGGTTCAGCTTTTGATTTTGATTAATTTAGCTGAGATATTCCTGAGATATGTAGACTACTTTGGATGTCAATTATAAAGTAAGTAGGTAGAACCACAATATTTTACCAGCAGTGTTAACAGTGAATCACGTTGTGATCTACTTTAGAATAACATGGCTGTTTACAACAAAAAAATATGTTCCATTTAAACGTCATAAAATAGTTCAAAGTAGTCTTATAATCTCATCTGTACATTTTTACAAAAATCCAGTATAGGAGAAACTCAAAAGAAATATCAGTATTCGTCTGAACCTCTATGATCTAACACTCTCTCAGATTTTTTTAGATTTTAAAGAAATATTATATAAAAATGGAAGATTTTCAAGAACCACACTCATACTATGTTGTTAGAATTTTTAGTCATGTAAGTATTGTTTTATATAAATAAGTACTATAAAGTACGAAACTTTTAGTAGTTCATAATATAGGGTATTTAAAAAGTATAGGTGATCACTCAGTTTTATTATGAACGGTTCCTCATTACTAGACCTATATTTAGATTTTTCACTTAGAAATTCATTTGAAACTCAGCCTTGCAATTTTTTGTTTGTTTTATATGTAACAGTAGGCTGCTTTGCTTGCATCATATATTTACTTCAAAATATACATTTCAGTTCTATCAGAGAAAGTTATGGAAAGTTAATTGGTTATGTTCAAATTAAAATAGTAGAAAGTTAAAGAGAGAATGCACTATGCGGTCGCGGTCTAGACGCACCGCGGACCATTCTGTGTCAAGCTGATCACGACATTTTACAAAATCAGTAGCTTATGTCGTTTTCTAAATGCTTCCGACTTGTTCTATTGTACTATTTAGGTGTCAAAATGAATATTTTGTGAATATCTTATTAGCCGTTTTATTTGATGCGACTTATCAAAATTTTCTCTAATATAAGATTTTTTCTAACAACAGCAAGTTCAGTTGTTAATATACTTTCGGCAAATGCGATGTATGACGGAGTTTGTCAAATATTTCTGATGGTTCTGAACCAGTTCTCGACGGCTGTTAAAACAGACCTTTTATAATTAGATTTGATTCAATTTAAAATAAAACAGGCCACCTGAAAAAGCAGTCCTTTGCCGAAATAGGGACAGAGAGTCAAAGAATAATACTCTTTTAAAATTGCAAATATCAATTAAGGTAATCTGTTCATACATCAGAGAACATTATTGAGAATGATTTGATAACGTAGAATATAGCCATTGTTTACGGTTCGTGTTACTTTAACAAAGTCAGTTAGACAAAAGTTTCGGGCATTATTAATTTTTATTTTATTTCTCCTGATTAATGACAGTAATTTAATTTTTTTTTCAAATTTCCCTGTAGGTAGATACTGTGAAGCAACTGTAAACTTTGGAGCACAGTAAAATTCTTCGTTTTGCTGAAAACTGTGGAGTTTATGCTAACGACGTTATTACTTTCTATATAAGAACATAATAAGAAATGACATCTTGGAAATGTCTATAAATTCTTGTTATTGCAATTTGCGAGGATTGGATTTTTACAAAATTCAAGCTTATATAACAGATGCTTCATAAAATTAAACCCTTGAAAAGCTACCGTTCACTTGAAGGTGTTGAAAGGCACTTTGAAATCATTGTTTTATTTTTATCTTATAGACAAGCAATAGAAATTCCTTCAGCATCAAATCACAGCGAAGAATTCTTATCTCCTCGAATTGCAAGTACGCGTGGAATCAATCCAGACGAGTAGTGTTAGCAGGATCGGACACAAGGTCAAATAATCGATACCAACCTTTGTTTTCAGACACATTTCCAGATATGACGATATTTCAGGGAACATGAGTTTCCAGGACGCTGCGAGGGGTTCTGTATTATCTGAGTTTAAAGGGAAGGCGGTATTCAGAATTCACTTGCAACAAGGACGAAAATAAAGGATTCGGATACAAGCTGGAAATATTCATGTTAGTAGCAAACGTATTTAGTTATTTGTAATTTAGGTAATCTCTTGAAAGTCTCGTGTTCAGAATTTAGAGTATAATACACATTATACAGCTTGGTGTTACTAGATACTATTTAGATTTAAAGTAAATCTTAAGCAGTTGCTCGTTCATTTGTCACTGAAGGTCATCAGATATATTAAAAAAAATCCAAAATGATATTTCAGTTTGAAATGAAGTATTTGACAGCTATGCCAGAAATAGCTCTCATACTCTCAATAAATAATAAAACATGCTTTTCCATTTGTATCATAGCAGATGATCTAATTTTGTTCATTTGTATGTCTATATCTATAGGATGTATAGAAAATCTGGGGGCAGGTTCTATGTTTAAAAATATTGGGTTTGGAAATGCACCGTTTTCAAGATACAGGTTGCTTAAAATTTTCTGTCTCAAGTACTATTCATTTCTCGAAAACCGATCGAGATATTGAGATGAATATACACAACAGGGCTACTTTTACGTGCATAAATGTTTCTTTAGTCTAAGCAACAAAGGGGCTGTAGCGTGCATAGAAGGGGGGAAAATATTTCTCTGCGGAAATGTGTTTGAATAAGTTAGGACGTACAACTATTAAAAGTCCCCGCTATTAGCCCGACCGCTTCAGAGGGGGAGAGAAGGTACAAAGGTAATTTTTTTTTCTCTTATAACTTAAAAATGGTGCGTTGTAGCGAAAAGTAATTTACATGAAATTAAGAGATTTTTGTATGAGATTGATTTCGTATATTTTTTCGCCAGAATGCACTGCACTCTGTCAATTCATATATAAAGCTCCGCGTAAAAAACGTTGTAGTAGGTTCTCTCCTGCTTTACCAACAGATTTGCATCAGTAAAAAAGTGACGTCGATTTTAAGGATTATTTGCAGTAAGAATTGGCTGCATTTCCCTTGGCCTTATTCAATGAGGGTGGTATGAAGAAAACAAAAGAATACGTACTTTACAAGTTGTTTAAACCAACCACCGAAAGATGATTGATGGAGGCTTCCTTTTACATAAGCTCATCTGACAAAGAGAAGTATCACTTTCCACAACTAACATAGAAAGATAAGGCAGAACATGTACCACTGTTTTTGATGGATATAGCGGCTCTTCCAACTGAATTAAATCGGTATAACAGGAAAGACGCTAGAATGAAAAAGTGTGTCAACAACTTCAATCTTTAAACTGAAGTTTCAGTGACTCAAGAATTATGTGTCTCCAGCCATCATAACAAAGATAGTTTCATCAAGCTATTGATTTCTAAACTCCTAGAAAACGACACCACAATATATCAAGCATCACATAATACTAATGTATTGATTGTAAGCACCGCTATTGACCAGTCCGTAAGTGAAACAACCAATGTGGCTGTTATAGGGAAAGATTTCGACCTTATTGTGCTATACTTACAGCAAAAACGTCACCTGACCATAAGGTCCTGTTCATAAAACCTGACATGAAAAGTACAAACCAACGTTCACTTCACCCATCAAATGTAATATCTGGAACTGAACTGGATATTTTGTTGTAAAAACTAAAACTATCCTGATATAAAAAGAGCAGTTGAAGTGTTCCGCAGCTCCTCTTCCTCGCATGCTGATGTTGAGAAGCTGGGCGAATATGCATACTAAAATGATATGGTGCCCTTGCTAAGATAAGTTCACTGAACACCTTCAGTTACGATCCATTTTTGAAATCGGCATTGAATATAAAATGAGATTTTGCATTTCCATCCAGCGAGGAGGCAACAAAAGAAAACGTATTACGCACATTCCACCAGGTGCAGCTCTGACTGGGAAACCAGCTACTTCTAGACCTGTGAGATTGGGAACGCAAAGGCAATATCTTAGCTCCTGTCAAGATCAGAAACCAAGCAACACCCCGAGAAATTTTAGACCTCATATTTTGTAGAATGATTGCAGCAGTGGAAGGTATAGCTGCAAAAAGGCAGCGATGAGTCACTCTAGATTATGCCAAAACTGTCAGGATCACTATTTAAACAACGCCCCCATTTTAAACAAAGATGAAGAAGAATACGTAGAGCTCACCTGCGTCTCCTGCAGAAACTGATGACGAAAAAAAAGGTCATTTGCAATTCGTGTTACGATCGGTATTGATGCTGCAGCCAGAAGCAAGACCGTAATTTTTCACAATAGCTTGAAAATTGATAAACTTTTGCCTATTTATATATGAATGTACAATATATTAGCTTGTAAATTATGTAATAACGAAGAAAACGGGTTTTCTTGAATATTAGAGGGTCCTCTTGAAAAATCATTTCTTTTAACCAAAATATTTAAATTGCTGTAACTTTTGCCTCATTTGAGATAAATTGACATATTTCTATTCAGGGTGTTAAAAAAAGAGTGGAAAATATTTCAGGAGGTAATAGTATGAACCAAAATAAGCAGAAAAGTCTTAATAAACATGGGTCCGCAAAGTAACGGTTGCGGAGAGAATTTTGTAGATTGTGGGGCGCAAAGAATTGTACAAAAAGTGGAAAATAAGGAAAACGGTTGAAAAAATAATGCAATAAGTACAAGGTACCTGGCAAATTAATTATGGAATATAAACCATGTTAATATATGGCTGATGAATCTCTGAAGCTGACTGCAGTTTTGTCAATGGCTAAACCAAAAAAAGTTGATCGGAAATTTATTTCTTTCATTTTCTTCACGGATAAAGCTTCATTTATAAGAAACGGTGATTATAATTGTCACAATGGACATTTTTGGGTGGCTGAATATCCATACATTATTCATGAATCGCGACACCAGCAGCAGTTTTCAGTCAAGGGCAGTATTCAAATTGTTTGGATGGACCTTTCCTTTTGCAGATAAGATTAGATGGGCTAATATACCTGGATTTTTTACAGGAAAATCTATCTATCCTTCTACAAGCTGTCCCTTTTAGAGTTTGCTGTCGTTTATGGTTTATGCAAGACGGGGCATCTGCTGATTTTAGCTGCAATGTAAGAGACTATTTAAATCTTACGTTCCAAGGAAATTGGATTGGTCGGGGCGAGCTTACTCCTTGGCCACCCCGACTACCCGACTTAAATCCATGGGATTTCTACCTTTGGGGGCATCTAAAGAAACTGATGTATTTTATCCACATAGCGAATTAAACTGAATTGGTAGAACGTATTACCAATGCCTGTGAAACAATACGTCAAACAATTGGGATTTTCCGGATAGATTACAGACAGACGCGTAGGTAATTTAGAGCATTTATTGGTGCACAGGGTAGCCATTTTAAACAAATGGAATAAAAACAAACAATTTGCTACACGTGAGATGTGATGTAACTGGTCTGCTACTTCCTGCTCGGCCTAAGCGGCTCGACTTCTCACCTGCACTCGATTTATATGTGAAACTACATATGAAGGAACAGCCAGTTCAATTGTCGGTCATCTCACCTATGGCATACTGATGAGGGCTAACAAGCCCGAAACCGGTCTATGTCTGGTGGAGTGGCCGACAAGGGTTCTTGGCTGTTTCACACAGATACTGCAGGTATAATTCAATGCCGGTCGGGGCATTAGCCCGCGGAGAAGTTGTTTCCTGCATTATCATTTATAGACTTGAACCAATTTGCTACACGTTTAATTGTATATCCTATATGTCACAAACGGATGTTACAACAAGTGTTTTTCACTATAAGTTCCATTTTCGCAAGATGTTACATCTTGCCACAGCACGGTCATTAAAAAATAATAATATCATTTCTTTTGTTAGATCTGTTGCTACAAACTGACAGGTACTTACACTGGCAACTTTATATTAAAGTAAATACCATTAATTAATGAAGATATAAATCTTCAATTATTAGTATAATCAATTATAGCTCACATTTTTCGCAGAATTAATTCACCACCCACGCCTATTCACCGTGCTATCATTAAACCAAATACCCTCACGTGTGTTCTGTGCTACCTACATAGCATCTTGCTATACGCACCTTAATTATATCAAAAGGTTAAGCATTTGGGATGTTCTATATAAAGTGCGTTAAATGATTAAGTCTTTAAGCTCTGCGATAAAGGGGCAAACATGTGTTCATTTGTGTAGTAGTTAATTAATTATAAATATTGGTTAATAGCGTTCGGTGAGGCGGAAAACGTATGCATGAGCTTTAATAAATAGGATAATGGCGTTTGTGATGCTTATTTCCTTTCAAATAAGTTAATTAGAGGTGAGAAAAATGTTAAGTTGGGAATAATATCTAAGCCTTCGTCCGAGCCTTCATCATAATAATTATACACTAGGTAGTTGTAGATATGTTTTTGCTTTAAAAATATGGTGGATTTGTAAGCGATCTGAAGCTACTGAAAATACTTTAATGTTTTTTTTCTTCAATTATAATTATATGATTAACTATGACTAAGTACAAAAATTTTAACCACTGGCTCAAGACGACTTAAAAAAATAATAAAAAAAATATTCTAGAAATTTAACTCGATTTTTAAAAAATGGGACAAAACACATTTTTCTTACGGAAAGTCGGCGCGTATGATACAAACTAAGATGGCATAGATCCATAGATAAAGCTGTAAACAATGTCAACTGTCATGCGGTCGTCTTTTTGCAGTATTTCTAAATGGGTATGATTTTATCGGTCACCAGTTTAATGTGGTTTCCATTACCAAATAATTAGATGTATTCTCAGAATGATAGATCTGTCACCAATTTGTTAACACCAACCTATTCCAATCCGATTATCTATAACTTTATGTAGAATCAACCGAAAACGTAATTTGTCATCAAATATTTGTTATCAAAATGATAGATCTGTCACCAATTATTTGTTAACACTAAACTATTCCAAAACGATTGTCTATAACTTTATGTACAATCACCCTAAAACGTAATTAACCTAACCTAACCCAACCTAACCTAACCTAACCTGACTATTCGTTTATTTTGAATAAAAAATGGTATAAATTTGGATACATGCATTTAGTGACATTTATGTTAATCTGATATAAAAAATAATTTCTGGGATTGAATTTCATAATCAGAGGATTTCATTTGGTGACAAATATTTATTTTGGTGATAAATAAAATTATCCTTTTTCTAAATGCAGAAACTACAAAAATTACCATTCTCATTAGTAGTAATACCTGATAGATAGGTAACAGTTAATCCAGTTAGCAGTATTTTGCATTCGTTTTCCATTATTTCGTTACAAACTGGAAAAACTACATTTTCACTCATTACAACCATTCACTACCGATAAGACACATTTCCCGTAGGCACAGATAATAGAAAACATTTTTGACTGTATTAGAAAGGTATTTTAAGCTAATATAAATCAAATCTCCTACAATTCCTATCAATGAAGTAGTATATATGATCTCTGATACCTACCAAACGTCTAGGTATGCTAATGAACAATTTCACAGACAATGCTCTATTCAATAATTATCTAAAGCAATTAATCTATCTAAATTTACTAACCTGGTTTAATGAAAACACTCTATAAAAATCTAACTTTCACTTTTGACAGTGGGAACTCGAAAATTCAACCACAATAGATGAGATCTGAACTATTTCTGCATTTTTAGGATTGCTTCTTCAGGTGGCTTCCTTTAAGTTGAGTCAAATATTTAACTATAAGAATTATTATACAAATTAAAATTATTTGAAATTAAATATCGACAATGATGGTTGGTTCTTTATCTAGAATTACTTCAATCAGAGATCTAGGTGTGCTTTTTAACTTCGAGTCTGAGCTTTACAGAACATATTAACAAATTAACAGCTGAATGTTCCAAAAGCTTGGGATTTGTTATTAGAAATTCACGTTCTTTTACCGACTGTCGTGCGTTATTTAGCTTATATCGTGCTTTTGTTCTTCCTGAGTTAGAATACGCTAGAACTGTTCACATTATTCAAATGCTGTTAATAAGCTGCAGAATATCCAGAGAATATTTCTGAAGTACATGTCTTTTAAACTCGATGGCTTTTACCCGGAAATTGGCACTGATCACAATACGTTACTAAGGCGGCATGGCGTACATAGTCTTTAAAATAGGTCTGTTATGCACTCCCAAATCTTCCTTTTTAAGTTGATTAACAATTTAACTGATTGTCCTACTTTATTAGAAACTTTATGTTTCCATGTTCCTAGAATGAATACGAGGAACGATGTACTGTTTTACCTTAAGACACCATGGACCAACTTACTCTTAATTTCTCCAATGTATGTCATGTGTAACACATATAATACTTTATTTATAAACAAAATTGACATGTTTCAGTGGCTACTATTATATAACATTACTTCCTACCTTGGTAACTAATGGAATTGCTTATTCTAAATGTACATTTAATTAAGTAAATAATTATTTATTTGATTTAAAATTTTTCACAATTGTTTTCAGATAATTGTATAAATGGAATAGTATACAATAATATTATCGGAATTTGTAGTATTGTATTAGTGCATATCAGAATGTTAGCGATCCTTGTATCTGTCACGATATATCCGCATCAAAGTTTCAAGAGTATATATGTCGGAAAATAACGCGTGACCATTGTCGGATCATCAGCAAATAATATGGTTGAATCTTCACCAATAAAAATGTCAGTTCATTGATGTACATTAGAAATAAAAGCGGTCCCAAAACAGAACCCTACGGAACTCCATTATCCACCTGAAGTAGTCCTGACTCATGATTATTAAAAGTGACATATTATTTTCTTAATAAGTTTAAAGTATTGCTTCTAAATCCATAATACTCTAATTAAGTTAGCAAGATATTCACATTAACGCAGTCGAAAACCGTAGCGAGCATGTGAAAAAATATGCATTTCTTCACAATAGTTAACAATCCTGTACTTAATAATTGTTTCAAAGACTACTGATAATAGGTACTATATATATAGGTCTATAATTGTCAAGGTCACTGTGATCACCTTTTTATGTCTAGATAGAACTCGTTATTTTCAATGAGTCAGACCATTTACTTTCATCAATAAATTTATTAAATAAGTGGTCTAACCAAGCACTCATGTGAAGAACTATTCAAATAATAATAATCTAAACAAACAGAATTCTTTAATTGAGAAATTGCCTGTTGTACATCAAATTCAAGAGATTGCATAAAAAAGAAGATACAGGCTAATATTAAGCTTATTAATTGATTGAAGAATTACGTCACAAATGGAAACAAAATATGTATTAAATGCATCAGGTTTTATGGTGCTATATCTACTCAACGAATTGTTTTCTTTTCTTTCTGTATTAAAATTTTCCAAATAATTTTACTTTTATACTCCGATGAATGTATTTCATTTGCATAATAATTAGATTTTTCTTGCCTTAATGCTTTTTTATATCTTCTATTATATTTTTCTTTTCTCAATTTACTTAGTCCTCTGCTAAACCTTCATAGCAAACACATACAAGTAATGTTACTAGAGTTGTTAACATATCCTTTCCTGATTTATTAGATGATGTTCTATTAATACCTTCAATACTTTCTAACGACGACGATGTTGGTGACTGTGCACGTGCAGCTTACAAATAGGACTAGTTTAAATATTTTTTCTCTTCTTCTAGTACACTTTTGACGCATTTATTACAGACACGTCTTGTATGCTACACACTATTTCTTGGTTTTGTAAACAGACCCCGGCAATATTAAGTGACGTCCGCTATTTTTCTAAAAAAATGTGAACGTTATTTGGTTGCTATGATAACATTCATAGGTATTTTGAGAACTGAACGTGTTAATGGTCAAGACACATTGTTGCAACTGTTCTATAAGAACTAAATATAGATATGAATATTTCTCATGAGACTCCGTCTTCTTTCTGTATTCCATGTCGTTATTATGCCTAATAACAAGCTTCCTCTAATAAATATTCATTTCCATTAAAGGAAAATGTATATTTTTTACTTAATTGTGCATCTGTTCGTTTTTTCTTTAAATAAAGGGAATATTTTATTAAGTCCAATTAAAGGAGTCTTTTGAAAATTTACTTAACTTAATTGGACAGACGAAATTTTAAAATTTAATTAGGCATATCAGCTCGCTGTAATTCATTACGCTTATCTAGGCAACATTAATTACCCTGTTTTTCACTGTTGTCCCCACTGACATATCTAATATCCTTCCAACCCTTCCCAACCATACGCCCGCCAGAAATAATCGATATGTAACGTCTGCGGAATCCAAGACGGAAAATGTAACTCAAACCCACAAAGGGTTGAATTTTGATTTCCTCTACCGACTCATTTTGAGAATTATGCCGTCAGATTTATTTTAACAGAAATTATTTACATTTTCAGTTACTTCGATATCTAATATCTAAGTTGATTTCATTCTTAGCAAGTACCAATATAGATTCAGAAATGGAAAATGTAGAGATGATATTAATTGACTTAATATTTGGTGTGCATATTTAGTACATATAACAGTAGGTATGAATGAACAAAAATTTATCAGTAGCGGATATGTGGGTATTATCGATCATTATTTACCAAAAAATATGTCACCCTGTATAATATTACAAATAAAATAGGCCATCATATGCGCCATTGTATTATCTTCATATTTTGTTTCTCTACAATTTTTTGTATTCCAAACCGATTAACAATGATTTATCTTATCAAGTGCATTTTTACACAGTTAGGTACTTAAATTACTTAAACATATCATAGGGAGGTAATGCAATAGCTATTTATGCCATCAGTTACGAAATGCCTAATTTTGTGTAACGCGTGAGATTTTTGCGGAACGAACGAAGTGAGTTTCGCAAAAACTGACAAGTTACACAAAATTTCATTTCGTAACGTATTGCATACAAGATTTTTTCTAATTTTGAAGAAAGTAATAAAAAAATAAAATTTAATATAATTGACAAAAATTTGGAAAACATAAATTAAGTTGGTTGCTGTTACTTCATGTTAGTTGTCAGTTTGACATTTTGTAAAAAGTCTAGACGGAAGGTTTTTAGCGAGATTGATATATTTTTAGTTTTATTTTAAAAAAATGAGTGATTCAAGTTCTGAAGAGCTACCAAGCGATATTGAAGAGGCAGCAGGTAATGCTCTGTTATCAGTAATTCCCAAAAAGTCAAAGGCAGTTTATGATTTGGCATACGAAAAATTTGTTACGTGGTGTGATGAGAAGAAAATTAAATATGTTAATGAGAAAGTTTTACTTGCATATTTTGAGGGTAAGAAAGATCTAAAAGTTTCCACATTATGGACACTTTACTCAATGTTAAGGTCTGAACTAAATCTGAAAAGGAATATTGATATTATAAAATATACAAATTTGGTAGCATATATTAAAAGGCAAGCGGACGGGTAGAGTGCTAAAAAGTCAAAAGTTTTTATTAAAGAAGATTTTGCCAAATTTTTAGTGGAAGCTGATGACAAAGAATACTTAATGGCTAAGATTACAATGATAATTGGAATGGCAGGAGCATGCAGAAAAGCAGAATTAACATTTCTTCCAGTTGAAAATGTTATAGACGAAGGAAGCCATTTTCGTGTTGATATCCCACCTTCAAAAACAAAAGTTATACGGCAGTTTGCAATTACCACTGGAGACATTGAAAATACGAATCTTGTTGAAATATTAAGAAAATATATTAAGTTGCGTCCCCAGGTTCTTAAACACAACAGATTTTTTGTAAAATATGCGAATGGAAAATGTACCAGAAATCCTGTGGGAATTAACACATTTAGCAGTCTGCCAAAAGTTATTGCACAATTTCTTGGTCTTTCAAATCCTGTTCTATATACTGGCCACTGCTTCAGAAGAAGCTCTGCCACTTTCCTAGCAGACAGTGGCGCTGATATTTTAAAATTAAAGAGGCACGGAGGTTGGAAATCTAGCTCTGTTGCGGAGGGATATGTTGAAAATTCCATGAATAATAAAAAACTTATAGCGCAAGAAATATTTGGTGAAACATCTTATGCAATGTGCGCCGCTTCCCAAATAACAGCAAGTTGAGCAATGAAAAAAATATGTCGTCGGGAATTAATTTGAATAATTGCAATAATTGTGTTATCAATATTTATAATAATTAATTAATTTATAATTTATGTTTTTAACTTGTATTATAACAGTTTAATAAATAGAATAATTATTTTTGTCACTAATTTTGAAATACATTTTTCGTCACCAATTGCATAAAATTTTACTTTATGCAACTAGTTACAAAAAGTAAGACGTTTCATAATGTCAATCAGTTTTAAAAAGTGTCACTTTATATGTCAAAATTAGAAAAAACAATAATAATAGTATTAAGCTTGTGTGTATTGTCAAATTGGGCTTATTTTTTTAAAAGATTAAGTTTTAATAATGACTTGTGCATATTCAAATGCTGAAATGGCCAATATGGTTTACATTTATGGCCTTACAGATGGAAATGGTACTGAGGTTAGGCGAATTTACATGGAAAGATTTCAACATGATCCAACTCTAAATCCAATAATGTTCAGAAATATGTTTCAACGTCTTTCGGAGTTGGGCTCATTTAAGAAAGGTCCAATTCCTGGATGACCTTTAAATGCATAAAACGGTTGAGTTGGAAGACCCAAATACTAGTACTAAGAAGATCGCTGCAAATTTTAATCTGAATCATAAATTAGTTTGGTTTATCCTGAAGTATCAACACTTATACCAGTACCACATACAAAAGGTTCAAGCCTTATTACCGCAAAACTGTCCTGCTCGCCACTGGATTTTACAAAAAATTACTGCTGGCATGTTGGTTACCGACGAATATAACTTTGCCAGATGTACTATAATAAACTTCCACAATAAACACGTTTGGTCTGATAAAAATCCTAATTTCATTATTATATTATTGGTATTGGCATTATTGGAAATTTCTTTTTGGGCCTTACTTCTTACCAAGAACTTTAATCAGTGTCTCCAACAGACATTTTCTTGGAAACGTCTTACTTGAACTATTTTATGATGTTCTCTAAACGCTCATGAATTTTTAAATAAAAGATTGGGTAATAACGTGATTGGACGAGGCACTGAAGAACCAGGCCCCTCAGATCACCCGATATGAACCCTATTGATTTTTTGATTTTTGACAAGGTATTAGTTTACAAGATTCACATTGAATCTGAGTCGCACTTACGTCAGTATAGCTGACTGTAATGTAATAAGAGCTACTCTTCAAAATCTTAAGGTTGTTATAATAAATCATAGTAAAGTAATTCCATTGTTTATTAATTATTTTGTTATTAGTAATAATCACGTGTGGTGTACCTCAAGGGACAGTGTGGAACCAATATTCTTTACTATTTATTTGTGTTAAGTCAGACGGGACAATAATAGCTTTTACACTGCTAAAATCAAGAGCGTATCCGTCAATAACTATAACATAAAATAAAAGATAACGTGATAAAAATACTCTCTTGGTAGGTATATTCGGAAAATTTATTTATTAAAAAAACTCTTCCTTATGTTTTTCTACTCCAAAATTAACTTACCATTTTTAGGTCTTAGATGTAGGTTACTGTAGAATCTAAATAATTTTAATGTTTTGGTCTTAAATATATCTATGATATTTTAAATTGTTGCTTGTTTTTATTAATTAAATTTTTATTAAGTATTTGCATTTTTTCGTAATGAGCATTAAATTTATGTTTTATGTTTTTCATTATAGTTTTATATTTTTGTTTCATTTAGTTTTTCTATTTTCTGTTATGCAGTCATTGTATGTTTTTAATTTTGCTTATGCCCATGTTTTAGTTATTTGGGTATTTTCTGTTTGTTTTCCCTTTATCTTTTGTATCAATTTTTTAAAATAACATTATTATTTAATTATTATATTGGGTATTTCGTTAAGATTGTGGCATGACCAAAAGGAAGACTTCTCAGTACAAAATAGATCTACTGAGCCAAATATGGTGAAGACTCAGCAGGAACAAATATTAACACACAGATTTTTATAATGTAATAAAGACATACATATTAAACAAGATTCAACAATGGGTTACATACAATGAATGTAATCTCAGTCAAGGCGCTGTTTCTTGAATTTAGGAATTAACTAGTACATAACGATAGTCTTTCGCTTTGTGAGAGGTAAATGTATTTTCTCTCTGCGGCTGCTCAATGTTATATAAATGCGACGAATCCTAAGAATGCGATTTGGAGTTTAAGCTTCAGCACGACAGCATTAAGGTTTACTCTGATTGTCGGATTGTTGAAATATAAAGTATCAGAGAATTTATCAGCTACTGAGTATAAAAGTATAAGAGATTTAATGCTTCATAGTTTGTAGTATCAACATGTGTAGTAGTTCCAAATATTTCCTGCACTTTAAATAATAATGACAGCTTTTTAAGTCATATCATTATTTAATGAAACTTATTTATATCTAAAGTTTCTTCGTTTAGTCGCTACAGAGCATTAATGTTAGAAAAATATTTTATATTTTCCTAAAGTCCTACCTGATTGAAATCAAGTTTGATATATGTATTAGTATTATATATAATACTTTATCTGCTTTCATTAGTAATATGACTTTTACAGTTCTAAGTTTGATATATGTATTAGTATTATATATAATACTTTATCTGCTTTCATTAGTAATATGACTTTTACAGTTCTGTAAATAGTATGAGCATCTATGACAACACTAGTGCTGAATATTGATTTATTTATTATTAAAAAAATATTATAAATTTGTATGCCAGAAGTAGATGTGATGGAGCTGTTTAAATTCGAATTTACAATCCTTAAATCCGTGTCTGATCTCATGACTTTCTTTGATATATGTTTCTTATTCTCTAAAGAATTCTCATTCTAGCCTTCTGCTGTAGAAGAAAATTTCTAGTCCTTATGACACTTTAACATCTGCATATCTGCACTGCTATCAACTATAATGGTGGCTGAAGACCTTCTAAAACAATGTCCAGTGTATTTATCGAGATACTCTAATCCAATCTTTGTTGCAATCATTTTTGGTATGCTTCCAAAAGTATTAACTTTGATAGGGTAGGAGGTACATTTTCATTGTCTATCCACACCTGTGAATTGCATTAACAGTACGAAATTCTACATAATTTAGAAAAATATTTAAACAGTTGATACCTGCGGCATTTCATTCTGTTATGTTAGAACAAATTCCTGAACAATTTTTGTTTTCGTGCATGAAATCACAATTTTTATATAAAGGAGACAACAGATCCCAAAATGCCGATTATCAAAGTAACCTTCACGAGTAAATATTTCACCATGTGCAGTACTTGGTCTGAGCGGAAAAATAAGTTCAAAAAATTTTCTCAGACACCTCCTTTACCTTGTTAGCTTTTCATCAATCTCCAAACTTTTCATACTGCAACTCATACCGTGTCTTGGGTTTTGTCAAAATTAGGCTTTAGATAGCTCCATTTTAGAGGGTAAACTTCCATCAGAATCACTCATTTTGAAAAGTTAACATGCGAAAGGTAACATAAGAGAAACTTGATCCGTAAACTTAATAGTAGGTACCTACATACGTACAAGAAATTGAATAATGCACTATATTTTAGTTAATTACACTGTTTTTTTTATATATTTTTAGGTATTAATAATATTGTGTGAAACTAACTACTCTGTGGACTAAAGCCCCAACCAGCGTTGAATTACACCCATAATATCTACCCATATATTCTTTATTATTAGCTTTTGTAACATTTTTTACTGTATTAGAAAGGTATTTTAAGCTAATATAAATCAAATCTCCTACAATTCCTATCAATGAAGTCGTACGTATGCTCTCTGATACCAAACATCTAGGTATGCTAATGAACACTTCCACAGACAAAGCTCTATTCAATAATTATCTAAAGAAATTAATCTATCTAAATTTACTAACCTGGTTTAATGAAAACACTATAAATATCTAACTTCACTTTTGAAACAGTGGGAACTGGAAAATTCAACCACAATAGATGAGATCTATTTCTGAAATTTTAGGATTGCTTCTTCAGGTGGCCTCCTTTAAGTTGAGTCAAATATCTAACTATAGTTGGTAGTATCCAACTTGCAGAAATTCATTTTTTAATCGTTTATGGTAAGATCAATGAAGAAGTTAAAATTTGGATTTACTACTTTTTACTACCTACCCAACTTTACTTTATTTATCGTAATGATTTAATTTACGTTAAAGTAAAAAATATATTTATTTTAGATGCAATATCGCCTTCAGCAGATCATAAGGTTTATTAAGTTACGTGAGTATCCGGTCAGAGGTCCTCAAAATGCGAGTATTGAAAAAATAATATCTCCATAAATATTTGAAATACTTAAAAATGGTTTTTTCATATATTTTCAGGTATTAACAATATTGTGTGAAACTAACTACTCAGTGGACAAAAGCCCCAACCTGCGTTGAATTACACCCACAATATCTACCCATATATTCCTTATTATATAAAATGCAGAAATAAGTGAGATCTCATATTAAATTCTTTAGATAATTATTGAATAGAGTTTTGTCTGTGGATGTTCATTAGCATACCTAGATGTTTGGTATCAGAGAACATACATATGACTTCATTGATAGGAATTGTAGGAGATTTGATACATATTAGCTTAAAATACCTTTCTTAAACAGTAAAAAAAACTTAAAAATGGCTTTCACTAGATTCATATATATGATGAACTACAACTGCAGTTAAAATATTTTTGTCTATTTAAGATCCATCTTATATAAAGGAATTAATTCTAGGTATGCATAATTTCTATTTTACCACCCACTTTTATTTAAGTATAACATTTTGTGGCACACTTTAACCAGTACTAAAGCATACCTAATAGTATTAAAGTTAGTACGACACCAGTGAAACTGAAATAGGGGTCGAGTGCATTGTTTCAGTTGCACATAATAGAGTAAAACTATTTATCATTTGCTAAACAAGCGTCAGTATGTGACACTGCTTTAAGGGCTTAATAAATTTACGTATTACTGGTATTAGTACACAGTCAATTTTGAGCCAATTAATTTCATAAACTGGTTTAAATAATGTAACAGATTTATTAATAAATTTATTACAGACAAATAAATATATGATTCGAAATAATTAGGCGAGTATTATAGTATTATATTGTATATATATATATATAGCAAAACAATCGATGGATCCTTCATAGAAAGGTCTCTTTGTAGAGCAGATACATTTATCAAATACGCTTGTGTATTTTGTATACTGTATAAGGTTGGTTTATGTTGTTTTCATAGTTTCTTTCAACTACAGAAAACTGTAATGGTAGAAGTGGATTTTTTTTAAAATTAAATAATATAATAACTTGCAGAGGGCATTCAGTTCATTGAGCCACGTATACACTTGTAATATGACTTCGATGCATAACTGACTCTCGAAAAGGATAAAAGTACAGTGAAAAAATAATTGCTATTACTATTCACTATTGCTGTTGTTTTCTTGTCGATAATGACAAATAAAATGTAAAATTCTATAGTTAATTTATTTTACGACATAATTTTATGTTTTGTGATTATATTACTTTGAGATTTTACAATTATTTTTACAATGTAACTTGCACAATTACTATATAGGAACTGTACAGTCAGTTGTATAATTACATTTTAATAACACATTTTATGGTACAATGTAATTTCTTTTATTTATTGTACAGGCTGGTTCAATTTGGACACTTAGGTATAGTAGGTTTCTCATATTTCCCGAAAAGACAGAAAAAAATAGCGAATATTATTTCGAACTCAATTTTCAAGAAAAGTTGAAAGGCGAGTATCACATTCCGGTTTGTTTAAGTGACACGTATTTTTCAATTTTGGCCATTTTTATGATAACTGTAAATTTTCTACTCATAAAAATATGTATACGTTTACATATTATACACTTTTTCTGTATGCATAGTATCTATGCGGCGCGGCGTGCTGAATATTTTTCTATAACTCCTAGTTTTCTGTTAGAACAAACATATATTTTTCCTCGATCAGGCGGAAAAATGTACTTTTGCAGTAGGCCTATAGTGTTGTTGTGATAATGCTTGTGTCCAACGTAATTCAGCGGATGCAAGCAGCATTAAGCGAAAAAGTTTGCACTAGATATATCTCAAGCTGCTTACGAGTAGCCCTCGATTCAGTTTATCGTCTAACAGTAAATAGCAGAAAACTGCTGCGATGCTGAATTACAGTGGACATAAGTAATCACCGATAAATATTCCAGTCGTTTCCATAACTACGTGCAGTTTTGATTGTTAATATTTTTTAACACAAGCTTTCAAATTTTCAATTAGTTTAGTTTGAAGGTTGAGTTTGATTTCATTTCTCTTCGGCATAAACTACCTATCTAAAAGGAGTGAGGAGTCTCTCAATGATGTTCCGACAGAGATACTGGAGATACTTTCCGTCAACTCTATGGTCGAAGTATTAAATGTTGAAACTATGTTTCAAAGAATATTGAAATTGGAAAATACCTCAAGCTAACGGCATATTTGAAGAAATCAAATGTTAGTTACAAGTCAAAGATCAAAGGTATTAGAAAGGAAATAGAGAATTTCCTTTTAAATGTCCAGACAACGTATATCTTATAACCAAAGTAGCCACTATATTTGGAATTGTCGGTGCCTTTCGCTTCGAAGAAATAGCAAATATGAAGTCCACGATATCGAAGTCGAAGGGGATGTGCTTATTATTACCATACGAAACAAAAAAAAAATGTTGCAAGAAAATTTGTGATGAACAGCGAAGAAACAATTAAATCACGATCAGTTTTTCTTATTCTGTAAATGTACTAAGCAATGTGTGGGTATCAATACCTTAGGGAAAATGCCATCTAACATCGCTGGTTACGTAGGCCTCCAAAACCAAAAAGCGTATACAGGCCATTGTTTGGATAATAGAAAATAGCCCACAGCACTCTTAAACTGTCAATTCCATCAGCAGAACTTCAAGAAAACCGTGCTGAAGCATGTAGTACATCAACAGTAACAGTACGTTCCTTGACTAAAGAACACTAGCAGCTATTCCCTCATAACTGATGTTACAAGCTACTCCTGTAGCACATACTTTGTCAACAGCATCGACCGATTCCCTGCTAGTGTATTTAAAATAAAAAACTTTGACGGTATAATACCAGAATGATTATTAATATTTACCTTCGGCTCCACTGCAGGTTTTAATCAGACTTTGAATTCTTTTCTGTGTAATTCCACGTATTCAAATACACCCTTGGATATATATCTGTCAGAACAAGCAATAATGAAAGCTACATGAAATAAAGAGTTGATTGAAATTAACATTTGTGATGAATACAAAAAAGTATATGTAACTAATTTTATATAGCAGATAATTTAGATCATATATGCAAATAAATAAATAATAATATAAAGGCATTATCTTAAAGCATTAATAAATGAGCTCAAGGAGGTCATATACAACAGGAGGAAACTATTTTATGAACCTTAGAGTATTTTAAATTTCATTTGTATCTTTTAGACAGCAAATCGCAACGCAACATTTGATGTAGGTAATTAAAATTTTTAATTTGAATGAGAAGATAGACATTTGATCTAATGAAATTTTTTAATATGAGATTATATACTATAAATGTGTGCTCCAAGGCTCAATTATTAGACCATTATTTCTCTGTGATTCTGTTTATATTGCATATATGAGCTATTGATTTTTTTAAACTGTAGAACTTCTATTTTCAGTCGTCTATTTTAATTTATATTTTATTATATATATTATTTTACAAAAATTTTTTCACCATTCGTCATTTATTTGTCCTCAGCGAGGTCCTCAGTTGTAATTTCACAAGATTAGGCGTGTAGGTTAAGAATTACCCTATATAAGTCGCACAAAATTTTAGATTTGAAATTTTCTGAAAACAGGTTTAATTGAGATACTTCAAACTAGCACACATTTTTATTAATAAAATATAGAAAAGTTTTATTTTTATGCGATAGTTACCATCGCCAAGCTAGGTATTATTTAATTTTTTCAAAGAACTATATTACTTTTTGTTCAAGAATGATGTACAGACCATCATTATTAAAGAAAAACATATTTATATTATTGCATTGCTTTTACTACGATTTTGGAAATAAATAATTATTGTATTATTTATTAACAGATTTAAGATGATTTTACAAAAAATTCAGACTTCGTCAATTTTTAGAAAGTATTAAGGCCATTAGAGGTTTCGAGAAGCTCACTGAACACATTTTTTCGTGTAATTAGGAGGCAGTTTTGTATCGAATTTGCAGCTCTTTAAAAGCAAAAAATTAGTGAGGAGATAGGGTTTCGGTGGAAAGATGGAGAAGAGGAGACTCGTTAACACGTCACTTTAGGAGGCTGTAATTGTACCGTTCTGCTTTAGTTTTTTCTCCCCTTAATTATTTTATCGTTAGGAGGTTCCGTAAGGCAAATTTGAATTTACCAGCTGGAATAACATATTTCACCTTGTTTTTAATGTTTGCTTAGCGTATTAAAACACAGGGTGTCCCAGTTAAATATTAACGGAATTTTCACTGCATAGAGAATGTTTCATAAATAAGTCGCAAGCAATCATAAGGTGGAGGAATATTGTTGTATCCTTTTTTCTTGAATATGTGAACACATACTCACATACTATCTTAGGATTATTATGTATTTATACACAATAATTACAAATACGTACACCTAAACACAGGTACTTAACTGTGAATGGTTCTCTTAGAGCTCTCTTCAAAACACAGAATAATACTGTGTGTGTTAACATGTCATGGGGTTAGTTACGGTTACTATTAATTGTGGGGCGGTGTGATTTCAATAAGGACAGTGTAATGCGTACAAATATTTATTATTGCTTGCGGTTGGTTAGCACCCACAATGTTATACCGAGAGTCGATGTGTATGACTGGTCGGTTACAAATATGTGACTGTGCCGTCGTTCCCGTAATCTAGGTAGTTCCTCGAAGGGTCTATTAAAAACAAGTGTGTTTCTTTGTTTTCACCATGCAGAACCCTACTTAAATAATATTTACAAAACATGATATCTACATTAAGCACTAAAAAACAGACGTTGAACTTTAAACAGAACTAACGAAAAGATATTAGTGAATTTATATATAGAAAGAAATATTTTAACTTATACAGTGTGTACAGAAATATATGAGTGCAGAATGATGAGACTAATGAAAATATGAAATGAATATATACAAATAAATAAGTTAGTTTATACAGGGTGGATAGAAATATATGAGCTGCTACACTATAAGTTGTTCCATTTTTGTTTATGTACACCCACAAACATCAAAGAGAAAATTGAAAGCACTACTATGACTAATATTACTTTTAGGCTCAGCAGCAGTTTGACATATTGCAACGTTGTCGAACGATACAGTGTGTTACGGTTTTAACGAATTTCTCGAAAAATTCAACTATTTACATGATAATAATAATTAGCTTTATTTCCCGAGTGACAATATTACAATTGTATAGGAATAGTCAACTAATTATAGGTAAGAACACTATGCAAATGGTGCATCATAATAAAATAAAACACAGTCACATGGTTTACATATACTCAGGCAAATAATAAAAAGATTTATCAAGCAAATATTTCTTCAAACAAATTTTGAACATTTTAATGTTTTGACAATTTTTTTTACTGTACTCGAAAGGTATTTTAAGCTAATATGAATCAAATCTCCTACAATTCCTATCAATGAAATCATATGTATGCTCTCTGATACCCAACATCTAGGTATGCTAATGAACAATTCCACAGACAAAGTTCTATTCAACATTTATCTAAAATAAAAATCAATCTAGCTAAATTTACAAACCTGGTTTAATAAAAACATTCCATAAATATCTAAGTTCACTTTTGAAACTGCGAGAACACGAAAGTTCAACCACAAAAGATGAAATCTGACCTATTTCTGCATTTTTAGGATTGCTTCTTCAGGTGGCCTCCTTTAAGTTGAGTCAAAATTTTCAGAGTAAATGTGTGAGAAGGGTACATAAGAATGGTGGCGTGGTATCTCAGCAATTAGATTATCCTCCCAAAAAGAGGAAGATCCTGGATTCAGGTCCTGGTCGTAGCAGTTTTTAATTCTACTCGTATATTGTAATACTACAATTTCAAAAGTGGCATAAATAATCCATTTGATGACTATTTGACAGCAGTGCACTGTGGACAGTTTGAGCTACTTGTGTTTCTTCTCTTTCCTGCGCACGGTAGATACACGTACAAAACATTGTCGTGAAAATATACACAACTGTAGCTTTTATAGTTCCAAATACAAATTGTGCCAAACCTTGTTAGGATATTACTAGAATGTCAGTGCTCAGTGACATAACCACTACACTACAACTAAAAAAGATGATAAAATTGGCTTTTCTCTCTCTTCCTTTGAAGGAATAGAGAGAGAAGTTCTCTTCTATTATAAACTCATTTTAGCATATTCATACTTTCACAAACAATTTCTCACACTATTTTTTTCACACTATAAATCCAGCGGAATGTTATTCTACACTAGCAATTGGAAATTGTATTAAGTACTTGCTTAGGAAAAATCAATCATTAATTATGATTTATAGTTTATATTCTATTAGTAACCTAGCAAGGTCTGGCACAACTTGTATTTGGAGCTATATGAGCCACAGTTTTCACAAATTTTTATGACAATATTTTCTCTGTTGTGGTTTGCGCCATATGTGTTTCTTTCTTCTTCTTTCTTTCACTAGCGCCTTATCTTTACGTCCAACAGATGAGAACGATTGTGTTATGAGGTTAGCCGACTGTAAGAAGAAGCGCGACGTTGTAGCTCAGTGATTAGGATATTCGCCTGAAAAGGGGAAGGTCTCAAGCAGTTTTTAAATCTACTTCAAATGTAGAAATATATGGAAAACGAAGTCTTCAACACTATTCTGCTATTAGTTGTTTTAGATTTTTTATTAAGTCCTACATCAGTTTGTATAATCCTTATGACTCATTTTAGACAAACATAGGTATTTTTGATTGTTGTTTTAATGAGATTATATATAGCCACGGCAAGAATTCAGATGACTTACGTCACAGCTGACGTTGTTATATACTGTACAATTATTAACATATTTTGCATCCTGAAAATTTTTTAAAATATTTGATATTTAGAATATATTTTCAATAATGATATAAATATACTTATTCCATAAATATCCATACTATTCAGGTATTTATAGTATTTAATATTAAATAAATACTCACTTAATAATAAATATATTTAATTTATATAAATTTTATTGTTCCATGAACATTTCATAAAATTTGTAACCGTACGTAGTAGCTCTAATATTTAGCGAGTTTTAGTAATCATGAAATATTATTCATGATTAACCTGTTATTGTCATTAATTTATACCAATCTATTAAGGTCCTCTATAATAGTAATAAATCATATACAAATAAACTAAGAACTCTAGTAACATTTCATACTAAATGAATAGCTTTTAGTGTCAACCAACAAATCATTACATACGCTAGATGTATATGGGCATATTTATTTGTTACGCAAATATACTTAATACAGTGTACAAATATTGACTGGTATCGCTATAAAACTGTTAGTGTTACGATGTATACATTTGAGTAAATAACTATATATAATTTATTTCTAACATAAAAACTGTATATTAAAAAAAGCTTGCCAACTACAATATGTTAAATTTATTTTTATTTTATTTATTTACAATTCAGGAATACAACAGGTCAAAGACCCATAATAGTTTCCACTATATTAAAAACAAAATGACATGTATGAGAAAAAATACAAAATTACACTGACTAACACATATTCCACCATAATATACAATTTAAAATAAAGCATCATAATTGCAAACGTTTGACAAAATATTTAAAATAATTAAATGATAAAGACGTTATATCAATCCTGCCATCAACAATTGAAATATTATTATAATTATTATAATACGAAGCAATTCTGTTAATAGGGCCATTCACGCCTAAATTGGTTCTACACAAAGGTATGTCAAAAAGGTAGTTGCTTCTGGTATTAGTTGAAGGTACATGGAAATTAAGCAAAGACAACAATTCGGGACAATCGATCAAGTTAAACATTAGCTTGAAAAGAAAAATAAGGCCAGCATGAAATCTTCTATTTTCTAATGGAGTCAGTTGAAAAGCCTATTTTGTAACTGTGATATCTGGAACATCATATACACCATTAATTCTAAAATTTATGTAACGAGCGAGTCTGTTTTGTAATCTTTCTAATCTAGTTATATATATGCTGTATGTGGGATTCCAGATAACGCTAGCAAAATTCAGTCTACTGTGAATATATGCATAAAACAATGACTTGATTGATTTCTCCTGTCTAAAATATTTACACGTTCTTATTATGAAACCCAATAGTTTATTGCACTTTTTACAAATATAATCTATGTGTGGACCAAAACTCATCCCACAATCAAAGAGCACTCCTAGATCTTTAATAACGGTAACCGTTAAAGCTAATAGAGTGACATATCTAAATTTAGTTTATTGTTTATGCAATAACGAACAATGCCATTCAAATCAGCTTAAATAAATAGTTTACAGTCGCCAATAGAGTTGACGGTTCTAAATAATTTTAAATTATCAGCATACAAAAGAAACATACAATGATGAATATAATGACCCATTATATATCATTAATATACACAAGAAACAACAACGGACCTAGGTTTGAGCCTTGCGGCACACCAGAAGTATTAGGTATAGATTTTGACTTAAAACCATTAACTAGTACCAACTAAGATCTATTAAATATGTATGAGGCAAACCAACGGAGTAGGTCATCATGTATGCCAATATTCATTAATTTGATAATCAAAATATTATGATCTACAGGGTGTTAAAAAAAGAGTGTAAAATATTTCAGGAGGTAATGGTATGAACCAAAATAAGCAGAAAAGTATATAGTATTAGAATAAAGCTCCATTTCTTTTTCTGATAAGACTGAATATCACATTCAATACCAGCAACATAGTTCCTGAAATCTAATGCTTACTTTGTCGTCTAAAAGAACTAAATTTAACATAGTCGCTGATACTGTTATATAATTTCCACTTTCTGTGATATTTAATTTTGTTCTTGACCTTGTTTATCGTTTCAATAGAGAAATAACCTGGACATTTTATATTATACTTTTATATTTTATATTTAAATTTTATCTTTGGCAATGTCATAAAGACACTATATATTCGCCGTAAATTAACATGCCATATGCCATGCAGCAGGTTATGGTTACTATAATGTGTTCCATTTTTGTTTATGTACACTTACAAATATAACAAAAATGAGACAAAAATTAATCCCACTAACTGTATGCACTAATATGACTAATATTACTTTTAGTTTGTCACCAGCCGTTTGACATTGCGGCGTTGTCGAACGTTAGGCCTGCTACAGACTATGCGTGAATTCGCGATTCGCGATGCGCTATGCGTGGTTTGTAAGGAATTTGTGCATCGTATGTAGGGTTTTTATGAATGGTTTTTTAACGAACAAGACCCTACACATTATGCACGAATTTCATACGAATCACGCATAGCGCATCGCGAATAGCAAATTCACGCATAGTCTGTAGCGGGCATTACAGTTTTAACGAATTTCTCGGGAACTTAAATTGTTTAATCCATTAATACTGATCCACAAATCAAATTATGAACAAATTACGTTACAGGCGCTTTTACCTAACCTTAATTGTACCTTAGTTTGTAATTTCGTAACATAGTATTACATATTATTGCAGTTGATTTTTATTTTTTAAAATGACAATGATGATTTGTAGACAAACTATTCGTTTGAGACATATTTTTCAAAAGAGTTTTTTATTGCGTCTAGTCAGATATATAAGCCTTTAAAATTACGGCACTCATATTCCGGACGCCCTGCATAATTGATGACGTCAGTAGTCGTTTCTGTCAAATTCCAAAAATAATACGTTCGATTGAAAATGGAGCTCTCATTCCATTTAACACCACGTGTTCCAAATGTTATTTAAATTTCTTATATCCTCACAGTAGGCCTGTACTATAGAGTTTGAGACACCCTGTACATAATTATACTCTTATCATATTAATAGATTGTGTCAAATATATTTTCAGGCTTCTTTGTAAAATATATGTGATTGTATTCTCGAGAATTCTCCTATTTGGAGGAATATGCCATTAAAAAGTTAGCTAGTGAACTCGAGGTTGTAAAGTGGTTGAACTACGATTCCATGTCGTGGCCCTAGGGCATTACCTGACACTTTCTGACATTTTAGCCTTCCTTACCGCACAATGTTCAACATCACATCCCTGTAACTGAAATTAGGCCAGTGATTTTCCTGAAATATGAAACAGTTCAAGAATATCGATTCGGTTTTAAATAGCTGAAATATATACAAGGTGATTCAGACTTATCCAAATAAATTTGAAATAAAAAATGAAGTCGATATCGTAAAAAATATATAAAATCGTTATAGTTTCCGAGTAAAACACTTATGAAGTTGTAGTATTTTCAACCTTTACATCGTTGGGCCACTGTAGCCTCTACAGCATAAAATATTTTGAGTAAAATTTGACTCAAAATCAACACAATTGATTGTTAAAACGAGTCCACACCTGATTGTGTTCAAATAATAACACAATTCATTGAGTAATATTCACTCAGTTATGTGTTAGCTAAATAAATCCTTATGAGTGACTTTGAATAACTTTTGAGTTAGCTTACTGAACTATGTGTTACTACAAACTCAAAATTGAGTGATGTTATCAATATATTTCGTTGTGTCGATAAACTCATTTCTGCATTAAAATATCTAATTATTCAAAATTCAACACCAAAATAATTTCATAAATGAGTTTGAGGTTACTCAATGATATTTTTTACTATGTAAACAGGCGATTTCGAATACTGAAATCAGATTACTTTTTGTAGACACAATAGCTTTCGTGACGCCAGTGTTTACATTAGCTTTTCAAGTGTCAAAAATGGCTTATGTATATAGTAGTAACTTGGAGTTGATAGATATCATTTTAATTTATTACGCTATGAAAATGCTTTAGCAGAATGATTTTCCGGTAAACATGGTCCAAATGGGGCTACTTTTAGCGCGGTGTTCAGTGAGTGCAAGAGTAGTGCAAGGCGCCGGAAACTTGAAACCGATTCGTGGAAGAGATGGAGGTTGAGAACTTCCACGGCCTATTGCAGTATTGTGACGTATCACACACGAGGCTCAATTATACCCATGTACAGCATGTTCAAGCATTAGCACCAAGGGATTGGACGAAGAGGACCGATACCATCGCCGCTACGATCTCCTGACTTAAAATCAGGACTTCTTTTTGTGGGAATATTTAAAAATGAAGTGTATCGCATCAAAGTGGATACATACTATTTATGATTTACGGAAAAATATTATAGTTACTACCAATAACTTACGAGTTAAAAACGGACAAGAAGCAGAAACATTTGTGTTAGTTTGTAGAAACTGGGTAAGACGGGCCCAAAATGTTGTAACATCAGGTACGTCAAACTATTTTAATAATTAAAACCACAAATTAAATTTATTAGTAATTAATAATAATAGTGACAAAAGCAGATAAATTTGCTGTATAAAATTGGCATTATAAAATTTCCTGGAGCATTTTGTTCCATTTTTTGTCCAGTTTATCAGGTTTTGCAGTGAACCAGTTTTCAGTGCCGTGTATTTTTAAATCATTTTTGAACTGTCCTTCCTTTCTGATACCTCAGAAAATAGATTAAAAAGATTACTGAAGACTAAATATATGTGTAATTGGGAAAGGTAAGAGCAACGTTGAGCAAATGTTAAGTAATGATCTATCTCGTAAACATGTATAATTGGTGATTTCTTTATAAAGAAATCAGTATGTGGTCCTTAATCAAAAAATGTATTGCTCACGAATAAGATGAAGGTATACATATTTCAAATAAGGTAGACTAGATGATCCGACAAACAATTGATAGAATCGAAACATTTGTAATTTTCTTCTTATCTGAAAAATAAGTATAGCTCATAAGTGAATTAAATCTATCTATTTAATTGAATATTTTCCAAGCTGGTTGCCAGATCAAGGACCTTATATCGATAACGTGACAGTTATTCCCGAAATTCCTGCAAAATTGTGAATTACACTAGTTTTTATATAACTCTTATTTGGTGCTATTATGCTTATATTTTTTGTTTAAGCAGTTGACTTTTGGAACCCGTATTTGGGCTACAGGAACATTATCCAGCAAGATCTATTGTTGGATGTTTGCAAGTGAGGAATTTGACATGTTAAGTGAAAACAGCATTAGGATTGTCACAGCACATGACTTTAACAGTCCATAGAAATGTCAGCAAGAACTTCAATAGGATTGAATTGATCACAATAGTTATGTTATGCGAACGTAGTATTCAGTTTATTTGTATCGGTTTGTGGTAAAATACATATATACCATCTGCTCCGCTCCGGCTAGGAAATTCTTAAATATTCACTCTTGTGTGCATGAATCATATTCTATCACCTAAATCTGTCATTAGTTAATAATTATTTGCTTTGTACAATTAACTTGTGACAGTATACTGGAAAAAATCGTAAAGCTCACTATTTTCACGTACCGATTTAATTAATATTTCATTGTGATGAGTCTGAAAGTATCGTTTACGTTACGTTCATCTATGAAGTCGTTTTGAAGTTATAGGGAGTTACGAGTACAGTACTTAGGCCCCATTGGGTTCCTTGTACTTCCTGTTTTGGAGAGATCAACGCACCTGAGCCATCAACCAATCTATTAGAGAGAAAAAGGCTATGGCAATGTTCAGGATGATCTCCTTAATAAAAGCCATAGAAGTCCTTGATTCTCTCAGCACGGTTTCTCTTGTTGACGAGATGGCAGTGAACTTACAAACTACTCGAAAGATTGTGTCTGCTTTCTGTTCGCAATTTCTACAAAGATGTGTTTCACTCTTTCTCATATAGTAAAAGTGTTTTCTTAGCCAACAGTGTCCAGTTTGAAATTTGTCATCAAGCAAAGGCTTGTCCTAGATATAGCCAGGTACTTTTTGACTATATCCTGGAAAACCCTATATCTTTGGCAAATTGGTAGTTATTTATTCTATCCCACCAAGTCACAATCTTTCTGTGTTTTCTCTGTCTGTTATCGCTTAGATACCGGTGGGTATTTCTTTCAAAACATTATCCGATGCCTGGCGGGAAGCATGCAGCAATATTTGTAGGTATGTTTCCGAACTGATGCCCAGCAGATTATTGGAAGGATAATGAGAATCGATTTTAAGTTTATAAGACTAACGATGCTTGTAACTTTGCCATCCCTACGGCAATGTATTTGCTCTATAAAGTCAAACTGTTCAATAAACAACGCTATCCGATAGGTATAAAATAATTCACTTCTTTTAAAGTTCCATTTTGCTAGTTGGTTAGTTGATTATCTTTAGAAATACTACGTGCAAAATTACGATGTACTCAAGACTCGTTTAAAGTTGGTTTGATTGATTGAATTGATTCTATCTAAATGACTACCATTTTTTAAATTAAGATATGCCGTACAGATAATTTCCTAGTTATCTAGCCGAGCCCCAATTTGTAGGGTTTAATGGCGTTACATTAATATTCAATCTCTCCGACGTAATGTTAATATTCAATCTTAGTCGCGTCCCGAGATGGGCAAAGATATAGAAACCGATTAATTCCCCCTCTTACTTTTTGTCGGTCCAGAATAAAACTAATATTCTGATTACTTGAACTAACGACTATTTATCACACGGAAGGGATAAGATTAATGGATATCTTTTTTCACGAATTAATGGCCCCAGAAAGATCAGATAGGTGTTCGCTGGACCAATATTTCTGTTTTGTAAAGCGCCAAAGCTTTGGGTCGCTCCCTCAGGCGATTTTCTAATTTTCAATTGAAGGGTGTAAAGAACTGAAATATATTCGTCCTTTGGGTTAAACTGAAGTCTTAAATAAAATTCTTTTCAAAGACTTAGATACACAGAGCATCCCAGATAAGTTACAAGCAATCGAACCTAAAATAGAAATTACGCACGTTTTTATTCACAACGTGACAACTTCTGAAAAATAT
The DNA here is from genome assembly GCA_025584915.1 of Monochamus saltuarius. Classification (NCBI taxonomy): domain Eukaryota; kingdom Metazoa; phylum Arthropoda; class Insecta; order Coleoptera; family Cerambycidae; genus Monochamus; species Monochamus saltuarius. Next base: position 58,794,252 of record CM046724.1, read on the forward strand.
TTTATGACGCTATAGTTTAATAAATTTATGTCATACTGTCCGCTAAATACTATTTCCCGGAGACATTTGCAGTCGGTAAATCTAACATTACAGTATTTGATACCGTAAGGTGTCGTCTAGCTACACTATTTAATATTTTGCTTAAATGGAATTATATGAATACTGTTTAGCATTTACAGATGTGCACTTAATAATTTTTTCTGGATTAATTTTTCCATTGCTTCCTTAGATTTATTTAAAGTCTCTGGATATTACAAAATCTGCGGAGATTACAAACAACTAAATTTGATAACTATACTAGATAGATACAAAATTTGAACATGTGTCTACATAATTAATTTTTATTTAAAAAACTGATTTAGTTAGAGCCTACCAACAGATTCCCGGTTGCAGAAGAAGATATTCATAAAATTGCTAACCTTTCAATTTATTCGAATTCACTAGAATACCATTCGGATTAAGAAATGCGGGTTAAATTATTCAAAGGTTTATGAACAAAGTTCTTAATGAACTTGAATTTAGTTTTTGTTATCTTGATGACGTTATAATTTTTAGTAAATATGAAAAGAAGTATCTAATACATTTAGAAATAGTTTTTAAACATTTAGAAGAATGCGGATTAAACATTAAACCTGGAGTAAATAAATTAAGTTTTATAAGCCACAAAATTTCACCAGCAAGAATACGGCCATCGGAAGATAGAGTGAATACGGTTAAAAAAATTTCTAAACCAACAAAACTAAGAATTCCAAAAGTTTGTAGTAATGATGAATTATTACCACCGTTTTCTTTCAAATCTGGTAAAGTATTGCTCTCCGTTATATCAAATAAATAGGTAATTAATAAGATAAATATTTTGAATTGGTCCTAGGAAAGTGAAATAAATTTTAATAAAATTATAAATTTATTAGCTAAAGCAACAATGTTAATGAACCCAGATCCTAACGCTGAAATAAGACTTACTGTAGATGCCTCTAATATTGCAAATGGAGCAGTTTTAGAGCAACAGAGTGGAAACCTTTAGCTATTTTATATTTTTCTCGTAACATCAATCAAGCAGATAAATATTATTCAACTTTTGTTAGACAATTATTAGCCATCTAGATATTTCGCAACATTCATAGATCATAAACCTTTAAGAAGTAGTCTTAAAGTTCCAGTATTTCTCGTCGTAAAATGATGAAACTTGTGGTGTATTTTAGGTACAGAAATCTTTTTAGAAGTATTTATAAAATGGTTGCCACTCAATTTGAATTTTATATAAATGCCAAAATACTTACCGCCTCATGTAAATTGCAACGAAGCGACTGGATTCTGCATAAATAATTGTGGTACTTGAAAGGAGAGATTACGGCCTGTTTCTTTTGCGCCTTTAATTTCCAGGCTCATTTCGCTACTCCTTTGAAACATAGTATACGCATTAAAATCAAATGTAATAAGAGTTGCGCGGTTTTTTCAGCTCCAACAAAGAAAAATGTTGGCTTTCTGAGTATAATGCAGGCGGGCTAAAAATAGACCCTTTGTAAGTCACCTTGCCCAATTTTTCACCCCGCAGAGTAAAAAATGGTTCTCAGTGTTTCTTGGAATCAAACGTTCGAGAAACTCATTCCACTGGCTCAAGGCGACCGATAAATATTCGGCTGACGCGCGTGAAATGTATATTTTATAATATAATAACTTGATACGGGGAAATACACGGCTTAATCCCATTTAATTTCACAGAAATGAAAATCCGAAAAATACTAAAACACAGCCTAATAGTTTTTACTATACTTAAACTATGTTAGAAATTAATTTACCTGTAATATACTAATAAGTAAACCCCGTACTTCGTTAGTAGATCTCAGGTCCGGACTTGGCGATGACCCTAATATTTAAATATAGTTTTTCGCACAATCGTTCTGAAATATGCTCTTACTGTCATTGTTGACACAATCTTCAAGTTGAATATACAACACTGTGGCTTGTTTCCATAGAAATCAAAAAAATAATAGTGTTGTTTGAGTTCATAACAGCATTAATGCGGTAAGTAAAAATCAGTAATTCTTTTCACCAACAAATGCTGGGCTCATTTATTGTACAAATTAAAGGTACAGTTTGTCACTAGTTTTTATCTATTGCTTTTACAGTAATTGAATTTTCTGTTTTACTTATTGAGTTAGATATGTTAGGATTAGTATAAACTTCAGTAGTTATGTCTTCAAACACTGGAATGGAGTCAAATTCATTGTCACTGCCGCTGTTAGTATGTAAAATCTAATCAGCGAACTCTATTTTCTTAGTTAAAGACTCTGAAACATATCCTTCAGCGACACCAGAAGACATAAAATTACATTTTCTGTTAGTCAAATAATACATTAATGTTATCACTAAAACCTCCAGCCCCCATGACGTTTGAGTGCCATAACATCAACTCCAGTATTTTCTAACAAAGTCGCCGACGTCCTTCTAAAAGCCTGTCCAGTATAGGATTTTGGATCTTGCAGTCTTAAATATTCGGCAATTTTTTGTGGTATTTGTCCCAATGTACTTATACCCACAAGTTGATTTACACATTTTCCCTGACAAACTGAGTAGACAAATCGACGAGAGTTAGTCTCCTTAGGTCTTAAGCCTGTATATTTTTGCAAAATCGTCAAAAAGGGACTTTTTCATTGGCCTTGTCAGTGATTGTGAAAATTCGACCAAGATGTGTTTTGGTATCAGGCACTTTAACAATGACAACTGAACCTTCATCCGTAATGTCATCAACTGTCATCTTCATAAGTTCATCACGCCTAAGAGCCCCCCCGACTCCCATTATCATCACTGCTTTCATCATAATATAGGTTTGGTCGGGGACTTCCAGCAGGAATTTGTTCATCTCTTCTTTGGTAACTACCTTTGATTTTTTCGCATGATATCCAGTATTTTTCTTTTTTAGAAATTCTACTTCTAAAAGTAAATTGTGATATATCGACACCATTATTTAAGTTGATCGTACTTTTAAGCATAGAGTACTCTGCCCATAAGCTTCCCGGAGACTTCAATCTTAAATTTCTCTGAACAAAATAAGCCAGCAAAGTTTTTCAGATATCTCCGCTTTCTTCTCATTCAACCATTTCCTGAAGGCATCATAGACTTTTTCATACCTCACCTTTGATTTTGTGGGAATTAATTACCCACAACCTATTTGATACGATTCTTCAATGTCCGAATCTACCTCTAAATCGTCTTTATCAGCCATTATAAGCACAGTTTTGACAACAAAACACAAAATTGTTCAAACTTCAAATTGTTTTTTTGGTTTCCAACAAAATAAATTCAAAACACGCTAGATAGGCCACGTTATTTCAGCAATCAAAATAATTTGTTTTATTATTTTATTTGATAAATGCGATTGTGCGAAAAACGTTATACATTATACTAATAGTATAATATACTTATATTTATGTCAAAACAAATTGTATCTTATTCATGCCAGTTAATCGACAGAAACATTCCAATTATTTACCTGCAAGGGCTCGAGTTTAGTGGAACACATTCCCTTAGACGTAAATTCTCATGATAAAATGCAAATCTGTATTCTTAACCATTCTCATTGCAGTTGTTTCCCATAAAAAATTAGGGAATTATTTCACATGACTTTTGGTCAAGGAATATAAAGCTTCAAGAATGGTAAATATACACATAGACAATAATATACTCTGGAATAATTTTAGTGGAATAAATTTCCGCGCGAATTTATTATTAAAAGAATCTAAATTGTTACAAAAAACTTCTCCCACTAGTTGATTTTGTATTGAGTTAAGTACGTGCCCAAGACAAATTTTCGACGCATTAAAATTTAATTTACTTGAAAAAATTGTAAACATAGATATATGTATGTAAACATATCAAGAGGAAGTTGTAGTTCAATTTTTAAACATTATACACGGCGCATTCGGCATAATTGACAAAACACTCCATCATTTATCTTTATACATTCAGCCCAAGTATGTATCCCATGCTGGTCATAATAACATTTACGTTATTTCAGGATTAGATGTTATATTTCATCACCTTAAATTTTTGTAGGATGAATCACCTTGTAACTGTTAAAAAATAACGGCGATGTTATTTCTAATACTTTTCTTAAAGACGAGGAATTATGTGTCGCTATATTTTAACGGATGTGTTATTTGAATTATGAAAATGGTCGGCTTATTAAATTTACATTTAATAATTCACTGTTTTATATACACATCGAAGATAAGTTGTAAAATTTAAACAAAACTTCCAACGAGGAAAGATACAAAATTTAAGTAATTCAGATACAGATTTACTAGGTTGTTCAAAGTGCTTGATATTTGCTAAGTATGGCTTAAATATCTCCATTACTTTAGTAATTATACCAAATAATCTAATTTTTTCTTCAAGCTTTAACACCCTGTATTTTCCTTACTGTTTAAGAATGGTATTTTAAGCTAATATGTATCAAATCTCCTACAATTCCTATCAATGAAGTCATATGTATGTTCTCTGATACCAAACATCTAGGTATGCTAATGAACACCCACAGACAAAACTCTATTTAATAATTATCTAAAAAATGTATTCTATTTACTAACCTGATATACTCTATACATGGAGTGGGAACTCGAAATTCAACCACAATAATAATAAGGAATATATGGGTAGATATTGTGGGTGTAATTCAACGCAGGTTGGGGCTTTTGTCCACTGAGTAGTTAGTTTCACATAATATTGTTAATACCTGAAAATATATGAAAAACTATACATAAACGGTACATTTTATTTATTTTAGTAGGTCGTTATGATACTTGACAGTTAATCAGTTTGACGCTGTCGACATTATTTAATTTCATTTTGACATTTAATTTCAAATAATTTTAATTTATTGGTATAATAATTTTTATAGTTAGATATTTGACTCAAGTTAAAGGAGGCCACCTGATGAAACAATCCAATATTAAAATGCAGAAATAGAGCAGATCTCTTCTATTGTGGTTGAATTTCGAGTTCCCACTCCATATATAGGGTATATCAGGTTAGTAAATAGAATAAATTTTTTAGATAATTATTAAATAGAGTTTTGTCTGTGGGTGTTCATTAGCATACCTAGATGTTTGGTATCAGAGAGCATGCATATGACTTCATTGATAGGAATTGTAGGAGATTTGATACATATTAGCTTAAAATACCTTTCTTAAACAGTAAAAAATGTTACAAAAGCTAATAATAAGGAATATATGGGTAGATATTGTGGGTGTAATTCAACGCAGGTTGGGGCTTTTGTCCACTGAGTAGTTAGTTTCACACAATATTGTTAATACCTGAAAATATATGAAAAACCCTGTATTTTCCTTAAAAAGCCTCAAAATAATGACTATTTAACCTTGAAGTTTGTTCGCTAAAAACTGAAGCTCCCTGTATAGACGACACGAAGCGTAGGCGCGTGTTGTAAATCAGCCGAGTGAATTAGAGTCATTATCTGAAAGTAGAGTAGAGTAGTAGAGTTTGTCCACAACTATTAACAATATTTTAGTAAACTTTTTACTGAAAAGTTTACACAATATTTTGACACTCATAACATAAACATGACATGACATCTTACTATCAGTTTGACGTTTATCAGTTGATAAATTTAAAAAGCAAATAACGATTGAATTAGGAAACTTTTAGGCATGATTTGGAATAATGTTAATATTGCGGTAACTGCTATAAGTAGTACATAGAAGTTCAGGTTCAATTGCCGACACCTTAGAATTTTGTTTTGTTAGTTCATTCCTGATCCTTTGAAAGCAGTGAACCAGTATTTCACTGGTAAATAATGGATATTATTATTGTGTAGGAGACACATGTAAGTGTTTACATAATAGTTAGCTATTATGGGCTATTATATTGGAGTATATTATATGATTATTAATATGAGTCAATGGAAATGTAGAATATTAAATTGCAGAAGTCGTGATGACAAAACAGCAGAATGCATCACTTGCAGTAATGCTGTCAAGTTTTTCATAAAATGTGCAACGTGCCAACTTCTATCTGTGGCATAGAATAGGTTTGTACATATTATGTGACTCAGGTAAACTGTGCTATTTGTTTGTTTGTTTATTCATACATATGGAATACAACAGGTCTAAAAGACCTACAAGAGCATTCACATTATAATAAAAAGAGAATAAAAGATAAAATTTTAGGAATAAAAAAAGTAATGCAAAAAAACACAGAAATACAAATATACATAAATAAACATAACACGTTAAACAGGTAGTACATGTTTCAAGTGTTTTTTAAATCTGGCCAAAGTTACATTGAAGATATCAATGTCAATACAATATCTGTTGCACTCAACAAACATTCTACATAGTGGAGAGTTCTGGCAGTAGCTTGTCCGTTTAAACGGCACATAAAAAAGTTTATGATTTCGAAGATTTCTACAAGGTGCGTTAAAGTACATATCTTGAAGAACACCAGGAACATTTACTATATTATTCATTAACTTATATAACAGAACTAAGTCACCAAATATTCTACGACTTTCCAAAGAAATCAATTTAAAATGTTGACGGGCTTGACAATAATCGTTTTCAATAAAATAATTTGTTTTAAAAGATAGATATCTTATAAATTTATTTTGTATACGTTCTATACGGGCTTTATAAATATTATATTGAGGGGACCAAACAGGTGACGCGTAATTCAACCTGCTTAATACATAGGAATTATAAACGGACACAATTGAATTAATATTTTTAAATGGTTTGCATTGTCTTTTAAGGTAACCTAACATTTTACAAGCATTATTAACTAAGGTCTCTATATGAGTGTTAAACAACAATTTTGAATCCAGAATTACTCCTAAATCCTGAATATGTGATACTCTATTTAGCATCAGATCATTAATAAAATATTGGTAAGTAATTTTATTGACAAGTAAGTATATGTTATTGTTTGACAATGAATAAAAAATGAACCGTTGTTCTTACAATATATCTCTAAACAGTTTAGATCATGTTGCAGTCTGTCACAGTCAGATGGATTATTTATATTAATATATACTTTTAAATCATCAGCATATAGCAAAATTTTACTATATTTAAAACATTCTCTAATGTTATTTATGTAAATTATGAAAAATAACGGACCAAGATGTGATCCTTGAGGTATCCCAGATGTAGTAATGAAAGATTTAGACTTATGACCCCCAACTGTAACAAACTGCGACCGTCCCCTTATGTAAGACTCCACCCATCTTAGTAATGATCCGTTTATACCAACCTCAGCTATTGTTGATTATAGTATGGATTTATGGTTAATGGTTAAGTATATAGGCAAAAAGATCACACAAGACTGTTTTCCTGTGTATGATAATTTCAGAATATATTATAATTATTCCATTCCCAAAACTATCGACAGCTGTCGATAGTGAATATCATCGATGGTTATCGATAGTACTACCTCTAGTCTGTCACCCATGCTTACGAAACATATCTTATCCAATTTACTGTTATTTTTTCACATTTATACTCTCAATACTAGCTTCCTCGTTCACCTGTAAATTGATTGTAAATCTTTTGGGCAAATAAACCCATTATTCATCATTACTAAGTGGACTTTGGTTTTGTTGCTCAACACATTATTCACATACCATAAAAGCCCACACAGTGCGCTGCAGAAGTTTTGATATGCAATAAATATTAGCACAAATGGAGCTATTTGTTCGTACGACCGTTCATGCACATCCTGGCTGGTGCGCGTTGGGTAACATTTAGCAGTAATTTAGTAATTTTATTTCGGGCGTATGACACGCGGACGCTCGGAACTAGTTTTTGTTTCGGAAATTATATTGTGTGTCTCTGGTCAGGGTTTAATTAGGTTAGTAATTAGCGTGAGATCGTTCGGTCACAAAACGGGAAGTTATGATCAGTTAATTTCACGGACGCGGTATACTCTGGACGGGACAATTTATTGTCGCAGCGTACAATTAAGTGCTCCGAGTTAGTTTAACGTACTGTCCATAAATATTAGATTAACTACGTTGCGCGGCGGTTACAGAATAAATTTAATTATTAATTAGTATGTCCGCGGAAGTATGAGTGAGCACTGTTTGTTTAGTCTACTCGTTTCGTATGGGCTCTTTTGGGACCACTTGGAACGTCGTCGAACTGGATATATTGAACTTAAGCATTAGTCACAGTTAGTAACTGGCACTGCGACATATAAACATAATTTTGTTTTATTTTATGCATAACAAACACAAAATTTTACATAGGCCTACTTACTAAATTTGTAGGATATGTTACTCAACTAGCAATACAGTTTTAACAATTTCCAGTTATACGATTGTGTTCGAAATACATATATGTTTTATTAAAGTGGCAAGTAGCATTATTTTTTTGTCAGTAAATGAAATAATTTATAAATTTTTCCCAATAACGTTCTGGCAGCTAAATTATAAAACAGCTTGTACGACAAATATACAGGGTGTCCGGAAATGATGAGCAAAAAATTCAGGGGATAATTCTAGACCGAAAATAAATGCTACCTCTTTCTACAACATTTTTTCCAAAATTGATTATTAACGGAGTTACAAGGTATTAAAGTTATAATTTTATTTTCGATGTTTGTAAATAACTTCTTAAGAAATCCAAATATTTACATAAAATTTGTAAATCGGGGTCGCGGACGAGAAATTCAAATATGTTTCTAATTTTGACGTCATTAGTAGAGGGCGCCACTTATGGCACATCATGTTTCTTTTAAATGACAGAACCTCTTTGCTGCTTTGTGTATCCATGTGACTATTGAAGCAATCGATTCTCCTACCTGTTATATCTGAAAAAGGTATACCTTATTGAAGTCGTTAGGAGTAACAGTTTTCGAAATAATCTTTTTGAAATATTCAGTGCACCGATTGAAAACCGTTATCGTTTCAGTTAAAGTGCCTTTTCTACTGAAAATATAGCAAAATGTTACTTGAAGAAGCTGTTCAGAACGGTAAATTATGGAGACGTGCAAAATTTAAAAAAAATCGGCCTGCTTTGATAAAATTTTTGTGCTTTGTTCAAAAATGATTTTATCAAACCTCGCCGATCTTCGAGAAATTTTGCACGCTTCCATAATTTATGATTCTGAACAACTTTTTAAATTAACATTTTGCTGTATTTTCAGCAGAGAAGATACTTTACCTGAAACGATAACAGTTTTCAATAGCCAGATGGATACATTAAGATGCAAAAAAGTTCTGCCATTTAAAAGAAACATGGTGTGTCACAAGTGGCGCCCTCGACTAATGACGTCAAAATTAGAAATATATTTGAATTTCTCGTCTGCAAAAACCCCCGATTTACAAATTTTATGTAAATATTTGGATTTCTTAAGAAGTTATTTACAAATATCGAAAAGAAAATTTTAACTTTAACACCTGTAACTCCGTAATGATCAGATTTGGAAAATATGTTATAGAAAGAGGTATCATTTATATTCGGTCTAAAACTATCCCCTGAATTTTTTGCTCATCATTTCCGGACACCCTGTATATTTGTCATACAAGCTGTCGTTTTAAAATTTAGCTGCCAGAACGTTATTGTGAAAAAATTATAAAATATTTCAGTTACTGACAAAAAAATAATGCTACTTGCCGTTTTAATAAAACAAATATGTATTTCGAAAGCAATGATCTAACTGGAAAATGTTAAAACTGTATAGCTAGTTGAGTAACATATCCTAAAAATTTAGTAGGTAGGCCTCACTAGTGTTGCTGAAGTTACAATAAGTAGTCCTGCAGAACAAGTAGAAAATGGACAGGACAAATTCTGTCGTAATTCTGATAACTGTACTGTAATCATAAAAATACAATTCATAATTATATTAGTCTGATTAAACTGTAATTTATTGCTTGTAGTTATTTTCTCATAAAATGTGCTTAACGAAATGACGTCTTCCTTTAATAAAAATAGAGTACACACCATTAGAAGGAGAGTGAAAATTTAATGCGTTACCTTATTAACGCCCTCGGACACTAAAGTGACACTTATCGCATTACTATAAAATGAAATTTAACGTCCAGCCGTGTATAAATAAATTTAGGAGATATTCGACTGCAAACAAATAGTGAAACATAGTTATTATTAATAAATACAGTTAAACCACGTTTATCTTTAGAAGTACAGCTAGATATATCTACTAAATTTAACTTGGTACATATCTAGTAGACCCCTTTGGATATAGGAAGCCTATGGGTAAAAGTAAACTTATCTAGACCTTCCAGCTATTTTATATGACTAGAATTTAAATCAACAAGGAACACGTTATTGATAGGGAAGCATCTGATTATTGGATTAGAGGAAACTATTTGCTATTCACAGCCTGATGAAAAGCTGATTTACCCTTATTATCAAACTTTGAAGTTTCAAGTTTCTTTGGAACATATGGGTTCATTGGAATTCCTACTGTAACTACAAAAGGGGGCACTATTCCCACGAGTTTGAAGTGAATGTAGTGTATTTAATGAGGTACTTGCATATTTTTCATTTACGTTAAATATAGAACAGTCTGAAAATACCTTTAAGTTAAGCAGCAATGCCAAATATTGCTCCAAATAAGGTAAATTAGTAATGGTTCCATTCCTCTTCACATAATACAATCTTTGCTCGAGAATAGCCCTTAAACTTGACATAACACCATATAGAGATGAACAATGTACACTAGACCTAAGGATTTTATTTGTCACGTTTCTCATATAACACATAAGCTATTCTATTACAAGGAGTCAATATTAAGGTTCTATAAAAAAGAAGTAATAAAAGTCAACATTTTGTCTGGGTAGATAGAAAATCACGCAATAGCAATATATATTGCGTTTCTGATAGCCACTTATTGCAAAGACTGGAAATAAAAACTTATTTCAAAATAAATTGGTTTACTATATTCTGTAAATATTTTTCACTAGAATTGTACTCATGTATTTCTGCTTAATAGTTTATGTTAGTGACTAGTGGCTATTCACCGAATTAAAATATTGTTTTTCAAATCCTGGGTTCGTATTTTCTATTATAAATAGGGGCAATTTTCAATTTCCTGATTATTAAAGTAATACAAGTTTTGCTTTGAACCTTACAGCGATAGAAAATATTTTAATGTGAACTTTCTTTAGGTTTATTTTAAATATAATCAATACTCCCAAAGTTGGGAAAATATCCAGAAAAGTATTAAGGTTGTTTTCAAATGTATACAAATTTTTGCAATTTCTAATTCAATTATGTAAGAGCAACAATAAAATGTGGTAAGTAGTATGCTAAAACTGAAAATAGAATATATTGTACAGTTAATTAACAAAGGTGAGATGAAATTCTAGAATTTTAGAATTGTTTCCATCTTCTGTGTATACTATTTCAGTTTCAGCTGACTGAATTCAGTTGGATCAGATGTGTATACTGCCTAAGAAATATGTCAACCTTATTGTTCAAGTAAATTACTTCCAAAATAGATAAAATAATATTTCCAATGCTAGTTAATATATCACACCTCAAGTGATCTGTGAATAGAAAAAAATGATCTTAAATCATGCTAATACTAATTTAATAAGGAAATTGAAAAGCATGTTGGTATTAGACGTCTCTCTAAAACGTTGGAAAAAATAATAGATGCATAGAATGCATAACCATCTGTTACAGCTGCGATCAACCATAGTTCTGTTGTGGATCTCCATAGTCTTAGAGTTTTTGATCTAGTAGTATAACCTTCTAATTGGGACTTACAGCTTTTACAGCGTCTCCTTAACATAGCTATCGAGCTCCTGTTTTTGTCTTAGGAATACTAGGTGACGTGGACTCACCTACATGCTTCCATGTTCATGTCCTCACCTATTGATGTACGACTTTGATTCACCAAGTCAATCACAAACTTCTTTGTTTCTTTTAAGACTTCTTGGCTTTTTTTCATCATTTTCGACTTTATCTTTCACCTATTTCTACATGTGTGTTTTAGTAACGCATTTAGCAATGCCACAGACGAGTTTGGAATCCCTAGGACTGCAGAGGAACCAGTTCTACTTTACAGATTTTCTATTTGGCCTGATAACCATCATTATGGCTTCCTAGCTATTCAAACAGCTCCATACCAAACCAATTCTATGATTATTAATATTTCTCCTTACTCACTCCATTGCACAGTATTCAGTAGCCATCGCTTCCATCTGAAAAACTGCGGTATGCATTTGTAAATTGAGAGGAACTGAACTTACCGATTTTTAAAATACGAATGTATGGGACTATGGTTCACAAGATGAACTAAAAGCTGACCTACAAGAAATAACTCGCCGAGTGACACAGAACTTCAGACAATTATTTGAGTCAAATTATTTTCAAACCCATATGAAAGAAACTGTATTCAGGGTAATTTGATGATAACTACAGTTCTTACAGTACTTACTGCTTGGTTAGTAGGTATGTCGCATTCATATAGTAACATACTAGTAAAAACTATAAACCAACAGTTTAAGTCTGACGTTTGTGATTAGGATGCCCAGTGCACTTTAGTAATCTCCTCCTATTGTAGCTCATCGTTATCACACTGTAGTGTACTTTGTTTACGGCGTATTATATCTACTTTTATCATTTGCGCAACGTACCTAACGCAATATACCCAGCAGCCGATGCTAATAACACTACAATTAGTTGCAAGTGTATTTGTAAATAATAGGTATGTTTGGCATCCTGAACTAGTGCGCATTACGCTACACTATGCTACACTTTCCTTGCACTATGTAGGCCCAGTATAGCACTAGCATCACTGACTTCCGAGGAAGTGCAGGAAGTGTAGTATAGGTAACCTAACCTCAAATAATTTATTTTATTCTTTCTTAAAGTATACAGTGTGACCATGGATGGAGTTGACAAGAGGAGAAAGTCTTTTGTTTTTGACTTTATCGAAAAATGTCACTCTTCATAAACAGTTCTGCTTTTTGAAAAAATGAGACTATCATAGAAACGTCTTAGATCAGATATACAGGGTGCTCATAAATTAAAAAAACATGAAAATACTCAAGAGAGAAATACCATTATTTATTATTTTACACAATATTTTTATAAAACAAATCTGTTTATAACTTCAATGAAGTCCCAATACAAATCAAAATTTCAATTTTGACTTTTACTCTACACACTACGAATAGTTTGTTATTTCTTCTTTTACGTGCTCTTTTAATATCATGTGGCAGATCATTTGAATAAACCTTTTGTTTTAGGAAAAAAGTCAAGGGGCCTAAGGTCAGATGGTCTAGCAGGATAATGGGCCAAATCTTCCAATCCACCTTTCCTCATTGTCTGAGCAAGGCTGTAAAATGAGCAGGACAGCAGGCCTGTTGCCAAAACAGGTTATTGCGTACTTCTGGCTCTCAATTATTTTAAAATGGTCAACCAAATGTTTCCAAAATGTTTTGGCAACAGAACGGCTGTCCTGCTCACAGGAAGATTTGGCCCAATCCTATCCTTACACCCCTTGTCTTTTTTATCCAAGGTGGCCTAACACAAAACATTTATTCAAACATGAACTGAATGAGCCGCTAACTATTCGAACAATTTATTAAGTTTGCGGAAAAATGCGTATAGGTGGGAGGTAGAGGTAGAGTAAATGTTAAAATTTAAATTTTGATTTTAAAATTTGTATTGGGACTCTATTTGAAGTTATAAACAGATTTGTTTCATAAAAATGTTGTATACAATAATAAATAATGGTACTTTTCTCTTGAGTATTTTCTTGTTTTCTTAATTTATGAGCACCCTGTATATCTGATCTAAGAAGTTTCTATGAGAATTTAATTTTTTCGGGAAGCAGAACTTTTTATAAAGAGTGACATTTTTCGATAAAATCAAATACAAAAGAGTTTCTCCTCTTGTCAACTCCATCCGTGGACACACTGTATATTTCAGTATATAGTCAATAGTCTGTTTTGAAATAAAATGAAAATTCATTAATATGAAACTATTAACTGAGATCTGTATTAATAAAAGTAAATATGATGATAGTACTGTTGTGATTTGCACTAGCGAATTATACTTGCTGCACTGCTGCTGGAATACCTCTCCTGTCATTTTTCTTAAAAATTCGAAAATTTTTTGGGTAAAGATCTATAAATAGTAACATGCTTTGGTATTCGTTGAATTAATAACTACAAATCTAAAATACACTGACTTGTATACAATCAAACAATTCATTCTGGTGAATGACTGAAATTGTTGGCAGCTGGTTGTAGTTGAGATATTGTTGAGTTGAGTGCGTTCTGTGTTTTTCTCTTGTTAAATTGTTATTTTGTCGTATTATGTTTTGTGCCATATGTTATTGATTCACAGAGTGACCTGTCGTAATTCTCAAAAGACTAGACGTACTTATGTGTATTAGTTAGACACGTCTGAGCATGAAGACACTTTTACGTATTAATAACATTCCGCAAGACCTTTTTAGAACATTGGTCCATACTGTACATTAAAACAGGAGGCGAGACTAAAGGAAAAAGTTATGAAGATGCAATCTGTATAAGTACGTAACATATTATGGGCGGTTTAAGATAAAACATGAATGCTGGCGTCAAAATGAAAACATTTTTCCGTAAGTGTTGCTCGTTAACTGATGTAAAACGACCGTTTTACCCGTATCTAACTCTGTTGATACCTGTAGTGGGATTACCGGGACCTCTCACGCACTGCTTAAGGGTTGTTTGAATTCCATACACCTGATCTTGAATATAAATCTTAAAGCATGCATTTCACGGTCGTTTTAAGATTTGAATACAATTTAAATACATAATCGACGGTATTATCGGTGTTTTCATTACATGTATTAGAATATTTATATATGCGGAACAGAATCATTGTCGCAGGAAAGAATGTTCCTGTATGCCAGTTTTATTTAAAACAGTCATGAGAAATTTCAAGAATGAATATCATTTTTCATATATATACTTGAAAAATTAATCCAGGTGTAGCAGTCACATAGGCAAGAAAAAAACTCCTTATTTCTATTCAAGCTTTCAAAGCCTTTAATGCTTCTTCATCACGAAAATAGTACAATAATTATCAAACAATGTTATAGAATATATTAAAGGGACTTTAATTTGAAAGATTGAGATTAATAAATATGCAATGGAGCTATTCAACACAAACAGAAAAATTTTAAAAACTCTTGACACAAAGGTACAACTTTTTACATCCATTTTAATATTAAAACAATTATTACAAAACTGGCAAATAAGCCAATATGAACACAGATTACTCAAACAGGTGGTTAAGGACGTTAAAGTTAGGTTAAAACAAACAAACATTTTTCAAACCAAAGAAAAGAGTCGAAACAGCTGCTCTCTGTGATATTTTTTATCAATAGCTTCATTGCATTTTTATTAACCTCAATCTTTTTCGGAAGTCCCTTTAACATATTCTATTACATTGTTTGATAATTATTGTCCGATTTTGTAGTTTTCTAATTAAGAAGCAATAAAGGCTTGAATAGAAATAAAGATGTTTTTCTTGCATATGACTTCTATACCTAGACTATTCCTTAACTTAGCAGTCAGGTGAACCTCTTCCAGTATAGATAGATTTAAAAAGCAGAGAAAATTAGTTAGTGCGCTACAAAAATTTATCGAAACAATGCTTAACATTGGATGGGGTTGATGCAGAAACGACGTCATCAGGTAGAGATTTCCATCTATATTATTTAGATGATGAAATGTAGACGGTGTGGTGTTCTAAAATACTCCTTTTTGTGTTGAGCCCTAGGAGGCGATTGTCATTTGATATCGACCATTGGCGATGAAGAAATAAAGCAGTGGTGACTAAAATGATACAACACAGAATTCTAGTAAAGGAGCGACATAATCTATATTCTAAAGGATATAGAATGAGTGAGAGGATATTTAAAGAGATTGGTATTGTCATTATACGCATATGTATAATAGAACACTTTTTCACGTATTACTGGTGTAGATTAAAAACCCTACAGAATTTTGCTTGTGACAAAATTGGATTTAGATAGTGTGTTTGCCATTTGAATTCCCAAGTTTTTCACGTATTTGTATTATCGAGTTTTAATAGCAGTTTGTTGTGACGCAAATTATCGAAAGTTTGAGGTAAACAATATCCAGAAGTGTTTCCAAAATTAAAATGTAAAATTCAGTAATTTCCTAATGTTAAAAGATTAAATGATGGCAGAGAAAAATCCATGTTGAGAAATTGGTATTGGGTTGTTGCTTAGAAAGAACGACATCGTTGACTACTAATTACCTCTCATAAAAGTTTAGATGGAAGTTTTATTATTTTTTTAACATACACTGCCAATTTGTGAGAGTTAGGAGTATTAGCACCATTAGACAATGAGCATAAACTAAAATAATAACTATTTTTTGAAATCCTGATCATTGTTTTTTATATATTTTTAGGTATTAACGATATTGTGTGAAACTAACTACTCGGTGGACTAAAGCCCCGACCAGCGTTGAATTACACCCACAATATCTACCCATATATTCTTCATTATTAGCTTTTGTAACATTTTTTACTGTATTAGAAAGGTAATTTAAGCTAATATAAATCAAATCTCCTACATATGACTTCGTTGATAGGAATTGTAGGAGATTTGATTTATATTAGCTTAAAATACCATTAAAATACAGTAAAAAACCCTGATCATTGATTGTCAGGGTATTCTGAATATAAATGCCGACACTAAAGGGGTATATCTGACCAAAAACAACAATAAACTCTCATGAAAAAAATGATTAAAATGAATAGTTTTTCTACATATTGTTACGGAAGCTCACCTACCTTTGTTGTTTGTTAATTAGAATTTGCGTTAGAAGTGATAATTATCCTATTATCTTTATTTTGACGTTTTCTAGAATAGTTCAGGCTATATTGTATTTGATTCGATACGTTCTCGACGTCGTCGAAACTTCTAGAATCCTAAAAACATATATAAGCGGTTTGGTTTCGCCAGTGGAGCCGGTTTGTATTGAGCAGCCAAACGCGAGTGACAGAAACGTCAAAGTAAAGCGTTGACAGTTGTGAAAATTTGTTTGAAAAATATTTCTTGTGTAATCAAGAGTGACGTTTTTCCAAGCTAACCCAACACAGAGGTTACAATATGTATTTCGAAAACAAAAATACAACTGCAGTAAAATTCAAAACTATGTTATGAAATTACAAACTTATGACACAACTAGGGTTAAGTAAAACTTCCTCTAGCGTAATATGTTTGTGATTTGTTTTTTGTATTAGTATTAATGAAGCACGGGCGTAGCTAGGATTTAGGTTTTTTTTTTGGGGGTGTTTGAATAAATTATAAAAAAATATCTATATATTCATCGGAAAAATTACGACATAGGTATTTATAAAGTTCTTAACTTTAAATGAAATGGTTAAATTAGTTTCGTTCCTCTGCGCTAAATCTAAAACCATTAAAGCGGTTTTCTTTTAAATATATCCACTACTTCATCTGCATGAATTTATGTTCCATAGTGAATGTTCATGAGAGCCAAACCATTAAGTCTGTTTTCACTTGTAGTGTTTCGTAGATAGTTTTTCAGTCTCCTTAGGCTACAGAAAGACCTTTCTGGAGTAGCAGTGGATACAGGAATGGTAGCCAAGATTTGTAGTAATGTGTAAATATTAGGATAAAGGTTTTTATCGCACATATCTAGGCATTCCAAACTAGATTTTGGGGTAGGCGACCCCACACACCCCCCCCGTTGGCTACGCCCGTGTAATGAAGTAAATAAAGGAAGTTTTCTAGTAAATCCTTAGAATTGTACTGTAATGTACTACAACATTGTAATCTATCACCTATTACTGTTACCTTAAAAGGATTATTAGTTATAGGTTTATTGTGGTTACTGCGTTTTGTTTTCCTATATACAGTGTGGAAGAAAAGTATGGAATAAATTCATTATTTCTAAAACAACGAAGTTTCATGAAATTTCCTCAGACACGTCGATTTTGCTTTTTAAAAAAACTCGTTTTTCTGTACCAACGTATTTCCGACGTTCATTTGTTTTTGCCTGATGACGTCATCAGATATTTTTTTTAAATAGAACCCCTATATTTTTTCATCGAATTCTTGTAGAGCTTAACTTGATGAATTCAAAAATGTATAATTTCAACACTTTATTGCTTCAACTTTCCGAGAAAATAATAATCGATCCAATAAAATCGGCTTGAAAAAAATTTGAATATTCACATTTGTGTCTGCGATGGGCTGGTTGAGAGTAAAATGGATATAATGAAATTATCGGCAGTATCACAAAATAAGGACTCTTTATTTTTAAAACAATAACAATAAGCAACTAATTAATTTATTAATAATTAAATGCTGGTTGCCTCAATCGTATTTGAACCCCTAATTTATTATTTTGTTTTATTAGATTGCATGTTAGAATATTACACCTTTTGATATTAATAATTAAATGCTGGTTGCCTCAATCGTATTTGAACCCCTAATTTATTATTTTGTTTTATTAGATTGCATGTTAGAATATTACATCTTTTGATAGCAAAAACAACAAATTAAATCAAGTCACCTCAGAAACTGTTTCTGGCAGTTAAACAAAATAGAACTCTTTACTTTGAAACAATTTAACAACAACAACTTATTATTATTTGTTTTCTCGGAAAGATGAAGGAATAAAGTGTTGAAATTTTACATTTTCTTAATTCAGCAAGTTAAGCTCTACAAGAATCCGATGAAAAAATATAGGGGTTCTATTTAAAAAAATATCCGATGACGTCATCACGCGAAAACAAATAAACGTCGGAAATGCGTTGGTATAGAAAAAAGAATCTTTTTAAAAAGCAAAATCGACGTGTCTGAGGAAATTTCACGAAAGTTCGTTGTTTAAGAAATAATGAATTTATTCCATACTTTTCTTCCACACTGTATAGTGCGTCCTGAAAGCAATATATTTTATACATAGTGTGGCAACGATGACGGAAGCGGATTTTGTGTAAGCATAATCGGATGATTATTAATTCTACCGCGAGTAAATTAATTTAATTATGAACTCATGAACTTCATGGGTGCTAATCTCAACTTCATTAGTGAGGCAAATACGGGAAATCAAAGCTAGCAGATGTCTGTTATTTTCACATTTTTTTAACAGTACCCTAATTAGTGATGATGTAAACTTACGGTATTGTTAAACGCTACAGATAGAGGGTTAAAATTATGCCATCTAATTTCACATTAATCTACTTATCTTAATTTGGAAAATAATAAACAAAAGTCATTAATGAAATTAATGTATTAATATTAGTACGGTAAAAGCTTTTCGCAAGCAACATAAGTAATTTTGAACACTTGCAACTATTTCACACTTTATTATGTGTTGTATAATAACTTTTAGAAGACCATTTACAGTGCCTACGTTTAGGTGGATTTGAAATTATTATGAACAAACACCTAACAATCGTGACGTGATATATTAACGACGTTAACACATATTTAAGATCTGTTTGCTGTCAAAATTGTGTTACTGTTGGTCAGAGAAAAAAAGTTGTTAAGTAAAATATGTTTTATTTGGTACAATTTATCATCCAGCAAAATAATGACACTCATATTTCGAACACCTTGCAAACATAGCTACTAAAATTTCATTAGTGGCATTGAGTAGATTAAAAAGGGGCAACATTTAATTAAGACGTGTTCATTTAAGTTGTCATATTTTCACCTCAGGAATTTCCCATTTAGATATGCCTTATGTCTGATTAATCCAGCTATGCATGCTTTACATAGCAAGCAATGGAGCCACTTCAATTTTTTTTAAAATAAGTTATTACCGACACTAGATATGTTTTATTTATAATCAATCAACTTTTCTGTTAAGTTTTTAAAAGCAAATAACTTTCAGCTATTCCTAACACTCAAGAAATATAAGCGTGTTTGTTTTAAAATTATATAAAACCTTCATTTTCCTGTAAAATAGATTGAAGTTATAACAAACTCGGCTAGACTAAGAAACTAAAGTGGAGAATTACTGCATTCAATGAATTTTTCTGCAACGGTTGCTTAATTACTCGATTCTAAATATTTTATTAACTTGCAATGTTAACAGCCTTGCGCTTGAGCAAGAGACTGTAGAATGTTAATTCATCAGAAATGCACCCCAGTGATGTCCCGAGGACTTTTCCTGTGAAACATTGGTTGAATTGTTGAGTGCTCTCACCTCCCAGGTGAATCGTAGTTCGTCCCGAAAAATATTTACAGACTTTTTGATAGCTGTAAATACATTATAAATGCAATTCCCCATAAATAATTCTTTTTTCAAAAGCAAAAATTGACGGTCTTGTTAGGGATATACCTGGTATTTGGAGATATAAGATGATTCGGAACTTATCCAAAAAAAATTTTTGAATGTACAGGAGGCTCTACTAAGTGCAATTTTGTAAAAAATTAATAAGTGCAGTTTAAATATAATTTAAAAATACACTTCTGCACAACATGGGAAGCTGGTCCACTGTTATACCTGACCTTGCAAAGCATGCAGTCGGCAACCATCACCGGTGGCAAAATGTCATAAAAAATAAACGCACAAAAATGTAAACAATTTCCTAAAGAAAGAAACAAATAATATTGTATAACACCTATTTTATATCAGCAAATTCAACCGCTTTTACTGCTATTGTTATTATTAATTAATAAAATTAATTTGTGGCTTTAACTAAAAAAGTTATTTATTATTCAATGCTAATAATTTGACTTTTCCGGGTTGTTATGCCGTGATCTCGGTAACTGGTAGCTACCAGAAACAGTTAAAATGCACATCCCTAGCATTAGCCGGGAATCTTTTACCTGCCCTGGTTGTTCTTGAGCTAGGCTCTGTGAGCGAACAGACGCGCTTTCGGTGTCTCTGGGCCTGCCCATATATTTATGCCAGTTCCTATTGTTGGCATTACGACTGATACGGTAGGAACCGTTCCTCGGATAATGGTGGTTCTCCAAGGCGTTCCGTTTACAAAATTTAATTCGTAACGGACAATTGTATATCTGATCAAAAGCAACAAAAAAATCTTATGAAAAAAATGTCTGAAGCGTAATCGTTTTTCTACAAAAACAATAAATATACAACTATGCAAAATGCAAATGCAAAACTAAGATTAAGTAAAAGCTCCTGTAAAGAAATTTGTTTTTTTTATCAGTATTCTGAAACAAACAATAGCAGTTTCTCAAGAAATCTCTAGAATTGTAACGTACGACAACACTGTAATCTATTACCTGCTGCTGTTAACCTCAAACTATTCGCGCATTTCGCAAGCAACGACATTCAATTTGAACACTTTTAACTCTATTCTATGTTGTGAAGAGAACGCTAAGGAAACTATTCACAGTGAGTATGTTTAGGTGTATATGTAATAATTATTATGTACAAACACCGAACATGGCAAGTTTGCGACGTTGTTACATATTCAAGACTTGTTTGTCATAATACTATTACCGTTGCAAAGAGAAACATAAATGATTGGTACAATTTACCATATAGCAAAATAAAGGCACTCATATTCCGAACTGTATGTCTTCATTATTATATTTTAATACTAAAGTTATACAGGGTGGTTTTAAATAAACTAGCAAAAATGAGCCCACAGATTCCTTAGGTGAAAGTAAATCGATTTAACCTAACATACCTATAACCCAAGACGCATAATAAAAAAGATACAGGGTGTCAAAATTAAAATTTTATTTTTGAAATTTGTAAATAACTTCTTTAAAAATCCAAATATTTACATAAAATTTGTAAATCAGGGGTTTTGTGGGTGAGAAATTCAAATTTGTTTCTAATTTTAACGTCACTACTAGAGGGCGCCACTTGTGGTACATCATGTTTCTTTTAAGTGGGAGAACTTTTTTGCTGCTTAGTGTATCTATCTGATTATTGAAACAATCGATTCTCCTACCTGTTATGCCTGAAACAGTTTGGTAGGTTGAAGTTGTTAGGAGTAACAGTTTTCGAAATAATCCTATTTAAAATATTCAGTGCACCGATTGAAAACTGCTACCGTTTTAGGTAAAGAACCTTTTGTACTGAAAATACAGCAAAATATTACTTGAAAAAGTTGCTCAAAACGGTAAATTATGAGAACGTGCAAAATTTTAAAAAGATTCATTCTCATAACTTTTAACCATAGTTATATTTTTAACGACAGTGTTCTGTGTATCCTATCGATAGAGTTGTTATTCAATTTTCCTGAGGTGATCCTTGTTGAGACGGAAGAACATATTTGAAGGTATTACAAGCCTATAAAAGACATTTTGAGGGTGCTTAGAAGTCGAGGGTTGGTATCTTGAAAATCGTTTGTAGGAAAAGTCAATAAGGATCCAGTCACCAGCTCCCTACAGTCTCTACTTTTTTTAATGATACTCTACCTGTTTGTTCTTATATTTAAGTACCATTGTTAAGGCAAACTTGAAAAAATTATTTTATTATTTGACTTTTCTTTATACAATACAGGGTGCCCAGAATGCAAGTGACAATATTGAAGGGCTTCTATATCTGACCAAAAGCAACAAGAAAACTTTTATTATTCAAATATATTTCAAACATAAAAATATAAATTTGTATAGAATTATTTGTTATAAGAAGGTTTGTTTTTCTTCTACACTTCAATAATTGTAGAAAAGCACGGTTAAATTAAAAAATATTAAAAAATTAATTATCACAAAGCACGTTCTCTATCGCCTCCTAAAATTATTGTAACGACTTGCAAGACACCCTCCTGACTCCTGACAACCTGTTTGCTGTCATAACCGTTGACCAGAAAAAAATGTTAAATCTATTATGCTTTGTTTGGTGCAATTATAATAGAGCAAAATAACAGTACTTGCATTGCAAACACAAGCATTTTTGGTTCAAGCAGATTTTCTGATAATACCAAAACTATTTAGACGCCAAAATTTCAAGATGCTGAAGATCAAACTGATACACCGATTCTAAGTGATACTTGTGCACAAACAGTATATAATAAAAATGGTATGCACAGTAACATCTCTAAATAAATTAAAATAATTTGTCTCAAATTAATTAATATACGTATAGAAATACTGAAATTACTAAAATAATATTAAGTACTGAAAAATGACCTGGACATACTTATACATTGGGTTTTCATTTGAGTAATTTTTTTACTGAAAAGAATATATAGTTTATTAAATTACAAAACAAAAATATATTGCATTTTTATTATATTTCAGATCAAGACTGCCAAACGTCACAAACATGTTCGTGTAGGAGTCCAAGAAAAGCTGCAGCATTTGTAACTTGTAAAAATATTGTATAGATTATATTATTTCCTATTTTAGTATTGAAATAATGTATATTGCTTTTTTAAATATTTAAATAAACATTTTATTGCAAATTTTCCTCATGACTACTTTATTTTTTTATATATTTTTCATTTTAAAATTTACAAGTGAATATTATACAATAAGCAGCCTTACATCACACTTTTGGAATATCCCTCGTATATAAATATTTCCCAATTGGAAAGAAACTACCTTTTTAAGTCCCTCGTACTTGGCCATTTCTTGCGACAGTATTTATTTGCAGCGATACGGCTTTGATCTCAAAACATCAAAATGCCGACAGAGAGTGGTACTTTGGTAATACCTACATCATATCGCACTTCGCTACATGTAGGGTCATACATGTCATATAACATTTTTTGGTCGTAATTTTTTGCACGGGTGCATATGAGTTGATACAGTTTTATTTTGTAGTAGATATATATTTTAACCTATTTGAAGGCATTAGATTACTGTTAATTTTAAGTCAACATATAATATTAAACGTACTAAAATAATATGAATATAAAAACAGACCACCCATTTCTTATGTTCCTTATGTAAAATTTTGAAATCCTTAAGTTGTCGGAATTTGGTACATTAACGTTATATTCTAAGTATTATTGTTGAAACCTCTATACTGAGGATTATTATCATCCCTTAGAATTACCTCCGTCTTAATAAGGTCTTTAAGGATAGGGGTGTGACAGTTATTAGTAATCCTTAGGAATAGGCCTACAGCACCTTCGGGCTTAACAGCAATATTGCTTCCATTATACGGAAGGTCACATTTACAAGTTACTGCTTTGTAATCCAAACAGAAACATATTAATATTTATAGTATATACACACGCCTCCACAGTAGGCATTGATGTATGAGATCAATGTAACAGCAGAGTTTGAACTCTGACACCGCTCTCAATTCCTGTTTGATGTATAGGGTGTATTACACGCACTAAAATGTATAGGTATTTCTTTGACCAAAAGTAAGGCAGTGCATATGAATGTATGTACATAAACCCTTGGTCTGTAACAAAGAGAGAGAGGGTGATATAGTTTTATATTTTTTTAGTTATTTTGTTTTGTTTTAACGTTTTCGTGTAGATGCATTAATACAGTTGTCTCTGACATTATACTCAACTTCCGAAAATCTAGAGAATGGCACTTGGCAATGGAAAAAGACATGCCAATTTTGCTAGGGCTAGAACATCGAACATTTTTGAAGACCAACAGTTACATTGATATCTTTATCTGATGTAATGCCATGGATCGTCTGGTCGAGTTTACCATAGTTTTTTCCATTTTTCTCGAAAACGGTACTACTTATTTACTAAGAGCATCTGTTTTGTGTAAAATGAAATTTTATTAATATAAGAAGATAAAATGTCAGCGGAAATGATAGCAACTAGCGCTCTCTACTGTGTACAAAAAAAACTGATACCACCAGCTTGGTCGGGACCACCAAAAACGTATCTCTTTGAATTTTTAATCAAATTTGTTAGTTTTGCATCCAAATACTATCCAAAATTATATATTTTTTAATTATAGTTAAGTATAGTAGTATAGTTTATTAAGCCAATCCACTTATTTTTCAATGTTCTATCAGCTCTAACAGTACTGCCATGTATTGTTGAAACATCCTGTGTAAAAACACTACTACTATAAAGTATATAAAATGTAAGATAAATGATTCATTACTGATGTTCAAGCTCTTGAAAATCATTTACTTCATCAATACTGCGCTGTTCTTTAAACACATCTATACTACTAGAATCTGGATTTGTGGGGAAAGTAACAGCACTTGGGCCCCATTGGGCCCCTTGTACCTCCTTCTATTAGGATATCAATCCATCTGAGCCGTCAACCAACTTAATAAGGAGAAAAAGGTGGAGACGTTGCTCAGGGGAATCTCTCTAATGTAGGCCATTGTTCTCCCAACACAGATTCTATTATTGACGATATGGCAATGCGCTCACAGAGTGCATGGAGTGCTGTCTTGTCTTCCTATTCGCAACCCCTACAAAGAAGTGTTTCACATTTCCTTGTGTAATATAGGTGCTTCCTTAGCCAACAGTGTCCAGATTGGATACCTGTGACCAGGCGAAGATTTCTAGGCATGTCAGGTACTTTTTGGATGTATCCTTGCAGGAGTCCTAGGAACTCCTTAACAAATTGACAGCTATTTGTTTCATCCCAACGTTTGCTAAATTCTTTGTGGGTGTCAGATATACTAGTATGGATATAATAAAGGATCAATCAAACTGAAACTCTGAACTGATGTATTCTCTTTCTATATGTCTATTGCATTTCGAAAATAATTATTTGACGTGTGTAAATCGTGCGCGTTAGCACTTGATTTAGTCAACATTAGTAACATCAATAGCATAAGCACAGGTTGGTTACTACTCGAAATTCCTATAGTAAATTAAAAAATAATGCAACCGTCAAGTTTTGATACATAGTAACAATTGAAAATTGATCGAAATGTTCTAACCTTAAGGGATGAAGCACTGATAATAATAAAAAAGGTATAAAAAGAAATTCGCGAAACTCTAAGTGAAATCGTTGATATGAGTAGTTCGTTGACACAACTATCAGTTTGCAGTGTATATCATGCTATAAATAACGTGTAGAAAAGAGAAAATTCAAAGATGACGAAAGTGGAAACACGAGAAAGGAAAAAATAGAAGTCGATGATATCGGAACATACGACATTCGTAGAATTCTTGGATTCTTTTTTAAAAATGAAATACCGATGGTACCTGTTCGATCTTGTTAAATAACAAATGCCTTTTTGTTGTGGACTGTATATTTATTGCTATTAACTTTTATGATTTACAACTTGCAAAACGGCAGGAGCTTTGACTAAAAGTACTATTCTATATGCTACTCAATAACTGACTGCTGACTGACTGAAAAACCACTCGTGTCGGGCACAAGCTATACAGGAGAAGGGGGTCATCTCCAACGCCACAGACGGCGCGCAAAATACAAATTTAAAACAAAGCTTTGCTCCGTTCAGTACCTATGGTATGAAATGCATAAATTATTTGATATAATTTGATACAGTTCTAGAAGAACAATGCATGACATGAATTGTTGGTATTTGAAGCGAAATTGTAGTATGGCGAAGAGAATACTAGAAAAACTAAGAGAATTTTGTGCAGCTGACAAAGAGATATATTAGGTGAATGAAACATGGGTAAACGAAGGCCATACTGTATCAAAAGCTTGGTATCGTTCGGAATAAAAAAGAAATATTTTTTCCTTTACTATAATAAACTATTGTTAATATACTATTTATCAACAAAATTTTCATTATATCACGTCAGAATGTTTTGCACACTAAAAAAATTACATACAATGCATTGAAGGCTTGTTATAGACTATGCGTCTATGCGCGATTTGTGATGAATTCATCAATAGTGTATAGGGTCTTGTGCATTAAAAATCCATTCATAAAAACCCTACACACTATGCACGAACTCCTTACAAATCACGCATCACGAATTGCGAATTCAAGCATAGTCTGTAGCATGGAAGGGAATTAAAATAATAATAATAATAAAGTGTCTTTATTATCTCAAGTACAAATGTAAAAATAGTAAAAGGAAAATACGGCGAGGTACAACAGAGTTACTCTTTCATCTAACAGCCAAATAAGTTATGTGTGCGCAACACAAACACATATACATATACATACAAATAAACACACACATACACCTCAAATCAATGTTAACTAATTTAAGAATATAAAATAAATAATCATATTTTATACAATTATTATTACAGTCTGTTTGCTTATACAGGGTGTTTTTAAATGAGACCACAGATTCCTTAGGTGAAAATAAATCCATTTAACCTAACATACCTATATCCCATAATAACAAAGATACGGGGTGTCAAAGTTAAAATTTTATTTTCGATATTTGTAAATAACTTCTTACGAAATCTAAATATTTACATAAAATTTGTAAATCGTAGGCTTTTGCGGGCCAGACATTCAAACGTCACTAGTAGAGGGCGCCACTTGTGGCACGCCATGTTTCCTTTAAATGATACATATTTTTTGCATCTTAGTGTATCCATCTGACTATCGAAACAATCGATTCTCCTACCTGTTATATCTGAAAAAGGTATATCTTGTTGAAGTAGTTAGCAGCAACAGGTTTCGAAATATTACTATTTGAAATATTCAGTTCATCGATTGAAAACTGTTATTGTTTCAGGTAAAGTTCCTTTTTTCCTGAAAATACAGCAAAATGTTACATGAAAAAGTTGTTCAGAACGGAATTATGGAGACGTGTAAAATCTCATCGCCGATCTTCTTGAAATTTTGCACGTGTTACCATTCTGTACAACTTATTCAAGTAACATTTTTCTGTATTTTCGACAGAAAGGCATTTTATCTGAAACCAAAAACCGTTTTTACTCGTTGGACTAAGCATTTCAAATATGACCATTTAAAAAATGGTTACTCCTACCTACTTCAGCAAGGTATACCTTTTACAAATAAAACAGGTAGTATAATCGATTGCTTCGATGAACGCTAAGCTGCAAAAAAGTTCTCCCATTTAAAAGAAACACGGTGTGCCACTAGCGGCGCCCTTTATTAGTAACTTCAAAATTAGAAACAAATTTGAATTTCTCACCCGCAAAAACTCCCGATTTACAAATTTTTCATAAATATTTGGATTTCTTAAGAAGTTATTTACAAATATTGAAAATAAAATTTTAACTTTGACGCCCTGTATCTTTTTTATTATGCGACTTGGGATATAAAGTGTGTTAAGTTGAATTCATTTATTTTCACCTAAGGAATCTATGGTCTTATTTTTGCTATTTCATTTAAAAACACCCCGTACACTGGCCTTGATCTGCGTTCTACAGTGCCTTCATAAATGATTACAAGCCACGTGATCAGGGTCGAGATTCTCAAATCAATCGCAGAGCAATTCATATGCGAATATCCTTTTCCTCACTACGGCAATTGAGAGAGACAAGAAATCTATTTGCATACGAGTTGTTCTTCGAGAATCGTAGTCCTGGTCACGTGGCTTGTAATCATTAATGAAGGCACTGTACAACTAATAACAATATTAAACTACTAAATTATACAAACTACCCATAAAAGGTATTAGGTACAGATATATACTTTTTTAAATATGATTAGAAGGCACGTTATTTTTACTAAAGTTTTTTCAGACTAAATATATGTTGCAAATTTTATCGAACATTTCATTAAGATAATAGTGGAAAAACCCTGCAACAATTTAATTTCATATATCATTTTACTCAGCTTAATATTAACTATCATTTTCTATTTCAGGAGTAGGTACTATGGTACAATAATTTGGAGGGAGGTAAAATTGAATGTAATATTAAAATTCTTTATTACCTACGTTTTTTCTAAATTCTATAAGGAAATTACTTTCTACTGGAAATGTTTTCAGGGTATTGTAACTAAATGTTAAAAGATTTTGCTATAAATAAAAATGCTGTTACCTCCTCTGTGACGAAGAGTATCGATCAGGTTTCAAATTCAATTCTATGTCAACTATTTTATTTAAATTTAGGTACCTGACGCTATCATTAATATGTTCTAACGTACTTATTAAGGATATTTACTAGTGTGAGCTACTAATTTGAAACACATTCAGTATCAAACGTGTTCTGACATTTCTGTTCAAACAGTTTTGTGTTTGATATAGGTACTGTATTTATTCCAAGTTGGTGACTTGCACTGTGTTGCAAATATTGATTAGTCTCCTCTCTATGTTGATACTACTCAGACTGCGATTTTTATCATTCGAGCGTGTTTTGGTTTAATTACCCCCATGGAATATATGTTTACGTTATTAATGTTTTACCGCAAAATGTCTGTCTTATATATAATGTACTAGAATGAAAAATGTCACCAGGCATGTATACAGATATGACGAGATAGGATATAGACAGTACTACTAGTCAAAATAGAAAAATGCAGCATTAACCGTCAATGAAAAAAAAAAATAATTTAGAATATTTTTGTAGGGTGCGATATTGATATAAAATATTATGAACTTAAGAGAGGATTCAATCAATTTAATATTTGATAAGGTAACTAAACTTTATTTTATTACATAATTGTTTCAGTGTATCTGTGTTTCATTGTGTATCTTGAATAGAAACTTGTATAAATAATTCTACAGAGTGTAACAAAAAAATATGTCGTCCCATTAACTGCGTATTTTTGGCCATTACGATTTATTCTTACTTCCCTATACACAAAAATGCCTTCCTTAAGAGATATGGGTGTCTCGAAAGTGTACTTTTAAAATTCTTATTAACAACTTTTACAATTTTTCACACATAAATTTGAAATTTAATACTTGATTAATCAAATCCTAAAGGGTAGTATGGTAAACTACGCCTAAAAAATAGACATAGAAACGAGGGAGAAGCGGGTACTTTGCCCCTCTTCTTCTTCAAGATACATATAACTTCGATTTTTTAACATTAAACATATTCGCATATTGGGTTGCCCTTATGTATAAAAATTTGTCAATTTCAAATTCGAAGATTTTAAACATTTGATAACGGATTTTATACAGTGTTCCTGAATAAAGGATATTCTTAAAGGTATTTATTTGTGGCATAATTCTAGTTTTTCTTTAGTTTAATTGGGTATTTTGCAACACTTCTGAAAAAATTAAGATTAATTAAATAAACCCTTCCGCCAAAAGGATTTGCCTTACCAAAAAATCTCACGCTAAAAAAGCGGATAAGTAAAAAATAACAAAAATTACATTACTATAGCGCACTATTGCTTTTTTTACATTTTTAAAAATTCTGTTGTCTCAAAAATTAAAAGTAAGTCAAGTTTGACACTTTATTTGCTTCCATAAAGATGTTAAATTATTTTTGTTTTATTGTTACTTACCTACTTCTTGATACAACTGTAGCAAACAATAAATTTTATTGAATAGTTTGACATGCTTATCTCCGTTCAACAGTCTTTTTTAATTTTCTTTTTGATGCATTATCCTCCTTCTCTAAAATTTCTGCCAAACCCCATTTCATTAAAATGATCGTTTTCCCAAGTCTGTTCGCAAATTTTTAAATTTTCAAATTCCCGCCTTTTATATAATTTTTATGTTCCTCAACTCTACCATTCATAGAACGAGACGTTTCTCCAACATAATGTTTATTTCATTCACAAGGTATGCTGTTTTTTTAATTTTTGGACATGTATTTGACAAAAGCTGTCAAAAAGTTTCAGTTGTTTTAAAAACTGTTCTAATGTTAATTTGGTTCTTCATCTTTCTGGTAATATAGGAATGTATAGAACTATTTTTATTGTGTGAATGCAATAAATCTCGCAAAAAAGTTGGACGTCTCTGCCTATGAATGTTAGAGTTTGAGTAAAAATTATATAGACAGATATATTTAATTTTGTTTCTTTTTGATTACTGGCGGCATTTCTCTTTCAATTCAAGGTACCAAAGTACTACGGTATGATATTTTTTTTCCATATGTATGATTTGATCTATATCTCCACCAGTGGATGCTTTAGAAGCCTACTATTTTTAATGATTTTAGTAGTTCATACAATGCCAATGTGTATTAAGTTTGGTTAACAATTTTCTAAGACATAAATTGTTTTGGATTTTTTTATTAACACTCTTAATGTCGAAAGCTGAGCTCTTGAGACTTCATGTTCACACAAAATTAGTGGTTTAAAAATAATTTTTTATCATACTTAAATGTGATACTATTATTTACTGAACACCCTGTATATAATCCGAGTTGGAAACAATGTCGTAAAGAAAGTTTGTTCCGCAACAGATAAAAGAAATATCGCTCGCAAAAAATTCCCGATTGTCTAGTCCTGAAGTTTACAGCATTATCCGGGATTCCGTTCATTATCTTTTACCGTATCAATCATTTTCCCCCTTCCGACGTATATGGAAGAATGAGAGTGGACTTAACACTTTCTGTCAAGAACGAGCTTTTGTGTGGGTGGTTGAATATTATGGGATTTATCCCAGGAAAGTTTATGATTCTTGGAAAGCTGTTCGATGGCAGAACTAATACAAGAAAATTTTCCTTCTTTTTGTAAAGGACGTGCCCTATTTCGAACTTCAACGCGAAGGGCAATTAGAAGACTAGTACAAATATAGTGCGTTTCGGCATGATGTACTCTAATTAGAGATAATAGATTACACAAAAAATGAATATTTTAATAGAACACAATACTGTTTTAACTGAGATTCACACGGGACTGTAACAGTAATAGTAATTA
The DNA here is from genome assembly GCA_025584915.1 of Monochamus saltuarius. Lineage (NCBI taxonomy): Eukaryota > Metazoa > Arthropoda > Insecta > Coleoptera > Cerambycidae > Monochamus > Monochamus saltuarius. The sequence continues at coordinate 58,825,846 of CM046724.1, forward strand.
AATTCTAACAGGAAAAAAATCTCAATTACAGGAATTAACAGATACAAAGATAAAGTAATACATTAAGTACAAAACCAAACAAATAATCGTAAGAGAGAGAGAGAGAGAAGAATTTAAAATAGACTAAGTGCGGGTCATATGGCTACAAACTACTTTTACATTATTATACATTAAAAAGACCCGTGGTTTGAGGAGCCACTACAGTAAAACAGCATCTGCTGTCTCAATTTATCGAGTAAATTGTAGTTAAAAAGTCCGAACTATCAATCGTATGGTTCAGAATATTATAAAAGTAACGAATCAAGGCAATATTACCTTGATCCGTCAAATGTTTCAAATCTAAAGCGAGCCAGAAGATCAGTATTATTAAAACCTGGGTGAATAATCAGCATACAACGAAAACGCCAAAATTTTTATAAACTGTGTCTGAACCTACTTTAGCTTCCGACAATGCACATTGTATACCGGATTCCATATGGTAGCACCATACTCCGTCCTAGAATGAACAAGTCAACCAGCGTTTGCTGTCTTAAATTACCGAGTGGTACACGAAAGTAAATTTGACTTAAAAAGGCCCAACAATCAATTTTATCGTTAAGGATATTGTAAAGAGAACCGAACCAAGGCAATATTGCATGGTATTCAAATCTAAAGCCATTAAAGAGTTAAGCACGATTAAAACCTATGGGTGGATAAACGCCTTCCTGCAAAAATGTCAACAATTTAAGAAATTCTCTGAAGCGACTTCAACCTTCGACAGTGCACAATGTAAATCGGAATCCATATGGTAGAACCATACTCCATCCTAGAATGAACAAGAAAAGAAAATAACAATTTCAAAGTTCCAGCCTTAAAGTACTAGAATAACGATAGATAAAGCCATAAGTCTGGACAGCACTCAATATAAAGTTGTTAATACGCGGAACAAGTGAGCTTCCTGTGAAAGGCAATTCCTAAATAGTCAGTAATACAACACTCATAATGACATACTCGTTGATGGAGAGTAGCCTTGCATTTAGATATGTTAAGGGACAACTGGTTGTATTTTTTACATCATGATGACACTCGATCAATATTCTGCCGTACTTTGCTTAAAAGTGGTACATATGTGACATAGAGATGGAATTGAGAAAATGATGTTTAAAGTTAAAGACATTTGCGAACTACAAGCAGTTTAAATTGATATGCATTATAATATATTTTATTAACTAGTTAGAAAACTTAAATTTATAGCTAAAAAGTTGCAATATTGTTCTTGGAGCAGGCAGCAGTTTGTCAAGGAATTAATTGCAATATATAGCATCAGCGAAGATTAATGTATCACATGATGCAACATCTGGAAAATCGTTAATAAAGAAATAGCAGAGGTCCCAGATTAGAGCTTTGGAGAACCCCTGAGGAAGGATGGAGTGAACGAGATGTAAAGTTTGACGTGAAACTGTTTACTAAATATGATTTAAAAAGCATAATTCAGGAAAGCTGCAGCGATATAATTTCTTTAATTATGTATTGGTTAATTTGATCAAAAGCTTGTTGATCTCCACCTTCTAAAATCTCAGTTGATATTCCGTACATAAATTCTTGTTTTATGAATATGAATTGTTTCATAACCTGATAGATCTTACTGTAACAACGTTGATCAAATTTGTATTATATTGTATTTACAGAATGAAGGTGTTAAAGTGAATAAATAACAGACATTCTATTTTCATGACTATAACTGAGTTCAAATAAACACCAGCTAAGTTGTCTAACAATTTATATTTTAACACCTTGTAATAAAGATCTCAAAACAAATTACATTTCAATAGATTATAAACAACTATAGAGAAAAAGTTAAATAAATGTGTATTTAGGAACATAATAGAAAGTTTATGAGAATTAACAAACTAATAGTGATCTGACTATATCATTCTTTGTTTCTAAAATCACAACAAAAGCAGAATATTGATATTGTCACGGAATTTGCCCCACTCACCCCCAAACCGACCCGATCGCCCCTACACGATTCTGTTAAGCAAACAGAATGCCGCGGATCGAGATGGGACTGGAAAAATCGGGAACCGACGAGAAGCATTCGAGTCGTACGGGAAAATGGATCTAGAGATACTAGAAAATACCTGGAATATTCGTTGGGTCTATAAGTCTATTAGTCTTGTATTACAGTCTGAATTGAAGTGTTTAGTTGGAGAGATCAAAGTGATTTAGATAGCGATTAATTAAATAAGTGTTTAGTTGAGTTGCAATTAGTGTTCAGTAGTGTACTGAATAGTTAATAAAGAAGTGATTAATTAACGGATTGTTTTTCTGGGACTAAGAGAAAGACGGATTGGGAAATCCGTGACAATATAGTATTCCAAGCAATTATTCACTTTAGCTTTATCACAACTATCAGCAGTATTTTTTCTAGTTAAGTAGATATTTATCATTTGCTTTGATCCAGCTTCATTTTAAATTTATTCTCCATTTGGATGAACACTGCGAATGAAAATTAATTGATCACAAGGAGAAAAAAATTGAAAACATATCAATGTCTATGTTTCCATATCTGTTTTTACTGAATTCAATCGAGTTAATAGTATTCCCTATTTTAAGGTATTAAAGAATGGCTGCCGCTGCTTCGTCAATTTTAATCGTTATTTTAGTCCCACTGATTTTCTTCTCTATTCCAATCTTGTTTTGTACCGAATTGGTCACATGTAGTCAGTCCCTCAGAGTGGTACAGGAGTACACGCAGGCAGTTGGAATGAAGTTCGGACTAAACAAATGTGCACTGGTTCATCTCAAGAGAGGACGATGCGGTCCATACGGAGAGGACGCCCAACTCATAGACGGAAGCATCTTTTACCATCTAGATGCCGAAGAGTCGTACACCTATTTGGGTGTCCCACAGCGGGGCACTCATGAGGTGGCTACGGTGAAAAACGCTCTCCACGGCAGGTATTGGCACCGTCTCCGACAGAGCTGGTCTTCGGAGCTGTCGGGTAAGGACAAGGTGAGTGCCACAAATTTGCTTGCCGGTCCGATCCTTCTCTACCCCTTTGGATTAGTGAAATGGATACAAGAAGAGCTGCAACTCGATGTAGGGACCGTCCGTTCCGCATCTCTCCCAACAAATCAGGATTTCCTCGTCGTTTGAGCTATCAGGTGTCTCAACGAGGAGGCCGTGGACTCTTGAGAAGGCCTGTAAAGTCAACAGGAGCTCGGATCTTCTCCAAGACCATGAAGCAGCAAGGATAGGAGCATTTGTGATAAGGCAGCGCGAGAAGAGCAGCCGATGAACTTGGTCTCGTGTTCGATACTGACCGGGAAAATCCAGACTTTGTCACCGAATCGGATCCTGCTCAGTTAAAAGCCCAAATTAAAGCTGCAGAAACGCGTCATCTAAAGGAGGAGGAGAAATCGGAGATCTTCTCTCCGAGCTCCGCAGGCTGTATCCAGACCACTAATAATAATAATAATAATTGCGCTCAGGAACGACTTACGTTGGTAGGCCCTAACCACCATTTGGTTCAGGAATGAGGGAAACCTGGAAAACCTCTTTAATTTGGAGGTTAGTCAAACGTCAACCGGTATCAATCTCTCACATTGACTTCAACAATCTTCCCCTCTACCATACCCGCAGAGAATGTGCCAATCCTCTCCACGAATATAGCTTATATACGGCCTACTGCCTGCGGGGGTCGAACCTACAGCGATCTAGTCACCGGGATTCAAGTACTGACGCCTTAAACAGCGCGACCACTGACCGATCCATATTCAAATGTCGTCTTGGATCTCAAGAATGAAGAGGTATATTGTTGGACACTGTATACAATTTTAACCTATTGATCGTTTTGACGCGTTGGTTTCTTTATTCAGCTTTATATTTCTTTTCCGATACAGTAAAGTACTCAATTATGTAACATTACTGAAATACTGCAACGCATAAATAATTTCAAAAACTGTTTACATTCATTTCGACCAAAGAATTGTTTTATTTTACAAACTGTAAACATTTTCACTGTTGGTAAATACTGTCATTTCGTGTTTTGTGTACCTAAAAGAGTTTCATTATTCAAAGTATAACTTGATATAAAGTGTTTGCCAAGTAATATCCGTGTCTAAGAAAGTAAGAATATTAGCTTTGTTTCCAGCCAGCGATGTGAATCCCGAGATATACGCTTAAAGGCGCATATAATGTCGCTTTTATTTATTTTACTTTAATGCGTTTGGAGACATTCTTACAAATTTGTCACTAAAGCTGTGGAAGGGAAATACTAACGCTTTGTTATGCTATCATAAGAAATTAAAGAAAAGTGTAATTAAATATGGAAGACACGTTTGCGGAAAATGTAAAATTATAATAATGCATGTTTTATTAATTAGAGTAAATTATGATTTTTATATATTTTCATTAGTTAGGTATTAATAATAGTGTACGAAATTAACTATGTATATACTCTGCGGATTAAAGCTTCAAACCAGCGTTGAATTACATCCACAATTTTATCTACATATTATATATTATTATTAGCTATTGTAGATTTTCTGTTTTATTGTAAAGGTAATATAAATTAATTTTCCTGCATTTCATATTTAATGAAGTCCAATGTATGCTCATGGATGCCAAATATCTTGGTATGCTAAGAAAGGTTAGAATCTATAAATAACTAAAATATGAATATAGCTAAATTTACTGGCATGTAACTGGCTTAATGAATTTATTCAATAATTTTCAAAACTCAAATTCACTAATCAACATAATAAATACTCAAAATTAGCCACAACACATCATGGCCATAAAGAGAGCTTTTATAACCCCTTCATGTCAGGGCAGGAATCTGGAGCAACCTCTAGTTGGCAAACCGGGAGCTGAGCTATCTGAAGAGGAAGGCCAAGACATCATTTAACAAGACAGAAATGACTAGACAAGACTCGAACTGGGAATTGTACAAAATCCACCAGAGACTTTTCAAAAAGGTATGAAAAGACAAGGAGATGCATGGAGAGCCTACTGCTAGAAGATTGAAGACTACTGGCAGTTGCTATGTATAATCCTTGCAAAAGAGGAAGTCTATGATTTGGGTTTACTGACTAGAGAGGATGATAAGATAAACAACAATCTAAATGAAAGTCTAGAACTGCTGATACAGACCCACTTCCCGGGATCCACACCAATGGAACGGGAAGAAAGGGTAGACTCCCAATCAGACTATTACCAAACATAACATGAGATGGACAGTGCAAACCTTCTTACATTTCAAATCGCCAGGCACTGGCAACATATATTCAGTCCTGTTACTTTGGATGTTTTAATGCCGCACCTGGAATGAATGTTTAGGTTGTGCTCCGCGCACTTCCGTATTTCGGGAAGGGAAGTGGGAGTAGTGTTTATCGCCAATACAAACTGGTTGAATCCCTGATCTTATTTTTATTGAAAATGATGGAGAAACTGTGTGAATGATACATATGGGATAGTGTACTGATGGATAGACAGTCGCATCCTAATCAACATGCTTATATTGCAGGGCGGTTCACCGATACTGCTCTCCACCAAGTGGTAGACAAGATCGAAAAATCATTGGACAATAAAAAGTCTACCCATGGGGTATTGATAGACATGGAAGAGGAATTTGATAAGCCGATGTACCCCAAAATTAATTCAGCTCTTGTAGAGAGTTTTTCTACCATTTGTAGCTGGACATATACTAACCAAAAGAGTCATACGAATCAGCATGGCGGATGCCTCCATAAGGGGACTAATTGTTGCAAAGGGTTGCCGGCAGATTGTATCACTGCTGCTATGGAACCTGGTTCAAGATATTCTTCTGTCCCACCTCAACTTGGAAATTGGTATCTATAACATCGCTTTTGTTGATGATCTCACTATGTAGATCAGTCGAATGTTCGAATGGATCCTTTGCCAATGAATGCAAACAGCCCTAAGAACCGTTCAAAATGAAATCTCCCTGAACATCGTCACCATCGTCTTCTCTTTATTAGCCTAGTTAGCGGCTCAGGTCGTTTAATATCCTAATGGGAGGAAGTACAAGGGGTTGAATGGGGTTCAAGTACTGTCTCTTAATCTACCCTTTCCACAATTCTAGATTTTAACCACAACAGCTAAACTAATTTATTTCTAACAGTATTTCTTCAGGTAGCCTCTTTTATTTAGAATTCAATCAAATATCTGTGTATAAAAATATAACATATAAATTTAAATTATTTGATAAAATAAATTTTGAAACAACAATGTCAAAAGTGTTGATAATCTGTCAAAATTAATATAACTGAAAAACATTCACCTACTTCATTCAAACATTTGCCAGCATGCTAATTTTTCTATACATCTGTAAATGATACCGCCCAGGGCGAGAGGTCTGCGTTAAGTACCTCCTGCAATGTAGGTCGCTTCCTGTAAATCGAGCCGCTTAGGCCGAGCAGGAAGTAAGCAGACCATTTATATCTCACCTATACCTCACCTTTTCTCTACATTTTTATTGGGTATTAATTAATAATATTATGCGAAATTAACTACTCTGCGGTCAAACGCTCTGTCTAAGGTTGAATTACACCCAAAATATTTACCCATATATTCTTTATTATTAGCTTTTGTAACTTTTTTACTGTATTGTAAAGGTATTTAAGCTAATATAAATCCTACAATACCAATTAATGAAATCATATAGTCATATAGTTTTTTAATACCAAAATATTTAAGTACACTAATGAACAACTCCATAGACGCGGTTGGATTTAATAAATATCTGAAAAAAAATAATCTTCACATACTCTATACGAAAAGTTGTTTGATTGGACCTAAAATATTTGTCTGGAATGATAAACAAATTTCCAGTTTCAAATCTAACGGTTTCTCTTGATCACTCTGTAGATACCTGATAGAAAAACAATTTAAACTCTAGTCACCTTCATTATCATATTTAATCATCACTACATTTTTTTTCATTTTATTTCCTCGCAAAAATAGTTCAATTTTCTACAGGACCAGAATCTTTTATAATTACTATATTATAAATTCCATTCAAAATTTAATGCATATAAAGTTAAGAATTCAATATTACTAAATTCAAAGAAACTAAATCCTTGGGTCGCTGGATGTGATATATTCATTCAACCCGTTTAAATTTCCATACATAAATTAACATGTAAAGCAGCAAAGGATTTGCTTATAATAATATAACATCTACCTCTTCAGCCCAACCCAAATTTGGATTATAAAATTGTGTATTATGGAATTTGTTCTATTTCAGAAATGATAAATGCTACATATTATCTTGATTCTAATCAAGAAACTAACTATATGAACAGTCAATATTATTGACAATTTTACACCATCGTTTTCTAACCAATTAAAGTCTTGTATTTTCTTCCGTTACTATGGTAATTCAAAAATTTCCAGAAAATTTTCTTCCTCTTTGGAGCGATTACACTCAAAATTTTTGACGTTTATAAACAGATTAACTTTTATTTGACAGAATTTGATATTTTTAATAAAATAATCAAAACAGTAAGTTTTTATTATTTTTATATTCCACATTTAATTATTTGACAGTGGGAACTCGAAAATCAACCACAGTAGATGAGAGCTGTTCTATTTCTGCATTTTTAGGATTACTTCTTCAGGTAGCCTCTTTTGAGTCAAAAATTTAACTATAAAATTTATTATAACTATAAATTAAAATTATTTGAAATTAAATGTCGACAATGTCAAACTGATTAATCTGTCAATGAGTTTAAACATCATAACGACCTAACTACCTAATAAATAAAAAAATTACCCTTTCTGTATAGTTTTATATATTTTCAGGTAATAACAATATTGTGTGAAACTAACTACTCTGTTTAAATTCATTGACAGATTAATCAGTTTGACATTGTCGACATCAAATTTCAAATAATTTTAATTTATTGGTATAATAATTTTTATAGTTAGATATTTGATGCAACTTAAGAGGCCACCTGATGAAGCAATCCTAAAAATGCAGAAATAGGTCAGATCTCATCTATTGTGGTTGAATTTCGAGTTCCCACTGTCAGAAGTTAGATATCTATAGAGTGTTTTCATTAAACCAGGTTAGTAAATTTAGATAGATTAATTTCTTTAGATAATTATTGAATAGAGCTTTGTCTGTGGAATTGTTCATTAGCATACCTAGATGTTTGGTATCAGAGAACATACATATGACTTCATTGATAGGAATTGTAGGATATTTAATATATATTAGCTTAAAATACCTTTCTTAAACAGTAAAAACGCTGTATATTTAACTTCAATAGCTAAAAGTTGAAAAACACCATGCGCGGAATAGCACACTAGAGATTTTGAGTAGCCCTGAATTCCCATTCAAAACGGAATTCTGTAACTAGCCATGCACGCCATGCTGAACGGACTGTATAATTCACCGAATTTAATTCAGGTACTACGTTTGCTACATGTGCCAAGCTCCTACGATCCAACTCATAAAAGCAATTAATTCTGGAACACGGGGCAATAAGTTAGCCCCATAAATGTTGCTGATAGAAATGGGTCAGATGTTAAGGCAGGGCTTTATGAAAATAGTCGCCCCTACTCATCGGCGTCCGCAAAATAAATGAGAAGTAATCCGTTCTGTGGATTTGAAATCAATGAGAAATGTGCGATCTTAACCGAGATTAGAGGTGGCCCTTATAGATGATTAAAGGCTATTTATATTCCCCGACATATTTCACTAACAGGGACGTGGTGAAAATAAAAATATCGTTATGTGATGCCCACTGCGATAATGGGCGTGATTTAAGTGGTTTCTGCCTACGATTTGGCAACTTTATTGATTGCTAAGCAGAAGGGAATATATGAAAATTATTTCGTTAATGTGAATATTAAATCTAACAAATTTCCAACATTTCATGAAGCTATTTATTTCTTCTTCAGTTTTATTGGGTTTTTGCCACACTTCTGAAAAAATAATGAAGATTAATTAAATAAGCCCTTGCGCCAAACGGATCAGTCAAGGGTTATTTTTGAAACTAAGTTTGCCTAGCCAAAAAATCGCACACTGAAAAAAGCAGATTATTAAAAATTAACAAAAATCACATCACTATCGCGCACTTCCGTATTATTGACGTTTCGAAAAACTCTCTGTTTTCGTTCTCAAAATCGTAGTAAAAATATTAAACGTATGTCAAGTTTGACAGTTTAGATATTGGGTATCCTGTACAATCTGAGGAAATACATACAGGGCATGTAATATTTCTATTTAAAAATACTTATTAATTATTTATAAAAATATCGGGATTTTAAGAAATTAGTTATTAAATAGTTATTACGTTAATTGCTGCACATAACCATAATATACCAACAAGTGTAGATGCTAGACATTCCTAAATTTTCTTCAAAATAAAACGGTAATATTTTGATCAGTACCCGAATCTGAATATAACCCATAAAGTATTAGTTTTTACTAGATTGGTAGGTGACTGGATTTTTCTTAACGCACAGTGTAAAAAATATTATCTCATGGTATAGGAATTGAAAAGAGTTTTAAAGTGATATACCTAATGAGACGATAATTTTTGTTACTGTACTTTCTTTACAAATGATTAAATATTTTTGGCATTCTAAATAAACCAAAATCGAAACATAATATTTATGGATTATTAGCTTTTTTACAGTTAAAAAATACAATGAAGTCTGAAATAAGTTTCATATAAGTTTCCCTGCTATGTGGGTTTCAAAATTGGACGTGGTAGTGCTCGTTCTGACAAATAACAATTAAATGGTACATAAATAATAATTAATTACCAATTTATTGTGTTTCTATGGCAATTCTTACTAAAAAAAAATAAAAAATAAAGAGGGAACTTAGAACGCTTTTAGTGAAATATTTAGATTTAGGAACATGCATTTAATTTACAATAGCAATTGCTGTTGTATCTTATTATGTGGCCAAATTGGTAGTGCCAACAACTGCCAATAGTATGACCTAGTCGCTTAAGTGTATACTTACAGTGTCCGAATTTATTCGCAGCCAAATGCTAATGGATCTCACTTTAATGATAAATCATAAACTTATTGAAATCATAGAATATACTAAGAATTAAGTTTTATGAAGTTATTATAGAAGATATGCTTTTTCGGTTAGATCTATCAATATATCTGTTACATTCAGTGTAAACATAGAAAAAATACGTTTAAAATAGCCAGTAAATCCATTGTGGCTTTCAAGTGATAATGTTGATGATTTATGATTAGGATACTTTTTATGTTTCCGCAATGACCTATACCTTATCTCTGTGGCAGAAGATAATTCAAACAAAAATAAAATATTGACATTTTTTTATTGAAACTTTATTTAGGCATTTTATCGTTTTGACACAGGAAATAAAGTTTTCAAATTTATAGGTCCTCTTTTTGTTAAGATTTATGACTTTTACTCCCAGTCAGACGCTTTTTGAGTGGATAAAAATAAGTTCATTGATTTACCCCTGAGGTGTACTTGTAAAAATTGGCTTTGAGGGAGTCAAATATAATTAGAAAAGAAAAATTACAGCAAGCAAGCCACTCTATAAGAATTATAATAATAAATAATGAATTATGTCGTAACACGAGTGGAGAATGTAAGATGTAACTGGTCTGCTACTTTCTGCTCGGCCTAAGCGGCTCGACTTGCAGAAAGCGACCTACAATATCGTAGGTACTTAACCGCAGACCTCTCGCCCCGGGCGATGCGCCATTAAATCTATAAATGATACTGCAGGAAACAACTACTCCGCGGGCTAATGCCCCGACCGGCATTGAATTATTATTATATTGGCTGTTTCACACAGATGCTGCAGGTATAATTCAATGCCGGTAGGGGCATTAGCCCGCGGGGTAGTTGTTTCCTGCAGTATCATTTATAGATTTAATGACGCATCGCCTGGGGCGAGAGGTCTGCGGTTAAGTACCTACGATATTGTAGGTCGCTTTCTGCAAGTCGAGCCGCTTAGGCCGAGCAGAAAGTAGCAGACAAGTTACATCTCACCTATGGCATACTGATGAGGGCTAACAAGCCCGAAACCGGTCTATGTCTGGTGGAGTGGCCGACAAGGGTTCTTGGCTGTTTCACACAGATACTGCAGGTATAATTCAATGCCGGTCGGGGCATTAGCCCGCGGAGTAGTTGTTTCCTGCAGTATCATTTATAGATTTAACGAGTGGAGAATACCTATTTCAAATGTACCTATGGAAAATTTAAAAAAATCGACCACACCTCCAGGATCAAACAACACTAAAAGAAATATATTTTAGCCATTGGCAGAAATAGATTATTTCTAGCAAAATATCTATATTAAATAGACTCCAGAAAAGTTACATTGTGCTGTCATACTAAAAATAATTTTGGTAAAAAGCGGTTAAAAGTTTCTTTTTAACTTGTGATTTATTGCTGCAATCCCACCTGTTTATTGTAGTAGCTTCTGCAATTTTTCACCCCAACAAAAATTTATATTGGAGCTTGTTAGGCTTTCGTCCTAGCTTGGTCTTTAGCAATACCAGCAAATATTTCTTTCTAATTCAAATAAGTGACTTTATAGCCACTATTAAACGCTTTTCTTGTCATTACAATGTGTATTTAGACTGGTTCAACTTTGTCCTTAAACTTTCATTTTACGTTAAAAAAGTTACAAGTAAAATTTAAGAGAAGTATGTACCTACACAATCGACCATTACTCGCTTTTAGCTCCTTTAATATAAAATAACAATTTTAAGTTACCGTTGGTAACTAATGAACACTATAGATATTTGCACTACACATACTCTCGCCTGCATTATACATACATGTATGCATATCACAAGATACTGCTAGTTATTATTAGTAAAAATAGTATGTCGTTCGCACATCTCACGTCTGTACTCAGGTCCGTCGGTTGAAAATCGTAATATTTAAATATTCCTAATTGAAAACAAATATTATCTTCAAAATAATGGCCATTGTTGACGAACCATACCCTATTTATTTACCGACATGTGTCAAAGTAGCAGTCCATCTACACCAGTCATTCTCCGACGTGTAGCGCATTCGTTTTCCAATTGCCAGTATCAATCTCGCAGTGAAAAACGTTGTGCGGTTCGGATCTTTGTAGGGACGATACCGCGTTATTAGCAAATGTTAGTTTCTTGTCGAATTTCTTGTTGGCTTGTTTGTTTCGGTGCTTGAATATGGTCCGTCGGCCTCCCACTCGTTTTACCGTGGAGAAATGGATTAAAGATTATCCAGATTTAGAATTTTACGGGACAGAATTAAAGTGCAAAATTTGTGAAAGAGTTATATCGTGGAATTATAAAAGACGTATTGTGGAACATATCCGCTCGGAACAACACATAGAACCTGTGACAGCATCAGGCTGTCCAACAAATAATGCCATAAAGAGTATTTTAGACTTGCGACAGTTTATTTTTCAGGTACCAGGATCTAGTGCTGAACGTGTGAAGAAAAAATTTAATATCGTTTTGCAGAACAATGCAGGATTTTTAACTGTATGCCGTATAGTAGATCTTGTTGAAGGTAAAAGAGTAGATTTTGCTGAACCCACCTAAAATGTGCCATCAGTGAAAAATTATACATATTCACAACTTAATATGGACCATATTGGACAACATACATATCACCAGTGCAAGGTAAGACGTTGATATTAACTGCATTTGACAATAAATGTACGTATTTTATTGACTTCCACAAATGTTAACGTTAGCGTCCTAAGTGCTCCCCTGATAATGACGTCATGTGTGAACGATATACGGTCTCTAATTTGTAGGTACAATTTATTTATTTTCCTTGTATATAATATGTTAATCAATCAATCAAACGCTTCAATTTTATAACGTTTTATTTAGAATTATTATTATTAACATTAACATTTATCTCAAGAACGATCTTGTCATTTTTACAGGGATTATCTTAATTCACTCGATTTGCTGAAGAACTGGAGGAGCCCATAACTTCGCCGGGTAGGATCTGGATTTTTTCAGCAATTGGCATTTTGCTGAACAGTGAGTGAATCTTCAATATAATTTTTCGCTACCGTAGTCGATTTCCAACCACTATTAGGCTTGACAGTGGTAATATACCATCACCAGCATTGGCCCGTTTTGTTGCCGAAGAACACCTCATTCCATGTCCGGTAAAACTTTCTGGATCAGGGAGCCTAAGAAATTAAGCCACTTTTGAAAATGTCGTGTAGAATATTTTCCTGTCACATATCGCAAGAAAAATCTTCCACCGGCATTTTAAGATCGTAGATTGATGTATTTTCCACACATTTCTACAACATTGACTGAAAGAGTTTCTTCGTATCCGGAATAAGTACTACCTTTGTCTTGGACATGGTGTCGCTACCACGTTAACCTTACACTTTGCACCTCGCTGACGCTTTCCACTCCCTCTGGTTGGACCTGGTACTTCCTGGGTTGCTGCTAAACAGGAACCACTAATTCACGTTACACGAAGAAATTTTTACTTTCACTTAACTTTCGAAAAATTTTTTTTGGAATTTACCAAATATACAATTTGCAACACTTTCTTAATCCCTTTTGGACTTTACACCCTTTCCTCCACTTCGGAGTATCAGCTCTAAAATTGCGGCTTCTTTTAACTGAACTTTATCAACTACTAAATGTGATTAGTTTATCACTATAATATCCGGCTCGAAGGACCAAAATGTCGCTACCACGTTAACCTTACACTTATGGCAGCTGAATAAAAAGTGAATCCTTTTATACTAATTTATTCGAGCCGTACAACGTATTTACATATGGGTAAAAAATGCAAGACACTTTTTTAAACCCCTAATTCCAACGGCTTTAGAGTACCTGCTCTGCCGAGGTCTCAAGTACAACTGCTTTCCTATTACACTTGTTGTTAAGGAAATACACTTGTGCCCTTTTTCAGGCCAAATACCTTAAACACATTTATAACCTAGATCTGGTTTCGTTGATAATCTGCAAAGCAGGCAAAAACTCAGTAACACGGTGATATCCAAAAAGTTTTATTCATTGCATCGACAAGCACCTGCCAGGTTCAAAATAAAACGCTCAATGCATAAATTGAAATGTTGAAATCGTGTTTTCTCTACCTTGTAAATATTCCTCATCTAGTGCTTTTTTCAAAAAATTTCCGATTTGGTTTCTCTCCAGTATCATTGCCATCTTTGGTTTATATCTTTTTGATTCGACTTTCAAATATGAAGTAAGTTTGCCATACTTCGAAATATCACCTACCTTTGTGCACTTTCAACATTGATTTTAGCATGGAATATTTTGGCCACATCGAAGATGCAACAAACCGTTTCCCACATTGAAAATGACGTAATGTTGCTTATTGAGCTTCTTGCTGGATATCAGCCGGAATTAAGAAATTATCGGCATTCTCACTCATCTTTTGTGTCGATTTTGTAATTTTTTTTACTCTTGTTGACAAATAAACAAACGCGTGTCATCATAAAAACGATTCCAAGACTTAGTGTTCAACTGACATCCAATATTCTTGACTAAAGAAAATGTCAAATATGACGTTGTTCAAAACCATAAATTTTCACCTGCTCTCACACGGCTTTCACTCTCCTAATTAATTGGTTTTGACCGTGGTCGTGGATAAAGCATTGAATTACATTCGAGAAATTAACCAGCCTTTATTCCTCTCGACAAAATCCATTTTTTCTCGTGAATTAAAGGCTTATTAATTCCCTTACACAATTAATTACTATTATGTGCTAATAAGTAGGCCTCAACTAAAGTCTATTACCTACTGTAATGAAATATCTTGCATGCGTGACGACTGATGAGTAATGTTGCCAAATTTAATTATGGTGTTTTTCAAGTGGTTCAATTTCGTGGAATACATAAGAAAATAAATATCTCATCTGTAGCTATCTGTGCGAAGGGAGCTTTTGAAAGATATTTATTTTGCTTTGAGTAGGCTAAAGTTAGGCCTCTGTGAAGTTAGCTTTCAAATTTCAGTGAAAGAAATAACTGGAAAGTCAATAGCCGGGAGGTCCTGAAAAGATGTTCTCGTTCCATAAGATATCAATCTTTGAGTTTATGAAAAGTTGCAGAATATTTATCAAGTGAAGGTATAAAAATAGAAAATACAAAGTGGATAACAAATTTCAAGGACAAAAAGGTATGTTCAGAAAATCAGTTGTGCTTGTAGAAAAAGTATTTAAGTAAAAATAAGGATCACACAAGGTCGTTTACTTTAAATCATTATTATTATAGATCAAATGTTTAAATATGTTTTTTCTAAATAATCGTATCATGAACTTGATTCCTGCTATACTTATTTTATATGTCACAACACAAATAATTATTACTAAATGATTTGGTCAATGATAAAACTTATATGGTGACCTTCAATTCTATTGAAATATGCCACCAAGAAACCGTGAAATCCTTCATTCTTAATTTGTGCTTTGGTTTCGAAATATTAAATGTTTCTGCCATTAGTTTTATGTATGTGTATACTGTAATATCTACGTTGACTTAGCCTTCTTTATTTCAGATGTCTGTTGGTCCTTATGTTTAATTCCCTGATTTGATTATTTTTTCACTTACCTCCCTCCCTTCGAATTTTTCTGATTACTCTTATTTCTTGAATCTCTTCCAGTTTTGCTGTAGTTATTATACATAAACCTTCCTTTTAACTAATATTTTAATTTTTATTACCTTGACTTGGCTGTCAAATTATAAAATCCCATCTGTCAGATCTTTCGTTCATGTGCCTTTCTAATTAATTTATATTGATTTTCCTATACTTTTTTCTTCTGAATTACAAATTTTTTTCGTATCATTACTTTTTTAACTTATTTCTTTCTTTTTCCCGTATCCAAGTCCATGAAGTCATTTTCACACCACTATGTTTTTCTATTAATTTTATTAGCTAGAAACTCTTATAGTTATTTATGCAACAAGTACAAAAAGTAAGTCGAGTGCAATTAGAACTTTTTGTACGAGTTGCATACAATATTTTTTCTACGTTCATGCAAAAACCAAAAAATGTTATTTAGATGACACTAAGTCTAGGAAAATGTGACATCGATTTGAACGTTTATGTTTGTCATGGTGACAAAACGCTATTGTAGAGTGACAGATGCATGCAATAAACACTTTATTGAACTAGTGCAATAAAGAACCACTTTTTCCACTTAGTTCAATAAAGATTTGTTTTTTGCATGAACATAGAAAAATTTAGTTTATTAAACCTTATTCTTATTACATATCCATTCTAATCTACAGTATTTAATCATATTAACTCATTTAATTTATTTTCATATTTTTTACATTTAATTTTATATTTTATTAATTACAAACTCTTACTTAATTTAATTTAATAAACGTTACTGTTGAAGGGATGCTGTCCGAGCAGGAAATAATATACACGAGTTTATCTAACTTGGTTGATTTAAACTACACTTAACTAACTATATAACTAAAAAACACTGAGTGATTTAGGGAAGCCTAGCGGGTAGATGTTGACTCGTTGAACGGCTCTGGTCATGTGTGTATTCGTCCCAAAACTATATGTCCACGAAAGATCGGGTAGGTAGAGAATGTCATTAAAAACTACTTTGGTTATTTACAATTAATATGGTACTTCTAGCAGTTGCTTGAGATTAGAATTCGAATCTCAATAACAGGATTAAGGATGGTATGAATAAGGTAGGTAGTTATATTAATGGAATTTCCTAATAGGGGTTTACAATTTAAAAATAATTACATTAGGACTGAATGTCATTAAGTAGGGAAGGTATTACACTATTATCTTACTTCTTATTACATTTTAATATCCATTCTAATTTACAGAGTCTTTAATCATATTAATTCAATTCATTTATTTACATCTTTTACATTTAATTTTATATTAAATTTATTTCATGTTACCCAAATTAATTTAATTCTTTTCTTTGATTTGGTAATTTAATTGTTTTTATGTTCATTTACCCATTTCTGTTCATAGTAACCAATAAAATATCTACTTTAGTCCAGGAAGTACATTTTTATTTTAACAGATACGTGAGAGAATATCCGTTTTTAAATGTAACGGACTTTAAATATTGCCTTGCTTTCACATTCATCCCACGTAACTAAAGAGAAAACAACCCAAAGCTCTTGTAAAAAATGGGTCCTTTCCGTCTCATTCAACAGCCATTCACTAGGATAGACTTGCGGCATTGTTTCCAGTCAAGTAATATCACGGTGTGAAATTTGATCGAAACTACCGCTTTGAATTCGACGTGTGGGGAGTTTTGTGAATGAATCATGTTTCAATTTCAGCAGCGGCTAATAAAGAGAACAAGTATCGCTCGGGTTTCGAAAATTCCCGTCTGGTTCCAGAGACGCCACTTCATCCCAAAGCGACTCAATATTTGGGCCGATATCCGCGAAGAAGAATAATAGCGCCGATTGTTATTCCTCGTGCGTATTAATACGTTTATCTCGAACGTGAAATGTTCCTAAATCATATTTCTATTTATCTAAAATTGAGTTTTCATCAGAGATTTATGCAGTTATTGTATAATTTCTTTCGTTAGTCTGTTTTTGTTACAATTTGATCACGTGCTCAGACGCTTAAAATGATGTAAGTATTTATTCGAATAAATTACACTATTTTAGGTAGTCGTATACTACAAAACAATTTTAAATTTATTACATATATGATGCTACCCTTAACTCTTAAACACAGGGTGTTTTAACTTATATGCCTATCTCCTCTTGTTTAATCCTAACCAGATCGGATTCAGGAGTAAAATGTCGACTACACTTGCAATAGAAGTTGCCCTCATATGCTATGACTAAGTATAAAAATTTTAACCACGTGCTCAGGGAGGTCTAAAAAATATATTTCGGAATTCTAGCTCGATGTTTAAAAAATAAGATAAAACCCTCTTATCCCTCAGCTCCTATGACAATCAATCATCGTGCGAGATGTCTATATATGTCAACTACCATGCGGTCGTTTTTGCAGCGTTGTCAAATGTAGAATTGATAAAAATAATAGTACATTATACTATAATTTCTATAAGGGAGAGAAATGGGTTATTTTGGCAGAGGTGCAATTTGAACAATGCACCGAAGACAAAATAGCATCTCTCCCGAATGGTATTATATTATTTTTTCCACGGTCTCATTAACTTAAAAACACATATTTTGTCATTATGAAGTAAGTAGCACCAGAATTATTGTATTCGGATTTGAGCATTTATTTAGTAGTCGTTGAGTTATTGTCATAACTACAAAATAAATAGAGAAAAAGAATTGTCAAATTAAGGTGCTAGTTTGGTTTAGTTTAAAGTTTGTTTAGTGCCATAGACCTTATAAATCATTTAGTGCACAATGAATAATTGTGAGTCGGAAGAGATTGTGGAGGCTGCATATATTGCAATAAGCAATTTGCTGCCTACGAAGTCAAGGTCTTTATACGATAGCCTACAATCGGTTCAAAAAGTGGTGCGCCGAGAAAAATGTTCAAGTATACAGCGAGAATGTCTTGTTGGCATACTTCAGTGAAAATGCAAAGAATTACAAGTCTTAAACATTATGGGCGCGATATTCTATGGTTAAGCCATGCTTGATAATTTACGACAACATAGATATAAGCAAATTCCCCAAGCTGATCGCATTTTTGAAAAGAACCGGTGACGGATATCAAGGGAAAAATCGAAAATATTGACAAAGGTGAAATCAACCGTTTTCTATCAAGCGCAGATGACAAAGAATTCTTAATGATTAAGGTAAGATTACTTTTGTTGTTAGGTATTTCAATTAGTAAGTATTTTGATTTTTATAGGTTGGATTAATTCTGGGGATTGCCGGAGGTTGTCGAAGTGATGAACTAGTCAATTTAACTGTAGATGATATTGAGGATGTAGGCTCTTCCTTGATTGTAAAAATTCCAAACAAGACAAAGATTCCACGAACCTTTCTGGTGACCGATGTGGGAAATATCCTTGAATTGTTTCTAAAATACCTGTCCCTTCGTCCTTCACACGTCAAGCATAAGCGCCTTTTTTGTACTACAAAGCAGGAAAATGTAGTTCGCAGCCAGTTGGCAAGAATACCATGGGAAAAATTCCGAGTGTAGTAGCTTCGTATTTAAAATTACCTGATGCTGCATGTTATACTGGTCACTGCTTACGAAGATCTTCAGCGACATTACTGGCAGATGCTGGTGTGGATATCACGACAATAAACCGTCATGCTGGTTGGAAATCAACGACAGTCGCTGAGGGTTATGTCGAGAACTCAACTGAAAATAAGACCAAAATTGCTAATCTGGTTTTAGTAGGTACCACTACTAGCGCAATCACAAAAACTGTAAATGTAAGTGAAAGTAATATTCCTTCTAATATTAATTTTGAAAATTGTACAAATGTAACATTTAATTTAAATGTCAATAAATAATTTCAATGTTATCTTTTTTTTTGCATGAAAAACGTTCTCCATAATGTAAACTCCCTTGGGAGCATTATACTCCCTTGGGAATAATCGACTATTTCTGTTTTAATTTTGATGTCATAGAAACTGATTTCTACTACCGACCGTAGAAAAACATTTTTATTAATAATAGTACCCAAGTAGGTACTTGATAGATAACAGTTAATCCGGTTAACTGTAGTATTTTGTATTCGTTCTTCGTTCCTTCGTTACACACTGCCAAAGCTACATTTTCACTCCTTGTAGAATCGTCATAATTATCCACTAACATACCCGACAAAATACTTTAATTAATTACTATAAAACAGTTAAAGTAAAGAAATTAGTCACTAACTGTTTTAAAATAACATAACCTAGAATACAGCATACTCTCCAAACATCAAAGAACACGGCAAAGCTTAGATTATATTCGAAGGGTCTAAGAAACATTTTTACAGATCACTAAACATCTTGGGATGATATAGTTTGAAATAGTACTTATGCAAACATCGTCGTTTACTATTAATATTGTTGCTATTATTAGTATTAACAAAATTTAAGTCTCCAACAACATAAGTAGTCAAAAAATAAAAAAGAACAACCAACCTTTAATACATAATACCAACGTTTCTGCTAATATTCTTCAGCATTCTAAAATAAGGGTGGTACATAATATAACATACATTTAAAATATACATAAAAATAAGCACCATATTCCCCCGTCTAACCATCCTTTGACTGAAATTTTGACATGGGTGAATGAAATTCGAGATTCAGGTGTACTCGACCGTAAACTTAGTTTTGTTAACACATGTCATATGCTGTCTTGTCATCTTTAGAATGGGTCAAGAATTCTATAATAACATACTCATTAGGATGTATCGGTCTGCACTTTTGCTACATTTACAAACTCGCTCCATTTGTCACGTCACTAAATAACATATCCTTTTGGTCACAATTTGCTTAATATTGGAATATACCTATTAAGGCTGGGATTTTGTATACATATGTTTGCCGTCTAATAGGGCTTCAAGCGAGGACACAAAACTCCAAGAAAATAATTGGTTATTATTATAATATCAACGTATTCACAAAGGTTCCCGCTAGTGCGTGAGATAATTTTCATTGCTCATAAAATCACAAGAATAATAAAAATAAATATTAAAATACTTCAATTTTAGTCACACAGTTACTACGCCAATATGTCACAATTACTGCAAAATTATCACAGCCACAGCCACCAAATTACTTCACTCACTAGCCAGGACATATAGGACAACTTGTGTTTCACTTTCAGATTAATATTTATCGGTAATTTTACATTTTGTGTCCTCGAGTAAAATTTACTGATCAAAAGAACTTACCTGAAGTTCGATCATAATTATATGAGGGTCCAGTCCGAAAATATTACACAATTGTTTACACTGTAGTACGCGTTAGTTCTACTCCGAGCACAGGGTTTAAAGAGTTTCAAAACCGGTCCTGTCCAACTGGCCTTGATCCCGTCACATTCCGTTGTAGCTTTCATTGTTTAAAGTGTTTATGTTTTACGGCAGGGGAACTAAGGGACGGGCGGGTGTGTAATATTTTCGGACTGGACCCTCATATAATTATGATCGAACTTCAGGTAAGTTCTTTTGATCAGTAAATTATATTTCGGGTCCAGTCATAAATATTACACAATTGTTTACACTGTAGATGTTTAAAGAAATTTGCCGTAAAACTTAGTAATAAGTGTAGTGGCTTTGTTTAATTTAATAAGCCACAAACACCACAAAGTGTTGATTTCATACATTAACAATAACTGAAATGCAACTTTACATGTAAGTTATTATAAACTAGGAAGGAAGAAAATGTAACATTAGTACATCTAATGTAAATCAAAGAAGCTGTTGCGTAGGGTTTGTGTAATAGTCAGGTATTTCTCAATTGACGTTTATACACATAAGTTGGGGTTAGCTAAGGTAACCCTAAGCAAGGCTGAGATGAATTAGGACTAGATGTTTTAACTTAGTCCGGGATGAGTATTGTCAATATTGAAGCAAATGATTTCGCCTTAAGTGAGAGCCAATATGATTACTAACTTACTCGAAAGAAATTCGAGGGTAGATTCACAGGAATCCTCTCAGTATTTCAGCATCTGCTGTAGATTCAATGTAAAATTATACCAGGGTTAAGGTGGTCAATGTCTAGAAACATCTTTCGAGAATCTTTTGATGTGTTGATTGTCTTCTAGTTTTCTTGAAGTAATGAATGACAGTGCCACTCAAGGTAAGTTGAGCACTGTTTCGCCAAACAGGACACAATACAAGATCACTTTTGGATCAAAAACTAAAAGATCGGTAATTACTAGTTTTGTGAATAATAAATTGCCATTTCCACGGGGGAACGATAAGGATACCTGTCAAGTTTCCCGTAAAAAAATTCTACAATACTCGTAGAATAAATGCAAAATGATGGCATACAAACCGAGATGTTCTAATTAACCGTAAATACATCTGGCTTTTAGTCCAGGATCCCATAGCCAGGAGATATATCTTGAATATTTATAATTATTGCTTGAAGCTAATAAATCAATTTCTATAATCCGACTCGAAATATCATTGAAAATCTCTGAATGAATAGATCACTCAGTCTCAGATATTATCACGAGAGTAAATGTAAGATGCAAATATCCGCAAACTGCTGGCTTCGCCTCATTGTCAGATATATTCTTCATAAGGCATTTAGTTTGATACCCTACACATGTTGACATGACATGTTGTATTGTCAATTCTTGTTAGAATCTAACAATTTCCCATATAGCCGCATATTGTCGGCAAAACATTTCAGTTCAAAAATATATCTTGAAATTCCAAGAACTCATTTTTAACTGCACGAACTAAAGTCCACCATCCTATCTCTGCAGCAATCAGATAAACTGGCGTCACTAGATCATTGCAACAAGTGTAACTGTTCTAGCCACCACTGCAAATCTAAAATTATATCTCAGGAAATAGGCATTATTGTTGAATAATTTCCAAGGTTAGCTTTTAGGGTTATATATTTTGAATGATATAATTTTCTGTGTACATGAAGCTAGACTTCACAGCGAGGCAAGCAGAGGTTAGCAAGCCATTAAATTTGACAAATAATTTTTTTTTTTTTTTTTTTTAATTTGTCAGGACAGTTTTCTAAACTTTCTAATTTTGTTCCTTTCGAATCGAAAGGGAACTCCAAAACTTACGCCTATTCATGAGGGTTTAATAAAGAAATAGTAAATTACACATGCCTACGATATTTCTCTTTTGTTTCCACCCAAAAGCAGAAAATCAACGAAACCAGTTGATGCATGTTATTCCTTGAGAATGTAGTCTGTATAACAGGTTTCGTAGGTTTAGTAAAGGTAAATGACGCTGATGATAGCTAAATGACAGACAAGCAAATTCGTAAAGATGTGCATCAAATTCGAATCGCAGGGGTTTCCTGTGTTCTTAATGAATAGGCATCTTTGAGATCCATTTTGCTGCCTAAATTGCTAATTGGAACTCCAAGCCGAACTACTGTCCGGGTGTCCTCCATTTGAAATGGCTAACCCGCTAATAATATATTAGGCACGAGTTGACCAGGAACAAGATTTGCAAATTGTTTATTTGTTCAATTCTTTTTTCTTCAAGCATAAAGTTGCTTGAAGCTGAACAGGTATGTCGAGAAAAGGTAATTTATATC
Organism: Monochamus saltuarius; assembly: GCA_025584915.1. Classification (NCBI taxonomy): domain Eukaryota; kingdom Metazoa; phylum Arthropoda; class Insecta; order Coleoptera; family Cerambycidae; genus Monochamus; species Monochamus saltuarius. The sequence goes on from CM046724.1 coordinate 58,848,983, forward strand.
CTAGCAACGAATCCAAGACAATCGAACTGTCACACCTGGTTAGCCATTGGTCATTAAAATATTTGTAAACGACCTGCATAGAAAAGAATACTTACTGATTCTATTTCTACTTCTTTCGCAAATGTGCTTTTAATTATTGGTCACAACCCCCGCCCCGCTTGACATGCCGGGTGTTGGGCATTTTAAACACGATTTTTGTGGGAAAACTATTAACAGTGGTGCCCCTTTTTGTTAGAATGGCAGAATAATTGGAGGTGCTGGGCAGGGGCCGCTCCAGACGGTGAGCGTACTGAGCAACCGCTCGGGGCGCCACAATTGTAGGGGCGGCATCTCTGCCGTAGACTCGGAACCCGCTAACTGCGCAGTATGCGGAGTTGCAGCATCTACAGCGCCGATCCATTTGCGTTCCCTTGTATTTATTAGTATGTAAGTAATATGTGTCATTTTCCTATTCAGGGTGTGTGGTGTAAAATTGCCATTGAATTACTCTTTACTCCAAATGTTATAGTAGCACTTAGAATCTTGTTAACACTGCCTGTTAGTGTGACAAGCGGCGAAAGAAGCAAAAAATTCAGGGGATAATTCTAGACCGAAAATAAATGCTACCTCTTTCTATAACATTTTTTCCAAAACTGGTTATTAACAGAGTTACAGTGTTAAAGTTAAATTTTTATTTTCGATATTTGTAAATAATCCAAATACTTGCATAAAATTTGTAAATCGGGGGTTTTTGCGGACGAGAAATACAAATATGTTTCTAATTTTGACGTCACTAGTAGAGGGCGCCACTTATGGCACATCATGTTTCTTTTAAATGACATAACTTCTTTGCTTCTTAGTGTATCCATCTGACTAATGAAACGATAACAGTTTTCAATTGGTGCACTGAATATTTCAAATAAGATTATTTCGAAAACTGTTAATCGTAACAGTCGTAACGACTAATAAGGTATACCTTTTTCAGATACAACAGGTAGGAGAATCGATTGTTTTGATAGTCAGATGGATACAATAAGATGCAAAAAAGTTCTGTCATTTAAAAGAAACATGGTGTGCCATAAGTGGCGCCCTCTACTAGTGACGTCAAAAATGGAAACATATTTGAATTTCTCGTCCGCAAAACTCCCAATTTACAAATTCTATGTAAATATTTGGATTTTTTAAGAAGTTATTTACAAATATCGTAAATAAAATTTTAAATTTAACACCCTGTAACTCCGTTAATAATCAGTTTTGGAAACAATGTTATAGAAAGAGGTAGCATTTATTTTCGGTCTAGAATTTTCCCCTGAATGTTTTGCTCATCATTTATTTATTACAGTCGTCACAAAATTGACCCAAGATATATCAAAATATCTTATACTTATATAAAAAATTTTTTTATCTTAATTACATAGGGGGCGGCAAATGTAATCTCGCCCAGGGCGTCAAAATAGCTAGAGCGGCCCCTGGTGCTGGGTAACAGAAATTCTTTGCTAACGTTTTATAAGGTTTTCACAAACTTTAATTTCCCAGGCTGAACTGACCCAAAAGGATATTCAGCTGAGGTAAGCACGCATCAGAAATAATCTTGATATTTTTTAATGTCGGTATTATTACGTCCTTCGTCGTAGAAACACGATAAAAAAAAATTCTCCCTAAATCCCATAAGGATGAAAGCAAATCAGTTTTTTTTTGTCAAGATTATTTAGAACAGTGGAAACACTTTTTCTCAAAGTACATAACCCTTTCCTTAGTTGATTCTGAATCTCTACATGAGATGAATCAATCAGTAATGGGGTAGTATTTTTATGAGGCGATCATTATCTCCTGCTTTAATTTGGGAGAACTTACATTTGTAAGGTTTATTGAAATTTTATAATTACCGAGAAGACCTACAGGGTCTTTCCTTTTAAGTCCGTTTTAAAGAATAGCTCGCCATCTTAGGATGATTTATTTATGTAATGAAAAATCGGTATCTTTGTCTTTTTTTGGGATTGTCTCCCATGATATTGAGAATATCATCCAGCAAGGACGGTAATATCTCATCGTTGTGAATAGCCAGTACACCTGGTTCTTCATTCACTTTATTTATTAGTACAATAGATGCTACATGCATCAGTATCTAGATTAAAATTCGAGATTAAAGCCGGTCATGTACAATCTTGGATAATTGACAAGCGATCGTCCACGTACATTGTGTGATATTGAGAATATCGTTCGACAAAGATTGTAATATCTCATTGTTGTTAATAACCAGTGCACCTGGTTCTTTCACTTTATTTATTAGCAGAATAGATGCTACATGCATCAGTGTCTAGATTAAAATCCGCGCTTAAAGCGGGCCCTGTACCATCTTGGGCAATTGACAAGCGATCGTCCACATGCATCGTGTAATATATATATATATATCATCCAACAAAGATGATAATATCTTATTGTTGCGAATAACCAGTACACCCAGTTCTTCGTTCACTTTATTAGCAGAATAGATGCTACATGCATCAGTGTCTAGATTAAAATCCGCTCTTAAAGCGGGCCCTGTACCATCTTGGGTAATTGACAAGCGATTGTCCACATGCATCGTGTAATACATATATCATCCGGCAAAGATGATAATATATTATTGTTGCGAATAACCAGTACACCCGGTTCTTCGTTCACTTTATAAGCAGAATAGATGCTACATGCATCAGTGTCTAGATTAAAATCCGTTCTTAAAGCGGGCCCTGTACCATCTTGGGTAATTGACAAGCGATCTTCCACATCCATCATGTAATACATATATCATCCGGCAAAGATGATAATATATTATTGTTGCGAATAACCAGTACACCCGGTTCTTCGTTCACTTTATAAGCAGAATAGATGCTACATGCATCAGTGTCTAGATTAAAATCCGCTCTTAAAGCGGGCCCTGTACCATCTTGGGTAATTGACAAGCGATCGTCCACATCCATCCTGTAATACATATATCATCCGGCAAAGATGATAATATATTATTGTTGCGAATAACCAGTACACCCGGTTCTTCGTTCACTTTATAAGCAGAATAGATGCTACATGCATCAGTGTCTAGATTAAAATCCGTTCTTAAAGCGGGCCCTGTACCATCTTGGGTAATTGACAAGCGATCGTCCACATGCATCGTGTAATATATATATCATCCGGCAAAGATGATAATATATTATTGTTGCGAATAACCAGTACACCTGGTTCTTCGTTCACTTTATTAACAGAATAGATGCTACATGCATCAGTGTCTAGATTAAAATCCATGCTGCCAGCCGGTCCTGTACAATTTCGTCTACGTGACTAGACAAGGTGTGTCGGCTCGCGCTTCTTTTGCTTTGTTGCCGGCAATATGGCCCTCGACCTATCTAGAAAATAAATGAAAACTAGCATACCTACCGTTTTACTACTTCATCCAACTGCTTTATTATCTCGCTGATAATGTTTTGATTCACAGAATCCATTGTGTCTAAGGAAGCCGATCGCTTGGCGATGGGCTTTTTGTCTCTTATGAGACTTTTATTTATGTTTACTCATAGCAGACTAAAAGAGAATGCTAAAATGTTAATATTACAGTATTATATACTTACAATTAAAGCAAACGACAAAAATAAAATGCAGAACTCCTTGATAAGCAAAATATTCTGTCTTTTCGACCCGCGCTCTGGAGCACAGAAAAACACAATGAAAGCTACAACGGAATGTGACGGGATCAAGGCCAGTTGGACAGGACCGGTTTTGAAACTCTTTAAACCCTGTGCTCGGAGTAGAACTAACGCGTACTACAGTGTAAACAATTGTGTAATATTGAGGACTGGACCCGAAATATAATCATAACATATATCACGGCTTCCATTTTTATGTACGTCAAAATGCACGATAAACTTCAGGGAACCGTGTGGCTCGGGCCTATACGGTTTGTATACTGTCTCACAGGTCTGATTGATTCGCCGTTTTGCTCACTCAGACTGTGCAATTCCTTTTCTACAAAATCCCCGCCTTAAGAGTTACATGTATTATTCAAGAAAGATAACGTTAATGAAATATGCATACACAACAAACTTACACTGAGTATCATTATCAGAATATATGCCTTGTTAACTCCTAAAAGCAATATTCAATTGTTCTTTTAGTTTTTAGCGATTTCCATTCGGAAACCTTTTATTAGAGAGAAAATGCTGTTTCTTTTTCTGAAGCTACACATATTTAATCAAATTAATGAAGTAATCAGTTTTTTGTAGCTGCAAATCCTAATGGGAATCCAAAAGGAAATGATACGAGCCAGTAACTTATATTCTCTTGTCAGCTATTAAAATCGGATATGTTTACTTGATTTATATTGTTCCATTTATCTGATTAATCTTGCCAGATCTGACAATAATTCAACTCTGCAGTATAATATTGGTCGGGTTTTGCCACTGGTGCATTGTCAGGCAATATTCTCGTAATTTGTAACAGTAGAGGCAGATTTAAACACGCATTGGTAACAAGAGAAGTATTTTGTACAATGACCCGATTCAGACGCCGAATGTAATTTATCTTAACTGACCTTTCTACAAGAATTGTTGAATGCATATAGAGGGTGTGGCGTACAACTCCTACATAACCAAAATCTGCCTACATTTGTAACACCACGAATTCTTGGTACTATTAACTTTTTTAAATGAATAATCAAACTGCAGGAGTTCTCTAATGGGTACGTGATTATGCTGAAAAACTGTTTCTGTTTGAAGCGAAATGACTGCATGTGCAAAACATGCTTTTCCAAAGAGATGGTAGGTACTACAGTCCATACTGCTGTTCAGTCTCTGAATTCCTTACGGCATCTTTTCTTTGAAATATTGATTTCACGGTTTGGCGGCATTTACTAACTTGCAGGGTCTCCAGTCTTGAATCTTCCAGACTTCTTGTGGGGGTTTTTTATAGTCTACACAAAGTTCAATCTAGTAAAAATACATACAGAAATACATTTTCAAAAATGCCACCGTTCGCCACGATGGATGCGTCAGCTCGTTTGTGGATTGCACGGGTATCTCGTTGAAGTGCACGGTAATTTTCTCTTATGAGTGCTGCACAATTGACAATCCGGTCGAGTAGCGCCTCTCTTGTATTCACTTTTGTTGCATATACTAATGATTTAAACCATCCCCAAAGGCAGTAATTAAAGAAATTCAAATCTGATGACCTTGGTGGCCAATTTTGGAAACCACATCGGCCAATCCAGCAGTACAGCAGCAGTGTGGAAAGCAATTGTTAAGATGGTTGTTCACAACATGACTAGAATAGGTAAGGGTACCTTCATGCAGAAAGTATATATTTTGTCTAATATCCAATGGAACATTGTCCAGTAGATATATCAAATTATTTTCTAAAAATTCTACATATCTAGTTCCAGTAAGACAGCCATCTAGCACAACCGGGTTAAGTAATTGATTATTAATCATACCATATCACACCACACGTTAACGCTGAACCGATGCTGTAAGTTACTTTCTACTATGGAGTGCAGATTATCATCTGACCAATGATGTTTATTGTGACATTATCACCGTCCTGAAGATTCTGGACGTGCTGAATATGAAACGGCTTTAAACCATTTTTGTGAAGGCCTTCCCATGCCGTAGTTTGATTAATTTGGAGACGTGTTGCAATGCGCCTTGTACTTACACCCGGTCTACGTTCTACAATATTTAGAATTTATTCTTCCACTGCTAGATTGCTTGCCTCTCAGATGTAATTCTCACTCTGGGAAACATTCCAGTTTCATGTACATTGTTGAAGACTGTCTGGAATACATTTCTATGTGACACTCTTCTATTCGGGAAGCGACGTCGATATTCAGCAACTGCACGATTAGCCCTACCGTTATAATAAACATAAATAAAAATAATATCAGCATATTCTCTATGACTAAACTGGCAGGGATTAAATTATGTGTGTACAATACCGACTAAACGAACGCTCATGTAAAAATAAATGCGACAGTTATAAAATAAGCTGACCTACTCAAAATAAAATATTAAATAATAACAGCTTTTGCAAAAATAGCATTGGAAATATTTTCATTGCCGTCTCCGTAACCGTTGATATTCGACCATATGTTCATTAGGCTTTCTTGTTCACTTTTGCTCCCTGAACACCCTTTTAGAATATTGGTGGTTTTCCTCAGTCACCCTGTTTATTATACACGTTTATTGAGAAACAAAGAAAACATAATTTTGTGTTTCCCTGTATAATCCATATAATTTCAGATTTATTCAAGAAAACTGAAGGCGGTTTATTAAACTGGAATAAGTTTCCTTCTACCTGTCGGAAGAATCATCAATAACGGATAAAAAAAAAGATATACAATATGAAATTTTGTCAAAATTTTAAGGTGCCTGTGTTTTATCGCCAGAATCGCTTTAACTGCTTTCCATGTAGGAATCCAGCAAATAGTCTATAATAAGAGTTCTCTTATATGATCAAAATGAATAATATCAAATTTTATCATATATAAATAACGAAACATAACATTACTATAAATATAGTATAGCCAAGTTGCGATGTACTGTTAAAATATTCGACAAAAAAGGCCTCCATAACACAAGGAGCACGAAATAATATAAGTTAAGCTCAGATTCTATATGGAATAATTTCAAATCGATCCACCTCTTCAAGTCCTCCGCCAGTTCGCATCACTGCGAGTTGTAGTAAATAACTGAAATGTTTACCAACGTATGTGAAAACATGCCACTCTGAAATTTGGAACATAAATTATTAATCACAGTATATCAAACCATTTTAGTAATTCATAGTAAGGCACCCGCAGCTGTTAATTTCAGTAAATTGTCAAAGTTTACCGATCTGTCTATTCTATTGTATGTTATTGAATTATAGATATAACATGTAGGGTCAATTTAGTGTATATAGGTAAAAACTTGATTCTATAATCTGAATTGTCTGTTGATACCTATGCGCATTTTTTCGAACTTAAATTTGAAAAGGTATCTGAAAAACAAAAACTTAAATTGATTGAAGAAAAAAATGGTAATTGTTGTACCTTGATAACAGATTTAAGCCTCGAGGTTTTAGAATGAACAATTAGTATATGCAAAATTTTGTTATTTGAATACATTGTATTCATGAGTAGCAGTATTGAGTATATACACTATTAATTATCAAGAGCTATTATTCAAAATAGTATTTATGTAATAGGTATTGAATACTGTAGTTCGTTCACTATTGAATACATTTATCTGGCAGTATTCTGTATTTGTATTCAGTACATCTAGATATGTATTTAGGATTCAGTTCTCGAAAACAGAATTTATGCACTGCACTATATTTAAGTTAAATTAAATATCAGGTTTTTAATTTCACTCTCTCTCTTCATAGTTTGCTAACTTAAACTTTTACAATTTTAAAACACAAGAGATAATACGTAGATTACAAAATCTTACATCACAAGTAAACAAATACGTTGGATAAGATAAAAAGGCTGGGATTTATCTTCCTTAATTACGGACACGGACGCGCTAAACATAGTCCAAACAGCGTAGTATATAATATGTGTTACTCTACTCTAACTTCCTTCCTTGTTAATGTATTGAATAGGTGTAATCTATGTATTTTTCAAGATAACATTGTAAGTTAAATCTTAAATTATATTTTTTTGTTATGAAAATTTGCAGGGATTTGCAGATTAGTACTGTGATTTGTGTTTTTTAGTCTCATATTTTTACTTTTACATGTACACATTTAATTAGATTTAAATATTAATCTACACATTAATAATCCCCATTTTATTCATATAATATGAATATTTGAATACAAGTATTCATAATTCAAATAGTCTTTTGATGTTGTAATCATGAATACTCTTTTAACGTAGTAGGTACTCAGTACCTATGGATTGAATACTTTTTTAGTAACCGCTTTTATGTATTTTATCAATAACTATTACTCATTGGTTTGAAAACTTATTTTTTCCCCTAAAAGAAAAAATATTTATAGATATTAAATAAACAATTATAAAAAGCAACAAAAGTTAACGCTCGTCCTAGCCGTATTATAAACGTGCACTGAACTTGTACTCCCCACTGTAATAGATTAGACACATGTGTGGAGTGGATTACAGTGGAGACTATGAGATCAGTGTTGCCAAGTGTGATTATTTTCCTATATTGAACAATTTTTACCTCTGCGAAGAAAAGATTTTTATTTTAATCATTCAAATATGACGATTTTTTTTGTATTTAGTTATATGTAGTGTATGATATTAGAAGTATTTAATGTAGAATATTTTAAACAATAGGCCTCTCTGTATACCATCTACTTAATTTATGATTTATATCATTACCAATTATATTTGCTTTTCCATTGAGGCTTTTGTTATGTGAACAAATGTTTAAATAGTCAAGTTCTGTGAAAAAGATCGGTGTATTACGCTGTGTTTATGGATTTGCATTGTGTTATATTTGTTTCGCTGTTTTGATTTGAGTAACAGACTAGTGTCATAGTTATTCATTATTCAATTCTAGTGTATAACAGTGTATGCATCGCTGCCAGGCAACAGTGTCGCTTCGCGCTAATGAATACCATTTTGTTTGTAGAAATCCAACTTATCACCTGTTAAAATAACAGTAGTCCTTTCATTTTTACAAACATTTTATCTCGGATTACCGTTCACAGGGAAGTAACTAATTCACATTTACATTTTATTTCTCTTTATTAAAACGAGAATTTTGCTAAACTACCTAAAATTGTGGTTGAAAAAAAAAACATTTGCTTCAAACCTTGCCAATCTTTCGTGATTAATTTTTATTGATTCTAGTCTAGCTTTGAAGAAACAATAAAAGTAATTGTGAGAAGTCGGTAATTTTATACTAGGTTTTTATTAACAAGTAGCCAAAATGTCCGTAAAAAATCGAAATTAATGTATGAAAACGTATTAACTTTTTATTTGTTCCATCTACAAATTTCCGTAAATTTATATCATCTGGCAACACTGACGATCTTTGGATAGACAAAAGCACTTTTTAATATAGATAAAACTGTTTTATTCTAAATATTCCCAGGAATCTGCATTTTATTTTTTCTGTATTAAAGATGTCAACAGGGTTTATATTCATATGAAAACCTCTTGTATTACAGGTTCATTTGAATTTCTAATACTTGTTATATTTGTCATAATATTTTTATGGTATAAACTACTTTGCTGAATAATAAAGACCTATTATCATAATTAAATGTCATTTATTTTCCAATTACAAATAAAAACTGTTCTTGTAATGGTATTTCCCTAAAAATGAATTATATATAAATATAAATTCCCGCAGTTGTTACATTTTAACAGTAAAAAAAAATATTTATAACAATGAGTTTCAAATGTTTTTATATTCGTTTGTCAAATAATTATTAATAATTTTCAAAGCAGATTGTATACGAACTGTGTGTTCAGAACTCTATTTCACATATTTCAGTTTTTAATATAATCTTTGTACAATTTTATTCAACAACAGAACAACCGAGCGAAATAGTACGGCGGCCTTTTCACTGTATTTTCGATTTTTATTTTAATCTCCGTATTTCTGACCTGAAAACGATCATGGTCTCTTTAGTTACATCTCAAAATCTCGAAAAATGCAGTTCAACAGTAAGTACAAAAATAAAATGTCATTTTAATATTTCAGGTTTACTGAAATGAAATATCTTTTAAAAATCGTTTGTCACATTTCTGCTGCTATCCTAAGAACACAAAAATGATTGAGGTGATTTTTTTTATAAAAACTAAGAAGTAAACAAATCGGGGCGATATGTTTGGTAAGGGATAAATAAGTCTACGCGTATAGATTAAGCATCACCCTTGTATAGGAATTTTGATAGATTTCGGTATGTAAAATCTGTATATTCTTGTTTCTTTGTTATCCTTGATAAAATATTCTTGTTAGAACAGTTCAGTTATTAAATATTAATAAAATCATTATCATTGTAGCAAATATTCGAAGAATATGGAGCCCTTAAACAGTTTGTTGAAGGTCCGCATACGAGCAAAATTATAGCAATATTTATTAAGATATTGCGTTGCTTTTTTATGGCTAATAATAAAGAATATTGATAGATATTGTGGATGTACTTCATTGCTGGTTGGGGCTTTAGTCCACAGAGTAGTTAGTTTTACACAATATTATTAATACCTAAAAATATATATGTTACTTAACGTTGCGAGATACATTTGATACATAGTGATTTTCCGGGTTGTTATGCCGTGACCTCGGTAACTGGTTGTTGTCAGAAATAATTAAAGTGCACAGCGCCTAGCCCGAGAACAACTAGGGCAGGTAAAAGAATCCCGGCTAATACTAGGGATGTGCACTTTAATTCTGAGATATCAAATCGGCCGTGAAAACGTAAAAACTACTGTTTCGAAGGACATTCCGCTCTCTTCTTTAAAAGTAGCTATTCGTGAAACTGTTTCAGAGTCAAGTGAGTTGTTTTTGAGTTCAAGAACAAAAACAAATCAAATTAATTTTAATGATTTATCCAAAGCATAAATCCAAAATTGACGAGAATGAAGCTCCGAGAAACATATAATAACAAACAAAAAATTGTCTTAAAATCATATTGTCTTAGTTAGCAAAAGCAATGTGGCACGAAATTGTATTATATAAGCAGCGTCTATATTCTATTTGGCATATTGATTGCCTTTTGTTCAAGATCTATTTGTAAAGGATATACAATCCCTTCTCTAAATATTCTCCGTTCAGGGATCTGTTGTTCGGCGTAAGCTAGAAAGCTTTTTATTTGAGAACACTCACGATTCCTGTTTTCAATGAAAACAAAATGTTAAACGATTATGCTTGTTTACATTTTACTGGCAGTGCCAAAGTTATCAACATCATTTTCCTAGATCGCGAACGGAGTATTTCCAAATCAGGAGAAATTCAGCTTTTAAATGTATTTAAATTGCAGTAGCTTTTCCAGATTCGAAATGTTTGGCTTGTTTGTCATTTTAGCGGATCTACGCCATACATAGTAATAATATACGTTGACATTAGCTTTATCTACTGGGTGTTTCGCATAAAAACAGGAAGACGCCAGGTTAATAAATTAACAACTGAAATGATTGAAAATATGGGGCAAACAGGACTGGCAACACTTTTAGCGATATATATAATAGGGTATGGATCGCAGAACATATTCCTAATGTCTGGAGAATAATAGTAATAATAATATCTCTATCGAATAGCGTTAATAGTTCCAATGTATAAAAAAGGAGACACACAAAATTGCAATAACTACAAAGGCATAACTTTGTTAAGTACAGCCATGAAAATTTACGAGAAATTTATAGACAGAAAAGTAAAACCAACAGTAGAGAATACATTAGAAGAAACACAGAGTGGATTTAGAACAGGCAGAAGCATACAAGATCAAACAACTAATAGAAAAAATATTACAGAATACTACAGACATATGTAATAAAAATAATTTTGTCATTAGCCAAAATAGGGTGTTGGAAAGTTTTACAAAAAATGAAGGAGGAGACACGGAGAAAGTTTAAGCCTCGTACTGTTCACAATTTTTATTGACGAAGTAATAAAGGAATGCTCACTTAAAGTAACAAAATTATATGTAGGGTATAGGTCTAATTGCAGAGAATAAGCATTTCAGAGGAAGCATTTGCTGACGATGTAGCAATCTTAGCAGAAAAGGAGAAGAATTTACAGAAGAACTTATACACCTGGAATGGAGTAATTGATGAATACGGAATGAAATTGAATAAAAGAAAGACAAAAGTTATGGTAATAGGAAATGAACATCGACATAAATATAACAGATTGGTGGTGTGAAAATTGAAAAGGTTAAAATGTTTAAAAATCTAGGAATAGAAATAGAAGATAATGGAAGACAAAATGTAGAATTTAACAACAGGATAGAAAAGACGCTAATATTAGAGCATACAATGAATACGTTATTTATAAGTAAAAAAGAAATTTTCAGGAAAACAAGGATATATGTTTTTAAATCCATTTACAACTTTCGTTGTGATTCTTGGGTATTGATAAAAAAACATAAACGCCAAATACAAGCCATAAAAATAAAGTATCTACGAAGAGTCATAAGCGTAACTAGAGCGGATAAACCGAGTAATACAATTATACGAGAATATTTAGAAATACAACCAACATTAGAATTCATTGAAAGAAGACAAATGAGCTGGTAGGACCACTTACAGGGAATGAATATTACAAGGAAAGTCAAACGGATATGGGAGGCAAAAATAGAGACGAAAGAAAAGAGGTAGACCTAGATAAACATGGGACGGATGTATTGAAAAAATATTACAGAGGACCGGCAGTTGCAAAAATTTTAATATGAAATAACAAGGAGTGGGTGAAATTTATACATGTGTATATTGTAAATTTAATTAGTAACTTGTATTACCCTACAGTATAAAATGCTAAATGGGTTTTTTGATTATATTTATTGGTCTTCTTTAACTATGAGTTCAAGGAAATTGAGGTACTATAAGGTATTCATTGAGGGAGAGTCTCTAAAACCACACTTTATTTCTATTCATCGAATTTAAAACAAATTATAATATCCACCCGCAAAACTTAATTTGAAACGTTTTCATTACACTTTGTTAAATGTTTCAGTTCAGTTTCAGTTTTTTTCAGAAACTTAATTTCACTATTAACAAATTTAAAGGTAAAATAATAATATAGAGCTCTAATTAAATTCTATAAACCCTAACAAATAATTAGTTTATGTTCCGAGGTCAAGCAGGTTGTAATGCTATGTTTAACTTTAATAACAGTTTATTTCTTGACTAAGGATTGGTTTTTTTTAGAAATTTACTAATATGTCATAAAATTAGGGAATCGCTTCCAGTTCTGAGTTACTTAATGACACAATTTTATGTCCCTTATTTTCACTCCTTTTGCGGCTCGTAAAGAGCGCTCACTGGACGTGAAATTTATTTTTATGTATCGGAAATTCCAAAGAACTACCTTAAGCTTATTCAATTTAACAAGTTAGCCTTATGGTGGCAGAAAAAAGGGACATTGAAGTTTAATTGTCCTAGTTATAGATCCAGTTATAGCCATGCAGTACTAGATGTTCTAGAAAAGTCAGTTATGTCTTTTGTTTACAAGCCTAGATATAGATAAGTACAAATTATTATCTAGTACACAATTTGGGTTTAGAGAGGGAAAATGTACACAGGATGCAATTGCGGTGTTAGTAAGATCTATGATGCGTTAGATTATCATCAAGTCTTTGCCAGCTTTGACACGGTATTCCATTACTTAATGTTAATAAAATTCAGTTATAAGCTGTAGATCTCCTTTCCTCATTATTATTTAATGGTATAGTGTTGGTTTGGTTTACATACCTATTATATGTGACGCGATCCTCAAAGAATATTCGAATATGAGCTGAAATCTAACCCCCTAGAGAACAAATTAAAATTTCAGATCAACCATATCCTTATAAAATTGACATTTAGAAGGTTTGTGATTGACATATATTCCGTTTATCGATTTATAACTGCCTGTGGAACATTTTAAATTTTTTTTTCTTCCCTATTACTTTTTGTTGAAATCCGTTCAAATGATATAACTTCTTTATTCATTGTGCTTACAGATAATTCATTTGAAAATCGTGGCTAAACAAATTAATCATACTTTTTTTTTGTTCGAACTTCAGGCAGAGAATTGATTGTGTTACCGATTGTTTATCGGTCAGTGGTCGCGCGGTTTAAGGCGTTGGTACTTGAATCGAGGCGACTAGACGGAGTTGGTTCGAGCCCAGCTGCCGGTAGACCGTATATAAGCTATATTCATAGAGAGGATTGGCACCCTCTCTGTGGGTATGGTAGGGTGGAATAATGTTAGCTTGGGTCAATGTGAGAGATTGATGCCGGTTGATATTTGACTACCCCCCTAATTAATGAGGTTTTCCAGGTTTTCCTCATTCCTGCACTGAATAGTGGTTAGGGCCTACCAACGTAAGTCGTTCCTGGGCGCAAATGCGACCTGCTTAATAATAATATGCCGCCCCCTCTCCCGCACAAGTCACCGACTTCTGGGTTAATCCCTACGATTAGAATGAGGGATAGAGATATTGTTATTATTATTATTATATAGTACCTATCAATTTTACATAGATGCATATCATATAGAAAGTATTAAATTGTGAAATATTGCACCTTTACCTCTAACAGTAATAATGCCCTATTTTAAAATGAATTTGGCAACTTATTTCGAACTGCTGACGTATATGTAATAAATTCTACATTTAATTTTCAACTAATAGATCTAATAAAATTTCGACTCATAACTTTCAGTACTTCAAAAACTGATTGCAGAGAGTGCCATTATTATTGCAACGTTGTAAACTAGGAATTGTAAATTGTATGGAACTAAATCTGTTCCACTGTGACCAACCGCATGTCTACTGTGCACCTCCATGAGTTTAAAGTTCTTCATCCAGCTTCAGCTTCACTACATGGAGTGATGTACCAAGCTGTTGTTAACTCTAGTCAAATTTGTATTAAATACTACAGAGCCCCCATTTGACAAAGATGAAAAAATGACAGCAGCCCCTCCAGATAGCTATCAGCCTCTGTCTTTCAATTTCTAACCGTACCCTAGTTGGATTTTGGCAATCATCCCCTTTGACATAACCTGCACAGGCAACTTTTTAGCACACCAATGTTGCTGTTGTTTAAAGCGGCCCTGATTTCCCGGCACTCAAATCTGAAGACCCATTATTGTGCATGCTGCTGACTGTACAGTTCAAAACAAGGCCGTGCTGCAAACACAACACAAGGAAGGATGTCCAACATATAGGTATAAACATCATTGCCTCATCGTAACAAACGCTATCTAACATTGGAATGAAAATCACTCTTGCCATTCCTCAGGAATTCGGAATGTATTCCAGAGCTAAAGCAGATAAAACACATGATACAGGTGATGAATGATACATTGCAACCTATTGCAAAATAACCGGAAAATACCATCCATTCTCGTACTTTTGGATGGGGAAAATGTATGAATTGTCCATTTCTTATAGGTGACAACTTTTGATGTCGCATTCCAATCCATAGTTGAGATCTCTATGTAGAGAGGAGCTTGGGATTATCTTCATTTAGAACGCATCCAGGAACGGAAAATGATGATCCATGAGATGTCCCTTGACGGTACACGTACCATTAGGAAGCCTGAGATTCATAGTTTCTTTTCATAGGTAGGAAGGTTTTGTTGGACAATGTCGCTCAAGATATTTCCTGAGTCTCCAAAGTCCTTTTAGCAGTCCTACTATTATCCTTATTTGTTCGTTAACTTCTTTGGTAGTAGTTTTAAGAACTTCGTGACTTGCCTCTGATTCTAGATTTTTTTGTCATCATTTTTGTCACTTTGTTACATAAGTATTTTATTAACTCATTTAATTACCAACCAGCATAAGGTATTAAATCCAGGGGAGTTTGGGTTCCTGTATGACTGTAGTTGAGCTATGTGATCAGAACTAGCTACATATCAAATTGCAGTTGACATGGAACGAGCTGATTATCTTTAGCACCTCATGAGTATCAATAATAAATAGCCACGAATAAAAATTTAGTAAACAATTGATATTATAACACACATAACTGTAATGTTAACTTACGGCGAAGCTGGACAAAATTGTCTGGCTACAAGATGTTTGTACATAGAATGTTGGAATGTACGAAGCAACGCCATTGAAGACTTATAACTATTTCAAACTTTATTGTGTTGTGAGAAGATCTCTAAGAAAACCATTCAAGGTAGGTATGGTTAGGTACACTTATGATTATATAGAAACATCTAACATAATTGGTGTACGATATTATTACATATAATTAGATTTAATTACCGTTGGTCAGAAAGAAATTAAGTCAATTATGTTTTGTTTGATAAATTTATCATATCGTAAAATAAAGGTACTCATATTCTGGACATCCTGTATATGTAAATTGTGACAAAAACTTAAATAATTAGACTGTTGGGTTTAGTTTCGACAGAATACACAACACGTGGAGTTTTCTTGGATCTTATGGACTTATCTGCTTAAGTGTTTTTATAAAATAAAGAAAAGGAAATAAAGCTGAATCCCTGAGTTTGAAGGGCGAATCAGAGGTTGGCTTTGAACATATTATGCTTAAGTAAATAAAAAAGCGGGTAAATCTAAATACCATTTACATTTCTGAAAGAAAACCGAAAGAGATCCGTTATCGAATCACATTAAGGCACAAATTAAATAAAGGCAGATGTTTCAGTTTTTTTTTGCTATAACGACTGTTTTAATATTGCTGTTTTTTTAGAAATTGCCCTTAATACACTCTTCATGTTTTTAATTTACTTTGTGCTCATTTTCCGTGTCCTTAATTTCTGTTTTAGACATCAGGGTATTCAAGGTACTTTACGAATACTGCCAAAAATGAAGTAACATATATTATTAAATATATACTTTTATATCGTTACGTAGAATAATTTATTGGCCAGTCATTAACTATACAGGGTGGTCCTTAGACAATGACCCATGGAGATATACTAAATTTTTTACTTCACAATATTACGATTTCAGCCAAAATGTTGATAATAAAAAAGGTACAGGGTGTCAAAGTGGGCTATTTTCGAGAACATAGCTTTTTAACGATCAGCTGCATAGTTCATTGTACAGTATTTTAACGTAGTAGGCGTCAAAATTCCTTTGCAAATTGGATATGTTAAAGGTAGGTCGAAAAACAATAAATTTGCTCTTGTGTAAAATACTACGGATAGTATGTTCCAATATGCAAAATTTTTATAATGGGAGTCATACTGATTCTTGCAGCTCCAGATAGTTGCCCTGAATTTGTTTGGTTTGAGAAACTTCTTCGTGTCTTTTTCTCTAAATTCCTAAACAGATATTTAAGTTGTTGAGTATCAGGATTTCGAAATCCTCCCAAATATTCTCTTTGCCCAGCATGTTTATTGAAATTTAATTGCCAACAAATAATAGTCATCTCTCATGACTGAATATGAAATACTATTGTTTTCTCAGAACTTTTCAAATTGATTTTAAATTGATTTTAACCAAAACTGTATAAATACCTTACATATAGAAATAGTTATTAGAGAGTTATGGAAAATCCCTTTAATACTGCCAAATATTATTTGGAACGACTCTATTTAAATACAGCTTGCCCTTATTTTGTTCAGAAAAATAAAGTTATTGGTTAATAATTTGACGGATGGGATTCCCTTATTCTTTTATATATATCTCTCTCAATTATTGCCATTTTAATGGTGAATGAGAAAAGGAATAAAAGTCATATTTTGACAAAATTAAAATAAGTTTACTTATCATTATTTAATTTTTCTTGAAACATGCGACGGAACTTACTTAAAAAAAAACGAAAAACATTTTATTTTTAATTTAGGTTGGGACGGGTATGACCGATTACGGCCAAACGACCCGATCTATCAAATAAGGGATTGCTTAACGATACTTTAATCATGCGTAAATATGGTCGAGCACTATCCTCATTATTGCTGCACAAATGCGCATGCTTAGATGTCAATATAGGGAAACTTAAATACTGCTGAACCTTATGACTAGAGACCGTATATCGTTCGCACATGACGTCATTATCAGGGGCGCACTTAGGACGCTAACGTTAACGTTTGTGGAAGTCAAGTAAATACGTTCATTTATTGTCATATACAGTTAATACCAACGTCTTACCTTATACTGGTGATATGTATGTTGAAAATATAGTCCATATTAAGTTGTGTAGTTTACAAAACTCTATACTATTCACTTTTAGTACTGAAATAAAACTGAATAACCAACAAGTGTTGTAAATGTTCAGTTGTTAAGTTGTGACGTTTATCGCTTTAAATTCATTACAGTTTCGAAAACGTACGTTCAACGTCCACAGAGGTCACTAGGGCATATTTAAAATATGTATAATTTTTCACTGATGGTACATTTAGGGTGGGTTCAGCAAAATCTACTCCTTTACCTTCAAAAAGGTCTACTATACGGCATACAGTTAAAAATCCCGGATTGTTCTGCAAAACGGTATTAAATTTCTTCTTCACACGTTCAGCACTAGATCCTGGTACCTGAGAAATAAACTGTCGCAAGTCTAAAACACTATTTACGGCATTATTTATCGAATAGCTGTATTGATGCTCTCACAGGTTCTTCAACATTACATTATTGTACTTTCCATTAACACAGTTTTGCAAAAATTGTCTAAACTCTGCATTATTTAGTTCATTTAAAGAAATATTACACCCCACCATCACTTTTGCGAAGTCGTTGTTAAATTGTTTTTGAGGTTCACAGTTTGTCATACTATTACTCACACGAATTTTGTGTTGTTCCGAGCGCATATATCCCACAATACGTGTTTTATAATTCCACGATATAACACTTACAAATTTTGTACTTTAATTTTGTCCCGTCAAATTCTAAATCTGGATACTCTTTAATCCATTTCTCCACAGTAGAACGAGTGGGAGGCCGACGAAACATATTCAAGCACCGAAACAGACAAACCAACAAGAAACTCGACAAGAAACTAACATTTGCTAATAACGCGCTATCGTCCCTACAAAGATCCAACACGCACAACGTTTCACTGCGACTTTGACATATGCTGGTAAATAAACAGAGTGAGGTTCGTCAACACTGGCCATTATTTTGAGGATGATATTTGTTTTTAATTAGGAATATTTAAATATTACGATTTAACCGTTTAATAGTTCAACCGACGGACCTGAGTACGGACCTGAGATCTGCAAACGACATACTATCTTTACTTATGACACGTTCAATAACTCTCTATTAACTTCAACATAACTTACTATTGGTACATACTACGTTTAAATAGTGTACCATGAACTATGTAGCTGATTGTTGAAAAGCTATTATCTCGAAAATGGTCCATTTGTAAGGCTAATGGCAAGTATACTTTTTCCTCAAAAATGATGTGGGTTTAAGATTTTTTTATAAAAAACTGT
Organism: Monochamus saltuarius; assembly: GCA_025584915.1. Classification (NCBI taxonomy): domain Eukaryota; kingdom Metazoa; phylum Arthropoda; class Insecta; order Coleoptera; family Cerambycidae; genus Monochamus; species Monochamus saltuarius. The sequence goes on from CM046724.1 coordinate 58,868,002, forward strand.
AGAGTCACAAATTATACGCTCACATTTACGTCACAAATATGGCGGATGTGACACCCTCTAGAGACTACATTGAAATAGACAATGATTTCTCATATCCAAAAACATTTATTCCTAAATTTTAAGTTGGTACAGTCAATGACAGTGTAATTATTTTTTAAATTTTAACTTTGACACCCTGTATCTTTTTTATCAACATTTCATTAAGGCAAGTTGGCTTAAATCATAACTTTTTAAGGTGCAAAATCTAGCATGTCTTCTTGGGCTATTACTTACGGACCACCCTGTATACTGTACTGCCCTGCTAAGCTGAAACGTCCTATCTGACAAAGAGTTTTTGAGTTGAAGGCATATTTGTGATGCAGATATGCATCTACAGCTGTTTTCCTACGCAAGAACGTCCTGACTATCATCATAAAGCACTTGTTTCTTACATTCAGTTTCGTCCTATCTACCTAAAACAAAATGATTACTAAGCATGTTTGTCCTATCTTCATTTACTAATTAAATTTGTCCTAAATACGCAAATAGGACGTTTCAGTTTGGTAAAATTTAAAGACATGAAATAAAATTCCGAAGCAGGATGTCTGAAGCCTGGCCACTCCTTTATGTCATTTTCACCAAAAGATACAAATGGCTATAAAGAGTCAAGAAAATTCACCTGCCAATAATAGTGGTAAAACTGACGTCATTAGCATGAACATTAGGCAATTCAACTATTGGAGTGATCTCAGTTCAAAGTTTAAATTAAAAAAAGGTCACTTTTATTTCAAAAACCTGGTATTGGCCATTTTTTCAAGAAATAGCTTTGACTTCAAATACAAAACGGGGTTTGACCATGAACACTTTAAAACGCTTGATTTTCTTAACAATAAAACCATAAAAAATGGCATCCAAAAGCCTCCTGAAAGAACGCACGACAGAGGGGCAGATGAAAGTCGTAATAATACAATAATTTCAACTCTAAAACCAATAATCTCAGAGACACGTTTACAATTCTGGAAAGACTTTAATGTTAGTTGTGAGGCATCCGAAGACGAACCAGATGATTAAACGGAGCCAGTATACATATTATTATTATTATAAGTGTAACTTTTGTTTTAAATTTGAAAACATAAATTGCATTTATTATTATGGTCCTATGTGTTTATTTTTTTTTCAGATTCCTAAGGAAAAACGTCCGAACTAACAAAAGTCAAAGTTTTGGGCAACTATGCGATTTGCAAAGTATATGTATTGATTTATATTGCTTAAAGTTAACTAATGCCAAAATTTCATTCCTTTTGAAAAATATTTACACAGTGAACAACATGAAAGCAGAAAATCGTTCATATCTCAAAACTTTCCTCAGGTCAGATTGGACGGTTCAGCTTAGCAGGGCAGTGTACCTTATAATAGTTCTGTTCGCAGGTCCGGTCGTCAGATGCTCGCGTATTGCCATAAAGCTCGCATTGCCATGAAGCTCGCGTAAAATGCTTTGGTTTAGATGCAATGAGCATACGTCTGAAGGTAAGAAACTGATTCTGGTGTACTACGAACAAAGCTATTGTACAAACACGGAATTCCAGGAAACAACTACTCTGCGGGCTAATACCCCGACCAGCATTGAATTACACCTGGAAAACCTATAGCAAGAGTCACTCGTCAGTAGCTCAATAGACAAATACCTGTTTCGAGCTTATTAGCTCTCATCAATATGCCATATGTGAGGTATCTGACGAATAATCCTAGCTGTTTTAGTCTGTATAGCCCGAGAGAAGGGACCATGGTAGACCAAGTTATTGTAGTATATGGTGTATAAACTCATGTTTTTCGTTTTCATGGAAGGAGTGCATTGGAAATCAATTGTTAGATATATATTGGAGCCGTTTTAATGCCATACCACAGCATGTACCAGCAGTTGGCGGTGCTTTGAAGTAATTTAGGAGGCTCTGGTGATCTCGCTTTGACTACAAATACGTATGCAACCACTATATTCAATGGAATTTAGAGAATCGGCAATCAGAATTGTAATATGAATTATTTATTTGTGCAGGAAAGCTAGTAAACTAAATGAAAATTTACGTTAAAATAGTGATACATGTTATGTAACAATTAAATATAGTTATGGATAAATACCTCAGCATGAAAGACACAAATCTATACTAATCGCATGATTAACACACTTATTCCAACGCTAGCTTAGTTTCACTATTCTTTAAGTATAGTAATACTTTATTGAAAGATTAACTTCTTCTTCTATTTTTGTATAATAGGATTAAGTATTATTCATTTAAGAATAAGAATTACTTGGGATCATGAAAACTACCATACTTAATATGAGATAAAGTTATGTTTATTTAAAGAATTCTTTTGTTATATTTAGATAATATGAGTTACGTGAGTTAACAATTGTTATTCTCAAGATAAAGTTATGTTTTCTTTATTTGAAGTTTGCCACCTGAAAGGATTACTGCAAATTATTGAAATAATAAAGTAAATATTAACCTTGCATTAAGAAAAAATAAAGCTAAAGTGCATAATTAGTATATTAGTATTTTTGCTATATTGTATCATTTCCTAGAGTAGTTAGTTATTACTCTACCCACCCTTCATAAATAGTTAAATACTACTCACTCAGTAGTATTATATTATTTATATAAGGAAAGGAAGACAGTAAACTGTCAAAGCCATTCATTACAGGTACATTAGACATCTTTTCAGTTTGATAGCTCTCATCTCCTCAGTATACCATATATACTGCATGTATATTCTCTTTGACAGTGTTAATTGCCGTGACGCCATACCTTTCATATCACCCCAAATATAGAAATCAATCGGACTAAGGTCGGGCGACCTTAATATAATTGCCTGACTCCCTCTATAGCTTGATTTATACCGCGCCTGCATTAGTTTAGTTTTTAACTTTTTAATTCAATCCATTAAAAACGGAGAACTTGTTCAAAATTTGGTACTTGAGTAAAACTTATGACTATTTAAAGGTATCCAAGTAAAACAAATAAAATGGTTTCACCATCAAATTACTATATATGTACAGAAAATTTTTCAAAATACGTATGTTCTTAAATTTAACTGGAGATGTAAGGATTGTTATAACATAAACTTACATATTGTCTGAAGCTATTTATTTGTGGCATAATTTTAGTTTTCTTTAGTTTTATTGGGTTTTTGCCACACTTCTGAAAAATAATAAAGATTAATTAAATAAGCCCTTGCGCCAAACGGATCAGTCAAGTTTTTTTTTTGAAACTAAGTTTGCCTAACCAAAAAATGTCACACTGAAAAAAGCAGATAAGTAAAAAATAACAAAAATCACATCCCTATCGCGCACTTCCGTATTATTGTCGTTTCGAAAAACTCTCTGTTTTCGTTCTAATCGTAGTAAAAATATTAAACGTATGTCAAGTTTGACAGTTTAAAACTTTAAACTTGACATATTTTTTATATTTTTACTACGACTTTGAGAACGAAAACAGATTTACATTGTTTCTTTATAAGTGCCACCTGTGAAAATAATTGTTAAAATGTGGGATTAAAATAGTAAAATAATGTATATCTTGCAATGGTTTTTTAAGTTATTATTTTATTTAAGGAGAATTTAAATAGTAAAAGTGGAAAACAAGACATTAAGAATTTTATTTTTGATATTAATTTTTTTCTATGCGTTATAATTTTCGAAATTTCAGTATCTAAAAACACCACAGATTTAACCAAATTATGATTAAAAATACGGCAACCTTATACTGAATTCAAGCATATCATGTAGAGCCAAGTAGAATATTATACTTTGTCCACGACTATTAATAATATGTTAGCAAACTTTTACTGAAAGCATAATACATTTTGACACTCATAGACTATGAACATGACACAAACTATAATTCAAAACTGTCAAAACATCTTACATTCAAGTTTGACATTTGTCGTTCACTAGGTAAATTAAAGAAACAAATAAAACCTTAATTCTATTATCATTCAGAAAAATATTAATATTGCCGTAACTGCTATAGGTTCAGGTTTAGTTCTGACACCAGAGAACTTTTGTTTTGATTCCGTCTATTTGAAACCAGTGAATAATGATTTCATTATTCACAAGTGATTAATGGATATCATTATCACTTAGGAAATTTCAGTATCTAAAAACACCACAGATTTAACCAAATTATGATTAAAAATACGGCAACCTTATACTGAATTCAAGCATATCATGTAGAGCCAAGTAGAATATTATACTTTGTCCACGACTATTAATAATATGTTAGCAAACTTTTACTGAAAGCATAATACATTTTGACACTCATAGACTATGAACATGACACAAACTATAATTCAAAACTGTCAAAACATCTTACATTCAAGTTTGACATTTGTCGTTCACTAGGTAAATTAAAGAAACAAATAAAACCTTAATTCTATTATCATTCAGAAAAATATTAATATTGCCGTAACTGCTATAGGTTCAGGTTCAGTTCCTGACACCAGAGAACTTTTGTTTTGATTCCCGTCTATTTGAAACCAGTGAATAATGATTTCATTATTCACAAGTGATTAATGGATATCATTATCACTTAGGAAACACATTTTATATGTTAATCGTGGACAATAGCATATTACATACCTAGCGGGGAAGTAGATCGTTACAGCCCAGGCTTCGTTAGAGCCGTGGCTTGAATGATCCGTCTTGCGTGGTATGTATACTATTTTATTCACAATGGCTTACAAGCTTTTAAAAACATTAATTTTAAGAAAATTTGTTATCATAATTTAATATTTTTTTCGACAAAGAACTCCATGAAGCTGTTGCTAGGCAATATTACTAGTTTATTGGTTTTGACAAATAAGTCAAAAAATATTCTTTCCGTTTTTTTCCGAAAATTTAATTTTTTGCTTAAACAAGTACATAATGTCTGATTTTGAATTAATCTGTACTGCTCCGGAAGACTGAGAAGCTGCAGACGCCGATGTATTTGACATTTCTGTGTTTCTTCCGATTAAAAATGAAAATACCTTTTTTTTAAAACCAGCTTAACATGACATGGCGATACTTCGGAAAAGTGACACATGCTTCTAGCCGATAAAGTAGCGTAGAGGTGAAGGTAAGTAATGAGTCATTTGCCTACCGTTTTAAAGGTAAGAAATGTCTATATTACCTACTAACCGATTGTGAATAAAATTGTTTTATTTATTTTTATTTTATTATTTTATTTTACTTTACACCATTTAACAGGCGAATGCCCAATTACAGAATGGGAAACACATACAAAAAAAGAAATGCAAAGAAAATATACAGTAAAAATAACAAACAAACAATATGTAAGAAATAAGAAAGAGTAATACTAAACAAATACAAAATACAGAAACCAAAACAAACTTAAATTAAGATACACATAATTATAATAATAGTAATTAACACTAAAAATAGCATCAGATTTAAAAAGAAAGCATCATAGTGCTGCCTGTTTCAAGCTTGCAAGAGAACAATGAAATATATCAAACTATGACTTTAAGTTGTTATAAGTATTGCACATAAAATTTAATGGGGTTTTCCCCATTGAATCTCTCTCTCTCTCTTAATATACTCGCGACAAGAATTCAGACGACTTACGTCATACGAACAAATGAATAATTCACTATATTTTCATCAAAATATTTAAGAAACTGCAACTGATAGTAATAAAACTATATACTGCACTAAAAGTTTGCATTATATATTGCACTAAATTGCAAAAAAATATTGTTTTTAACGTGACCAAATATAGAAAAAAACGTTGACAATAAAAACAAATGTGTAACGTCAGCCGTGACGTAAGACGTCTGAATTCTTGACTCGAGTATACCAGTTCTTGGCGTCGGCAAGTAAAAAGTGCCAGCTTGTCTTGGAACCGCCTTGGGAACATGAACATTAAGTTTATTCAATAAATAATCACAATCAGTAAGGTTGTTTAATAATTTAAATAAAAATACTAAATAAGCAATGCTACGTCTGTCCTCCAAAGATTTAACAGAAAACTTCTGTAAAAGTTCATCCTGGGAAATGCCAGTTTGAGGATAAATTCCGTCAGTTCTAAAAGATACGAATTTTAAAAAACGACGATAAACCCGTACTAAACTGTCAATATATGTTACATAATTTGGACACCAAACAACAGAGGCATATTCCAATTTCGACCTTACTAAAGTTGAATAAAAAAGTTTCAAAGTATCAGCAGATTTAAACGTTATTAATTTATATTGATTGAATTTTACTTTCATTCCTCCTGAAGGCGTTGCTCGGTACGCATTCACAAGTATTCAGAGCATTTATCGACTCCAAGACCTCCGAAGAATTTTGTAATACAAAATATTCCAACAAAAAATGCGCAACTTCGGTTTCCAGACAGATTGCTCGAAGGGCGAGCAATACATTTTCGACCGCTAAATAATGTATCTCTAACCTAATTCTGAGAGTTTCTACAAGCCCAGAAAGATAGTATACACTGCTGAAGTGTCTGAAGCCCAGCTATGTAAACTTTTAACCCAACGTTTAACCGCCGCAGAGTCCTCCAGATAAATTGCTCTCCAGTGGATAGCGGTATTTAGCAATCGCAGGGAACCTTCGGTACTCGCCAGTGGAATTGATCGACTGACTCGTATATTGCAATTGCTAACGCAGAATGTTTCATAATAAGAGAGCTTGCCCAAATATCGACACTCTCCAAATTATCCACAGTTTTTATAATATAGGGTGTTGCTGAAATGCATGTACCGGCGAGCCATTTTATATTCTTAAGATTTAAATTTCTACGATTCATGCTAATTAACCTATATGAAAAAAAAAACACCGTTAGGGTTGCTAATATTATACCAGTTAATGAAATTTCTGATTCTTTTACTAAATATTTTTTAACTGTTTATTCTGACCAATCTGATACCTATAACTATAACACAAATATTTTATCACGCATAGTGCAAATTATTGAAATAGACTATAAATTATCTATCAAGAAATTAAAACCCGAAAGATCAGCGGGTTCAGATGGACTTCTTTTGTATGTTTTTCTACGTTCATGCAAAAACAAAACTTTATTGAACTATATTTAGTGGAAAAAGTGGTTCTTTATTGCACTAGTGCAATAAAGTGTTTATTGCATTCATCTGTCACTCTACAATAGCGTTTTGTCATCATGACAAACATAAACGTTCAAATCAATGTCACATTTTCCTAGACTTAGTGTCATCTAAATAACATTTTTTGGTTTTTGCATGAACGTAGAAAAAATATTGTATGCAACTCGTACAAAAAGTGCTTATTGCACGCGACGCACGTCGCGTGCAATAAACACTTACTTTGTACTTGTTGGATAAATAACTATTTAGGGTTGTCCCGATTATCACAAAAAGCCTCTTTTATTTATATATAATTTAATTTTAAAACATATCAAATTTCTTGATTTATGGAAAACTTCAATAACCAGTCCAATACATAAATCCCGTGATAAATCAAAAATTGAAAACTATAGACTTATTGCTCCTGCTAAACTTTTTGAACAAATATTGTATTATTCACTATGGAATCATTTTAGTAGTATCGTTAGTTCGAGACAGCATGGATTTATTTCAAAAAGTTCGATTTTTACTGATTTACTAACATTTACCCATTACAATTTGGAGGCCTTCGAGCGGGGAGTACAAATGGATGCAATATACTAACTTTAGCAAGGCCTTTGATAAAGTTGGCCTTGACATATTATTAAATAAGCTTTGTGTATATGGGGTAGCGGATTTTCTGATTACATTAGTAATAACATACCTTCAAGAGCGTACGTTTATTATGAAGTACAGTGGTTTTTTTCTGATGAGTAAAGATCAAACTTCGGTGTCCCTCAAGGATTTAACTTGGGGCCGCTTCTATTCTTATTTTTGATAAATGACTGAACAAATGTAATACAAAATTCAAATTGTTTGATGTTTGCAGATGATCTGAAATTTTACAAGCGTATCAAATGTTCTGATGATTGTATATTTTTTCAAAGCCATATGAATGCAGTTATGTCAATAAACTTGATTTTAATATTCAGAAATCCTATAATATAACTTTTACTCGCAATATGCAAATAATATCTTATCCGTACAAAATGAACAGTATTGAGTTAAGCATAAAAGATTATGAAAAGTATTTAGGTGTAACTACTGATTCCAAACATTCATACAAATTGCACACTGAAAACACAACTGTCTCAGCCTAATAAGAGAATCAAAAAATGTTCGAAATATTAGTTCAATTATATCATTATATAATAGTTTAGTCAGACCTAAACTTGAATATACTTCACTGCTATGGCATTCACAACCTGAGATATATACAGTAAACATACAAAAAGCGCAGAAAAAGTTTCTAAGATTTCTTTATTTTGCAAAATATAACAAACCTCCAGATTTCAACTTCACTCGAAGTATTCATTTATGTCAGGAGTTTAAAATTAACATACTATGGAATCGGCGTCATATTGCAATGCTCCTGTTTGGATATAAGTTACTAAACTCTCTTATTGATGATTCTTATTTGTTATCCCTGTTGTGTTTTAATACCCATCCGAGAAATACTAGAATGCGTGAACTTCTCTATATTCCCATTCGTAAGACAACCCAGTTTGCACGACTTATGTAGATATTCCGATTAATTAACCTGGTTTCTGGTAAAAATTACGTAGACCTCTTTAGCTCTTCTGGTTTATTTTTAAAATCTGTCAAAAATATACAGGGTGACAACGTAAAGTGGGAACACGCTGTAACTTTTTTATGACTGCTGATAAAAATTTGAAATTGGGTGGGTTTACACTAGATGGTGCTAGATGGTCTTTGAGGTCATTTCGGATTTCATGATTACATGAAGGGTAAATTTTGTATTAATGAATTTAAACTCATTGGCAGGTTAGTCACTTTTGTCATTGTCAGTACTTTCAAATAATTTTAATTTATGGGTATAATAATTTTTATAGTAAGATATTTGACTCAACTTAAAAGAGGCTTGTAGAAGCAATCCTAAAAATGCAGAAAGAGGTCAGATCTCATCTATTGTGGTTGAATTTTCGAGTTCCCACAGTTTCAAAAGTGAACTTAGATATTTATTGAGTGTTTTCATTAAACCAGGTTAGTAAATTTAGCTAGATTATATATATATTTTTAATTATTGAATAGAGCTTTGTCTGTGGAATTGTTCATTAGCATATAAAGATGTTTGGTATCAGAGAGCATACATATGACTTCATTGATAGGAATTGTAGGAGATTTGATATATATTAGCTTAAAATACCTTTCTAATACAGTAAAAAAATGTTACAAAAGCCGATAATAAAGAAAATATGAGTAGATGTTGTAGATTTAATTCAACGCTGGTTGGGGCTATAGTCCGCAGAGTAGTTAGTTTCACACAATATTGTTAATACCTAAAAATATATAAAAATACTATACTGTACTTGTACAATATACAATATAATTAACATGTTAATGTGTATAGTCTACATATTTAAGGATGACATACAAACATGTAAAAGTTACATTTATATGGTCAGTGGTCGCGCGGTTTAAGGCGTTAGTACTTGAATCGCGGTGACTAGACGGAGTTAGTTCGAGCCCAGCTGCCGGTAGACCGTATAAAAGCTATATTCGTGGAGAGGATTGGCACCCTCTCTGTGGGTATGGTAGGGTGGAATAATGTTAGCTTGGGTCAATGTGAGAGATTGATGCCGGTTGATATTTGACTACCCCCCTAATTAATGAGGTTTTCCAGGTTTTCCTCATTCCTGCACTGAATAGTGGTTAGGGTGTACCAACGTAAGTCGTTCCTGGGCGCAAATGCGGCCTGCTTAATAATAATATGCCGCCCCCTCTCCCGCACAAGTCTCCGACTTCTGGGCTAATCCCTGTGATTAGAATGAGGGGTAGAGATATTATTATATATTATTATTATTATATAACATTTGCTATAGTGACATAGTTAATTTGTTAAACCTTTACACACTGCTTGATACATAGAAATGTGTAAAAATATACACAATCTTGTGTGGACATCGATTAATATGTCTTATTTATTTATTTACATTACACTGTTCAACAGGTACAAGAAACCCAATTACAGAACAGGAAAACACAGAACAATATGCATATATAAAAGTAATAGTTAAAAGCATATACAAACAAACACTAAAATTAAAATCAACTTAATCATATTAGCACAGAATATATAGCTAATATATTTTCTGTGATATTAGGTATTGTTGACGTTACAATTGTTACAGATTACAAAGATATGAGAATATTTAAGAATATTAGTGCGGGCGGCGGGTAGATAGAATGTTAAATTTCCTCTAGAACTAGGTCTGCGGACAACAAAAAATAATTGAACATGAACTCTTGGCAATCTGCTGAATTATGTATCACTTTATGAAGAAAAATCTAAGAGCAATAATTTACGTCTAATTTCAAGAGAAGGAGCAGAATGAGTTTTAAAACCCATCGTGTGGAAATCAATGGGAGGGTAAAGACCATCCGATTTAAAGCTCAAATATTTTAAAAATCTACGTTAAACTGATTCTAATTTATTAATGTGAACAACACACAAGAGAGGCGTGTTCAAGTTTAGATCTAATGAAACTGAAATAAAGAAGTTTAATTGTGTTACTATCACCTCAACTACGTTACTAGTCACGACAATTGTGGACGATAAAACCATATGCTCTGTTTGCATCAGAGACAGCAGCATCAATATGGCCACTGAAAGACAATTTTCCATCAAATAAAACCAAGATCTCAAAACACTCTTGGGCGCGACAACACAATATTATCAACACTGTAATTAAATGTTACGCCAGTTAATTTATTTGAAAAAGACATAACATTATACTTAGTGGTATTTTGTGTTAAAATATATAATTATTTTTATTGCAATGCATTTTATGTCTTAAGGCTGGGATTTTGTATACATATTTTTACCGTATTACAGGGTTTCAAGTGAGGACACAGAACTCCAAGAAAATTGAAATAATTGGTTATTATTATATATCAACGTATTCACAAAGGTTCCCGCTAGTACGTGAGATAATTTTCATTGCTCATAAAATCACAAGAATAATTAAAATAAATGTTAAAATACCTCAATTTTAGCCACACAGTTACTACGCCAATATGTCGCAATTACGGCAAAATTATCACAGCCACAGCCACCAAATTACTTCACTCACTAGCCAGGACATATAGGACAACTTGTGTTTCACTTTCAGAATAATATTTATTGCTAATTTTACATTTTGTGTCCTCGAGTAAAATCATAACATATATCACGGCTTCCATTTTTATGTATGTCAAAATGCACGATAAACTTCAGGAACGTTGTGGTTCGGGCCTATACAGTTTGTATACTGTCTCATAGGCTTCATTGATTCGCCGTTTTGCTCACTCGGGCTGTGCAATTTCTATTCTATTGCAAAGTCTATGTCTTAACCTCCTCTACTACGTCCCAAACTGTGTAACCGACATTTGAAACACCCTACACCATAGACAATATTTTATTCCGTTTTTGTGTGAGTTAGCAGATCCAAAGTGCAATATCGATTGGAAATCGAGTAACTGTAGTCGGTGATTTATAAATTTACCGTTCATTAGCGAGATACGTGATCATTATGCGGGAACATTATCCTATAAGTTGAACAGCGTCGATTAACCATCGTTATTCAGCATTCGGCCGAAGCTCAAATAAAATTAAAATAGGATCACGGCAGTGGAACAAAACAAACAAATAAAGATAGATTGGTAACGGCCGCAAACAAATTCGTTTAGACCGCATTTGCTAACAGGCCCTACGTTATTCAAGTTAGCGGTGAAAATTGAAGTTCCGGGTCACTGATCGCCGAGAGGCCACTAGGTAGGCTCGAACGCATAGTGCGGGCGGCGCCGCTCTCGTTCCGGTATTTCAGCTTTAACAACTTTGGAATAAATGCTGCCATTTAACATTTCATTCGAAAATTGAAACGGGAGAATTATCCGCCGATTTCCGGGTACAAATCGGTGGCACCTGTATAAATAGACCGGTATTCTATACTTACGGGATGTTTACGAACTTCCCACCTAGCAATTTGTTATTTTATAGGGCAAAGTGAGGAGAAATGGACCACTGTTTCATAAATTAATTATTATTTCTTTATTTAAACATAAAATAATCTTTGTTGCAGCTAAATGATAATAATAATAATAATAATGTTTATTTAATAATTAGCAAATAAATACAATAAGAAATAATTACTGAAGCATAAACATTGGAGAAACCCACAAAGAAAGATCTGTACGTGGGTTAATGATAACAAAGATCAATGCTCACTTACGTTACAAACTTAAAAAAGTTTATATTACAAAAATAAAAAAGGTATTATATAAAATATATATACAGGCTGTTAAAAAAGACTGTAAAATATTTAAGGAGGTAATAGTATGAACCAAAATAAGCAGAAAAGTCTCAATAAACATGGGTCCGCAAAGTAACGGTTGCGGAGATATGGAATATTTTATGTTCTTTAGCCCTTTTTTTATTTTGCAAAAGCGTTGTTTATTTTCTTAAAATAGTTGCTTGCTGTTTAGTGAAACAAACAGTACGTATTTGACAGTTGTTCTCAGTGCACAAGTTTTCTTTTGCTAGGGCTGGTTACTCTAACGCAGAATTAACAGACATGCATTTAATGTATGGTCGTGCTAAAGGGAACGTCACCGAGGCGCGACGTCTTTATGTTGACGCTTATCCAAATCGCCAGATTCCTTCACAAGGCATGTTTGGAAGAATTCGCCAGAGACTGCGTGATACTAGCTCCTTGAGCAAACAGTGCCATTTATTCGGAAGACCAAGGTCGGTATCCACTCCTAGAGCAGAAGAAAAAATTCTAGCACTGGCAGAGCAGAATCCAGGCACGAGTGTGCGGAGAATATCAGCCGAGGTAGGAATTACTGGTCCTCTTGTTTGGAGAATCCTTTACGAGCAACTGCTTTATGCATACCATGTGCAACGAGTACAGGCCTTAAATCCAATAAATGATCATCAAGCACGTTTGGTTTTTGCCGCTGGTTTCTACGTCATGATGCTGAAGACCCTCGTTTTCTTGCAAACATTATTTTTACTGATGAGGCCGGGTTCACAAGAAATGGAGTGTTTAATTTTCACAATACGCATATTTGGGCCGACGAAGATCCTCATGCTCTAATAGAATCTGGACATCAGGCACGTTTTCCATTAAACATTTGGATGGGTATTGTAAGTGACAGGTTTCTAGGTCCTGCTGTTTTACCAAACCGATTAACAGGCGCTGCTTACCTCAACTTTCTGCAGAACACACTGTATGAGTTTTTGGAAGACATTCCTTTGAATCAGAGGCAAAAAATGTGGTTCCAGCATGATGGTGCTCCAGCTCATTTTTCCATAACCGTTAGAGAACATTTACGCCAACCTTTTCCACATAGATGGGTAGGAAGGGCCGGACCTGTTTTATGGCCTCCAAGATCGCCTGATATGAACCCTCTAGATTTCTTTGTTTGGGGATATTTGAAGACATTAGTGTATGGTACATAGCCTGGAAAAGCTGCAGCTACGGATTAATCAAAAGTGTCAAGAAATCCAAAGGGTGTTTTTGAAAGAGTTCGAATATCGTTGAGACGAAGATGTCGTGTCTACTTGGAAATTGACGGAGGGCACTTTGAACATCTTCTGTAACTTTGTTTTTTGTTTATTAAAAACTTCCTTTGTCGGTTTATTCCTAATAAAATAAAATGTTTGAAAAACAAATAGTGGTCCGTATCTCCGCAACCGTTACTTTGCGAACCCATGTTTATTAAGACTTTTCTGATAATTTTGATTCATACTATTACCTTCTGAAATATTTTACACTCTTTTTTTAACACCCTGTATATGTGCTTCGGTCCATAGTGGAGGAGAGATGAACCATCTAGTGATCAAGAGATGGACCGGCAAATTTATCGCCTTTTTTGCGTGCAAGTAAATTGCCACACATTCGGAACAGAATTTCAATGGAGGTACAGCCTTCGTGCAGCCACCGAGAACATGCTACACACTTTAGCCATCTTCCTTCTCTTTTGTAACTCTGTAGTCTTCTTTGCATCCCACGCATTCACTTTCAAAATCAGTGAAACATTCATCTGATGACGAATAGATGAAATCGTTGAATGCTTTGTTTCTGGAATCTGAGGAGGACTTCTTTCTAAGCTTTTTTTTCGGCCGTCTTCGTTTACCTTTATGTTCTAGTTGTTTAATAATTTTCCTTTTGATTGTATTTTCTTTTCGTCTTCTTTCTTCTATATACTCGAGAGCAGTGATTTCCCCTAGTACCTCTTTTATAACCTTTTTTATTACCTGCGTGACTACTGGCACTGGAGTGATGACATCCAACGCTTTTGCAGGAGCTATTTTTGCTTGGAATATCATCTTGTTTTTACAACAATATCAGGTCTCTGCCGTAAGAATGACTGCAACCATCTGTAGCCAACTTTTGCATACCATCAAGATATAGAACTGAAAATACATAATTCTCATAATTTTTTAAGGTATACGTTTATTAGGTTTGGTATTTAGCATTTATCTTGTTTACCTTTAAATTGTGAGGTTTTCCCTAGACAAACAGCTAAATTGTAAGCCATTTCTCTTATTTGCTTTGCTAAACCAATTGCCTGTAACTTTTTAATGTGATTGCAAGCTTTGCTTCAGCCTCACTACCAAGCGCCGAATCTGGACCAAGACGATTTGTTTTTTCAGTTTGATCGTTTTAGAGTCTGCGCTTTAACGTAGTTTTGGGAATGCTAAATGTTCAGGTGGTTTCATCAACTCCCATTCCTTCTAATTTGGCTACATTTACAGTCGATATTAAATTCAGACGTGCATTCTTCTCATGGAGTAGTGTTCCTTTTACGTTCAAAAAAATTTGGCATGATTCTGAAATAAGTATAGATATTAATAGCTGGTCCATCTCTCCTCAAATTCGATGGTCGACCAGTAAATTTCAGCTTTTTGAAGTGTAATGCGGCTAGATTTTAGGTTAGGATATCAGATAAAAGCTGAAATGTTTGAAATACCCAAATAAATTTGATTATACTTACCTAATTAACTCCAAACTGTCAAATGAAATTGATGTTATGCAGTGTTGCCACCCTGAAAATTTTTTCGGTAATACATCTTCATAAACATTGTAATAGATTTGGCTTTTGTAATAAATAATTGGTCCAGTAAACAGACGGTAAGACACTATAAAAAAATAACGATTTATTGTGATTCACCATATTTACTGTCAAATTTGAAAATGTTTAGCATGTACCTGTAGATTAGCTTAAAGAAGGCACATGAATTTTCTTTAATAAAATACTTAGGGACTTTATTTACAGAAAAAATATAAAAAGTGCAAAATAAAATATGTAATCACAGATATTGTGTTGGAAATTTATCTAAAAAATTTAAAATTCAATGTGTTTATGTCGACTGCTACAGTAACAGTGAATTTATTTATTTTTCAAAGTTTTTAATTGACCCATAAAGATCAAGGATAAATCTGAAGTGCTTCATAATATTTGTTGTCTAAGTATTCACAAATTCCGGATCACACCTCTTCATTCTCAGTCAGATCGAATGGTGGAAAGATTAAATAGAACTATTCGAAACTTCAGAACTACCGTCAATCAGAAGCCGACAAATTGAGCCTTTATATTTGCATTAGTCTGTAGAGCAGCAACTTGTGAACCAATGTTAAAGTACCAGCCAACCAATATGATTTTTCATATAGAACTACTTCTACCAAAAGGTCTTATTAAAGTTAAGAGATACGAGGAAAATAGCAGATCGAAACTGACAGAATGAAGACCAGATATGACAAGAGTGCCAACTACATTATGTTCCAAGGGAATGAGAAATTTTACTGCACCTAGAAAGGACCAGTACCAAATCTTTTAAATTGCAAATATATTAGAAATACTATTAGAACGCTGTGTCCAAGTTACATAATATGGTGTATTGAATTCAGGAGAATCTCTAGGCCCACATATATATTGTTCATATACAGGGTGTCCTTGAAATGTAGATCGATTAACATCATTTCGAGAAGGTTATACGAATAATGCAGCAACATGATCCATAATATAAATTTAAAGTATAATATAAGTATACACATTTGATTAAAAATTAATTAAATGTGTCATGGAATTGTAAAATGTAAGTGTTTATTTTAATTCATAAATCAATATACTTAAAATTATCTACATGTTAAAGTTTTACATGAAATTAAGATCATAAGAAATAGGTGATGTCCAACGATGTTTGTTTTAATAATGGTTTTCAACAAAAAAAATTAAAGTTGATTTCAAATAAGAAAACAGCATAGTGGCATTTAAGAAAACAAAATTGGTTGCTATGATATCAATTTAAAAGAAGTTTTATAAAATGTTTTATTTTGATACTATTGCTTTTTTGTAGACTTCGAATATAATAATAACTAATAAATATTTCCCTAAGTATACAAGATAAAATTAACTATTAATCACTAATTAAATATAAGTATTTATTTCAATGAAATGAAGGGCTAATATATTATACACGGGCGCTTATGGAGATACTATATCTGACAGTATCAACAAAAATGATTCATTCACGGGGCCTTTGACAGAGTAAACTAGAAGGAACAAAATTACACAGTCTAAGGGCTTCAAATTGACCGATGGAGCTCCCAGGGTATGTTTAGCAAGTAGTTCAAGTGAAGGAGGTGAATATAGGGTCAATTTATTTAATGGAGAGGTTAAATGTGTACTGTGTGCACGATACGTACTCCTGACCAATATATAAACACATATTTGATACAAACAGAATTGTTAGTTCTAAAACAGGAATCTCATTTTTGTATACCGGGTGTTTAAGAATTATGTTAAGAAAAACTAGGGGCAGGCTATGTTTAAAAATAAGAATGCCTCGTTTTCGACACAATAGTGTATAGTGAATGGCTATTTTTACGTGTATAAATTTCTGTTGTAATATACGAGTATCAGTGGCGTACGTGCCGTTAAATACTCATTTTTAAACAACAAAAATTATACGCCACTGATTTTTGAACACACGTGTATCACTCTCTCAAGGCTGGGATTTTGTATACATATTTTTACCGTTTAACAGGGTTTCAAGCGAGGACACAGAACTCCAAGAAAATTAAAATAATTGGTTATTATTATATATCAACGTATTCACATAGGTTTTCGCTAGTGCGAGAGATTTTCATTGTCCATAAAATCACAAGAATATTTAAAATAAATGTTAAAATACCACAATTTTAGCCACACAGTTACTACGCCAATATGTCGCAATTACGGCAAAATTATCACAGCCACCAAATTACTTCACTCACTAGCCAGGACATATAGGACAACTTGTGTTTCACTTTCAGATTAATATTTATTGCTAATTTTACATTTTGTGTCCTCGAGTAAAATCATAACATATATCACGGCTTCCATTTTTATGTACGTCAAAGTGCACGATAAACTTATACGGTACGGGCCTATACGGTTTGTATACCGTCCCATAGGCCTCATTGATTCGCTGTTTCACTCACTTAGGCTGTGCAATTTCTTTTCTTCAAAATCCCCGCTTTAAAGCCAAGTTAATTCTACTTAAAACGTGTCCCTTGGAGTTTTTCCTACTGATGCACCGTTTTCGAAATAAAAATAAATTTATTAATCATTAGTTACAATAGACCAATGCTTATAATGGCAATTAGAAAAAACAATAATTTAGGTGGCATGTGTCAGTTTGTCATAAATTTCATGTAATTTAAACAAAGAAAGATAACACAAAGTGTCAAGTAATTTGTTTTTGGAAAGTTTAGGTTAGTTGTAAATGAATTTTTTTACAAAATAAGTTTATGAACATTCGAAAAAATGCTTGCACAAGGTAAGGTCAGAGAATGCATCTTCATACCTTGCTTTATTCGAAATTCCGTTTACTTTTCCATGTTTGTCGGCCAATTCTTCAAGGGAATAATTTACCATATTTACTTATTTTATAAAATCATACTGTGTACAGTTAAAATTCCACAAATAATTTGAATACTATCTGAATATCATTTTCTTTCTAAATTTTACAGCAATTAAAAATTTGAAAAAGTAAAATTTCAATGGCATAAGAAAATATCTGTTTTTTGTGTTTCCTGTTGGACATTCTATTTATTTAAAAATAATGTAATAATTCTAGATTTTAACATTTTAATTCACGACGACCAATGTCAATCAACCGGGAGGTTATTTGGGACTAAATTTTTGCATATACCTTGTATAAATTTGTGCTCTTACAATTATGTATTAATTTCGAACAGCACGGTTTTATAAATATTTATCGAATTGTGTACGTAAATTGTAGAATGTTCATTTCTTTAATGTTTATTTATTTATTTAATTTAAATACATTCCACGGTATAAATCCAGCTACGGGATGAGAAAACAGTACAGTATAGAGTATACAGTGAAGTTTAAAAGTTGATAATATAAAATTATTTGTTTCTTCAGATTATTTAAAAGCGTGTATTATTTTTCTACCCAAAAGAAGAGCATTAAATTACATGATTGGATAGTTTTTGTAGAATATTTTCTTTTGAGTGAAAATCAAGTTATTTTGTATATATTTAATAAGTAACAACTTGCTATGATAATATGATATTTGTTATTTATTTTTGTATTTATTTCCATTTAGTTAATTAAAAATGATTTTGACTGAATTTTTGAATCATATAATTTAGTATACAGTTTAAAAATTATGATTTCACTACTCAACAGTATTTTTGGCTTTGAAAATGCCACATTCTATCGCCTTCAGGCCAAAAGTTCTTTTCTGGGTATCATTTAATATACCTTTTCATATTTTTCAAATACACTTGCAAAATTTCAATTCGGTTAAACGTTTTTTTTTTACAGAAAATTCATATATATATATATCCCTCTATCCACCACTGGAATTAATATGCAAAAGTTTCGCCGCAACCTGACGATTTTTTTGTTGTCGGCGGTTATTTCGTAATAAATAAATAAATATCTATAACAAAAATTAAATTCAACACCCTGTATATCAGAAACAAAGCGTTTTAGAACCCATACTAATACGAACTTTTAGTCCCAAAATGAGATCATCTAAAGACTCTTGAAGTCCTGCTATTTAAAATTGAGACACCCTGTATTTAACTTGATACATTTTTATAAACGTCCGAAACTAAAAACCAATCAACGACTTCCATTTTTGTTCCCTATCGAGCAACCTTTGAAAAATCTCCTTTAATGATGGTCTGACGCTTCAAAATTGGCTTGTTTAATTCAACGCTTCCAAGTCATGATACATAGAGCTCAGTGTTTAAAAAGTGAAGAAGAATACTGATCTGAAAAATAATGTGTTATATGTAAAAAAACTGCTTGTCTACCATTTTTCCGATATTTTATATTTTAATTTAATTGGAATAAATTAATTTTGAACAAGTAAATGGAACAACCTTTTTATATCAATTAATGAATGATAATATTGATGCTAGCATTAACTTTATACTGAATTTCCTCTCATCAACAATGTATGCATTTCTAAGCGGTACGACCTCAAATGAACGTGTAGTGTACTCACTCTACGTGAACAGATTGCAGTTTCATATGACTACTACAGAGCTAAATTAGGTCACATCGTTGCCTCGCATATGATAATTAATTAACTTTGTATGTGATACATTTTTATTTTATATGTTTTTCCATAGCATTATGGAGAGCCAATCATTTATATTCAAAATATATATATTTCACTATAAAACTGAAAATAACAATATGTAGAGGAGACCAGGTACGAAAGTAACATATTTTTGAAAACCGGATAAATAAAAAATTAACAAAGTTATATAAATTTATTTACTATAAGTCGTTTTCTTGGCATTTTGTATATAGAAGAAAAATAATTTTGAAGTAATTAAAGTTCATATTGATGAACAATTAATAAAAAAGTAGAGAGTGTACGTCGTTACAACCTACCCAATGGTATGGGTCAAAAGTAACAGAACATGGGGACGTTTGTAACATATGAATAATAGGTAATAACTAGGTATAGAAAGTTAGTATTTCTTTATTGATTATACCTATATAAAAGTAAGTTGTAGTACAGGCACATAATATATTTTTTTATTTGAAAATAAATAAATAAATAAAAAAATTAAACAAAAATATAAAATAATAATATTTTTTTTTTGGTAATAACAAAGAGTCCTATTCTTGTCTGGCTTTGCACGGTTGTCTATCGCCAGATTCGTCCATATTCCATATTTGGGATGCACCAAGTTTTTCCCAATCCATAACAATTTTTCCCACAATCTGTTGTTCGTTGTCCTTTGTTAGACATCCTAAATAAAGAGAATTAATTTGTATATTCCCACACAGTATAACAAATCCTGAAGTATAATTATCTGGATATCTACAGAATTATCATTTTAAATATGACAAATACGATCATAAGTATTAAATATGAGGAACGGTTGTAACATGTTACAATCGTCCCCCTATGGCATTGTTACAATCGTCCCATTATGCATTTTTCACGCAATTGACAGGATACTTGCTTAAAACTTTTTTTAACGATTATTTTTAATTAAAATACCATGCTTAGGTTATAGCCAATATTGGTATTAACTGAACAAGCCAATAAAATAATTCAAAATAACGTTCAGTTCTAGGATTATGATAGATTAAGATAAAGAATGAAAACTTACTTCGCATATCATTTTGCACCGTGCAGCTCTTAACTCGAACTAAAACGCACTACGGATATTGTTGTTCAAATAAGTTAATGTAGCCGACTATGATGATATAATATCATAGACAAACCTCTTTAGAAATGCAAGGCTTACTGTTACAACCAACCCGTGTTCCTTTCATACCCGGTCTCCCCTATATGCTGTTAAATGCGTATACATTTTTTTATGCTTCCTGCAATATTAAAACTTCTATAGAATTTAATTTCCGTATTTTTGCAGTATTAGTGGCACTACTGATAGTATATACATATGGACTGTTTACATAATTTCCTGTTATATATTAGAGGAAACATGCTTCTTAATATATCCGAACAGTGTACACAGAAAAAGAATATTTTAACTTAATGAATAGTATTTATTTGGTACATTTGGCTCGTTGAAGCATATATAATTTGAACCGCAACTTGTTCTTTGTTTAAGTGAAATAAATTTACATTATGTAAATGAAAGTATGCCAAATGGTTGTGAGATTCTACAGGATGATATTTTTTCGTGAAGTCAAATATGGTATATGCATGATGCCGCCACATCACATTGTTCTGTTTTGGCACGAAAGAAAAGAAGTGTATGAGAAAATTGGATAGGATGGGGCGGTCCTCGGTCATGGTCTCCTAGGTACCCCCATTTGGCATGTCCAATGATGTAAGTCCTACAGTGCAATCTATATCCAAATTTGAGCTAAATGTCTTAAAAATTACACGAGCTGAAGAGAAAAAACTAAAAAAACATAAACATTTCAACGCATGAAGCGTTTTCTGACATAGGCACTCTTAGTCATGAAATAAGCCAAAGAATTACCCCCATCCCTTATGTACATTATAGTTAGGAACACCCTGTATATGATTCAATACAAATTAACTGTGGGTCCGTATAATTGTGTTAATCTTCTCAGTATTTATTATTACTGGCTATTTGG
Organism: Monochamus saltuarius; assembly: GCA_025584915.1. Classification (NCBI taxonomy): domain Eukaryota; kingdom Metazoa; phylum Arthropoda; class Insecta; order Coleoptera; family Cerambycidae; genus Monochamus; species Monochamus saltuarius. Next base: position 58,889,746 of record CM046724.1, read on the forward strand.
TGGAATATTTGAAAATATAAAATGCTCTTAATCAGGATAACATAATATATTATGGTTGAATTGTAGAATAAAATATATTGAATTATTGCAGATATAATAAAATGTTAATTCTAAATTATTTTTGATGCATGATATAACAAAATTGTCACAAATAAAATAACCTGAAACCAGCGCATGCGCCAAAATCTAGAATATTTAAAATTTCTATTATTTTTAACTATAATTGTTTGATATTTTGTTCATACTATTACTATCAAATTATTTTATTTATTAAACATTTTCTGAATTTACTCTGTGATCAAACAGTATTAAAATGCATTTGTGAACTGATTTATTGATGATAAGTTGTAATATAACAAACATAATATTGAAAGTTGTATGATGATATGGGTGGTAAAAGTGCATTTTTAACACAAATATCATACAATAATTTTTCTACAAACAGCATTAAAAAGAATTATCTCGGGTAGAAATAAGTTAAGGTTTAAATGGCATCGAAGGCAATATATAAAATTTTCGAAGTGGGCACTTGCGAATGATATAGAGTTACCATGGTGGCAACCATTGTTGTATTCATCATTTATGAAAATGTTGTGTCTTTTTGCCCTTAAAAAGTATAAATACAATATGATAAAGAACAATACATTTGAACAAATTGATGAAGTGGCCAACGGAGCTACTTTGGACTTATTACCAAGAAAATCCCGGATTCAATATGAAATTGCATACAATAAGTTTGTGAAGTGGTGTGAAGAAAAAGGCGTTCCTGGAAAATATACTGAAAATGTATTCTTGACCTATTTTGATGAGAAATCGTAGGTTTCGAAATCTTCATCTCTATGGTTTAATTATTCTATGACTAAAGCTATGTTACGAATAGTGACGTAGATGTCAGCAAGCATTTTAAACTCATTGCGTTTCTGAAGCGCCAGGAGAGGGTTATCAACCCAAAAATTCAAAGATCTTGACCAGAGACTAAGTTGAACAGTTTTTGAAGTGCGCACCGGATGACGAGTATCTTATGATGCAAGTAGTTACCATTTTGGTAATATTTAGTGCCTGCCGTAGAGAGGAGCTTTGCCAGTTGACTCTCGACAACTTGGAAATTGTGGGCATTTCAGTTCAATATTAGTTATGATATACTAAACTACTACTAAACTAAAGCCAAGGTTCCACAAAATTTCACTATCGTTGAAGAATTTTATTTGGTTCTTTGTCCAGCAAATGTGGAACATCGGATGCGTGGTAGAATTGTGGAAGGATATAATTTTTCAAATTGTGTGAATTGTAATATAAGTGTTCATGTTAATAAAGAAAATACAAATTGAATGTAGGGGAGACCAGGTACGAAAGTAACAAATTTTTGTAAAGCCGGATAAATAAAAAATTGTAAAAAAGTTATATAAATGTACTTACTATAAGTCGTTTCCTTGGCATTTTATATATAGAAGAAAAATAATATTGAAGATATAAAAGTTCATATTGATGTACAATTAATAAAAAAGTAGAGAGTGTATGTTGTTACAACCTACCCAATGGTATGGGTCAAAAGTAAGAGAACATGAGGAGGTTTGTAACATATTAATAATAGGTAATAACTAGGTATAGACAGTTAGTATTTACAAGGTATTTGTTTATTGATTATACCTAAATAAAAGTAAGTTGTAGTGCAGGTACATAATACATTTTTTTATTTGAAAAAAATTAATAAAAAAATAGAATAATGAAACAAAAATATAAAATGATTTTTCTTTTGGTAATAACAAAGAATTCTATCCCTATCTGGCTTTTGCATGATTGTTACGCCAGACTCGTCCATATTCCATATTTGGGATGGACCAAGCTTTTCCCAATCCATAACAATCTTTCCCACGACCTGTTGTTCGTTGTCTTTTGTTAGACATCCTAAATAAAGAGAATGAATTTGTATATTCCCACACAGTATAACAAATACTGAAGTAATTATCAGGATATCTACTGAATTATCATTTTAGACATGACAAATATGTTCATAGGTATTAAGGTATTATTATGAGGGACGGTTGTAACATGTTACAATCGTCCCCCTATGGCATTGTTACAATCGTTTATTACGTATTCTTCAGGCGATTGACAGGATACTTGCTTACAACTTTTTTTAACGATTATATTTAATTAAAATACCATGCTTAGGTTATAGCCAATATTGGTGTTAACTTAACAAGCCAATAAAATAATTCAAAATAACGTTCAGTTTTAGGATTATGATAGATTAAGATAAAGAATGAAAACTTACTTTGCATATCATTTTGCACCGTGCAGGTCTTAACTCGAACTAAAACACACCATGGATATTGTTGTTCAAATAAGTTAATCTAGATTTTACTGCCGACTCTATGATGATATAATATCATAGACAAACCTCTCTAGAAAGAAAATAGGCTTACTGTTACAACCAACCCGTGTTACTTTCGTACCCGGTCTACCCTATTGCAAATTTGCTGTCATAATTTGTCATTTGTATTAAGACACTAGTAAGGTGCTGTGGGGTAAATGCAATAACGGGGCAAATGTAAGAATGCACAAGAAAAAATCATTGAAACAATAAAAATAGCGACATCTGACAAACTGGAAGCTCAATAGTCTATTTAATATATAAATTATTAAAGCCACCTACATTACCGGCTTAGTATTAGTTGGCAGTGATATTTGTGGTTAGAGTGTGTTCTAATTGTCAGACGAGTATAGTGCTGTCATTTTAATGTGGAATATAGAGTGAAAATTGTGATCACAGAAACCTGGTAAGTTGAAAAATGATGTCAATAGGCTTTATTTACACACTCCAATGATACTTTTGCTAAAGTTTTAGCTTAGTGGATTTTTTATTGCTATGTTACATTTACCCCGAAAAATTGAGTACTAGGGGTTAATGCAACAATTTTGTTGGGGTAATAGTAACATATGTGTTACATTTACCCCATATTTATTCCTTTTCCTTGTTGTAGCTTAAATGACTTAAACATGGTACGCCATTATATTAAGAAAAATAAATGCTCAAAATATGCTCAAGAGAATTTGAATTTAGCAATAGATGTTGTTAAGCTTGGGAGAAGTAGTATATACGCTGCTTCTAAACGTTATGAAATTCCATACCCAACACTTTACTCACGAGTAAAAGGAACTAGAGGGAAAATCAGTAAACGTAAAGGTCGTCCGATCACTATTCCTTTGGAACAAGAGACAAAACTGGCAAATGGTATTAAATGTTTGAATAAATGGGGTTTTGGCTTATCAAGAAAAGAGATTTTAGAACTTGTGGGAAGGTATGTGAACGAAAATCAAATAAAAAGTAGTTTTAATAATGGTGTGCCTGGAGAGGATTGGTTCCTCAATTTTAAACAACGACATCGACTGAGTCTAAAAACTCCACAAAATGTAGAATACTCGCGTCGAAAAGCAATGGATCCTTTTATAATATTTGGATATTTTGATCTGCTTAAAACAAAAATGGATGAACTTGACTTGCACCAAAAACCATCACACATTTGGAACTTAGACGAGACTAGTTTGTCCTTGGATCCTAGAAAAAGCAAAGTGTTGGGTGAAATAGGACAACCAACTTCCAGAACAATCAGTACTCCTGGTAAAGAAAATGTGACCATTCTTGCAATGTGTAATGCTAATGGAGAAAAGGCTCCTCCATTAATAATATACAAAGGACGTCATCTGTGGAATCAGTGGGTTGCCCCAGATGACTCTCAATTCCAGGAACGGTATACGCTGCTACACAGAAAGGATGGATGGAGACTGAAGTCTTTAAAAATTATTTTATAAAGGTGATTATTCCAGTTGTAGGTTGCAGAACACCAGCTTTAATCATTTTGACGGACACAGCACCCATATTAATGTAGATATAATTGAAGCAGCAATTAACGCAAACATTACGATTATAAAGTTACCACCACATTCGTCACACCTTTTACAACCGCTTGACTTAGCGGTCTTTAGACCTTTTAAGTTAAAATGGGACGAAAAACTTATTACGTGGCAGAGAAAACATATTGGGCAAAAATTACCAAAACATATATGTTCTGTGTTTTTAGGCGAAACTTGGAAAGCAATAAATCCCCAAGTTATTATGAATGGATTCAAAAAGCTGGAATAATGCCCTTTAATAACAATATTATCCTGAAACGGCATTTCCTCAAGATTCATACCAGAGATGGCTAAATATACAAAACTCTTCACTTGAGCCACATATTACTGCAGACAGTGAAAATCCACTCCTGAATCGAGCACTTCAGAAAACAGAAATCTATCAGTGCCTACTGAATCAAAAACTGTCAATAAAAATGTAGAAATGCAACTGGAAGCATCATGTAGCTCATCCTTTAATGTGACAAAGAGTTTTGAGGACTTACTGCTGTCAACAGTTCGTCAAAATCCTAATCCTGAAAAACAAAGACGGACTAGGGTGTGCCTAGGATCAGAAGTTTTGACAACTGCAGAAGTTTTGAGGCGCCTACAGGAAAAACCTACTTTGAATAGAGTACTAGTAAAAGGAGGTAAAAAGAAAAAGAAACGCAAAGAAAAATCAGATAGTAGTGATGACGATATTGATGAAAATATAATAATATATGACGAGTCTGATGAAGAAAACCTTCAGGACATAGTAGACCACGAAGTGGAAGAACATGAGTATGAAACTGAGTGTGAAACTGAAATTGGCATTGGAAAGTATGTGTTAGTTAAATACAGCACCAAAAAATACTCAAAGTACTTTGTGGGAGAAATACTGGATAAAGAAGATGATGGTTGGGTGATAAAATTTTTAAAATATAGTAACGACAAATTTTATTGGCCTAACCAGGATGACATCGATGTTGTACAAACAGATGATATTGTAAGAATTCTTCCTCAGCCCACAGTAGAACGCAGAGGAATATTAACTTTCCACATTACATTTGAAGGCTATAAACTTGAGTAGAACTTCTTTATTGTTTTCTATATATTAATATGTACTTAAGTAAGCTTCATAATAAGATTCTATTTTCGTTGAGTTCTTTAAGATTTTTGTCAAATATGTGTAAGTTCTAAAAGCTTGTATCATACAGAATATATTTTTATATTTTAATAGATTGCATCCAATTCTTTTATTTTATTTTGAATGTGATGTTATATATATTTCAGCGTGCCCCTTAATAAAAAAGTTCATATCTTTTTAGTTTTCTGAATTTTTAACGAATCCAACTCCATATTTTTAGAATACTATATATTTATCACTTTTGCCCCGGTATATATTAATATGTGAATGAATGCATTCTTGCAGACCAATGTTACATTTGCCCCAATTTATGGGGCAAATGTAATATACCTAACACTCTTTTAAAAATACAATTTTTTCCCACATTAACTTTTTGATCTAGTGCAAGTAGGAGGATGTTCACAATTTGCTACTGTATTTAGAAAAAATTTTAAGCTTTTAACTTTCCAAACTCTTTTTATAGCAAATCAACAAAGTTGAACTATTCAAAAACTACATTGCTTTTACCCCACTGCACCTTACTTTAAATTGATTGGCAATATTTTTAATGCTACAAGGGAGTATTTGTAGAAATTAACAACCACAACTACTGTACAAAGTGGTTAATATGTTTAATTTTTTATGATCAGTGCATGTAATACCTGAACTTTGTATATAGGTAAGTTTGGTTAAATTAAATATTTTGAGACCCTCTACATGCACCTGCTCTGTGTCCGTTCTTATGCGGAACAGTCGGTATAAAATATTAAGTCAATATAATTTATTCGTAGCATGTCATCATTAATGGATACGGTATACACTGACAATATTCATGAAATGACCTTATTAGTTTCAATTTTTGGCCATAGTTGACCATAGTCATCTAAGTGTGTAAGTAAAACGCTTGGTAAAACTGTAACTGAAGATTTACATTACAAATTCATAAGGAATTGCTGCTATAAGCAAAGTTTAGAAATTATTCATTATCTAGGTAAAGCTCGAATTTATTTAATAAAAGTCGGATATGGATCTGCTATTTCCAATTATTCAATACAGAGAGAATACTCAAAAAAGAAAAAAGTTTGATTTATATCTCGAAAAAGCAGTTTTAATTACGTATACATTTGTCTATCTTTAATTTTCGATCTTTCCCATTCTTCCCTAAGTAAAAAGCACAAAATAGAACAGGAGGCAGAATATTATGTGGATTCAAAGATACAGTACAATCTATTGTAAAAATAATGGCAGTTGTTGAACTACTGAACGTTCTGAGTAAAAATTTCATTACATTTCTATTGGTGAGTGGAACGACTAAGGACTATGTTAAAAGTCGAAAGCATATTTCATTACAAATACGTCGTCAAATTCATTTTAAACAGCGCCATTATTATTGCAATAGATTGAGCGTTGCACAGGTATACTTGATTACCATAAACGTTTTTTAATTTAGTTGGTCAGCCGTTAATATTTAATTATTTTTTATATCACACTCATTCACCACAGATGCTCATTTAAGAGGATTTTAATGCCGCCAGTAATTCTGGGGTCTCATAATAATAATTACAATTGAGATTAAATGTTCCGACGTCACTACCCTGATATTTATTTCTCGTGTTTAATCACAATTTACGAATATAAGTGCGGCAATTTAATCCGGGAGCAAATTACACTTATCTGTTGTTACACAGTAAAAAATAACAGTGAATAAGTTCAAACTTATTTATGAGTGAATTCATTTGGTGTTGAATTTTGAGTAAAGGAGGAGCCGGTTTTCGGCCCTTTTTGTTTTTTCTTAAAAAAAAATTTTTTTTTCGCTAGTAAGTATAAGTCATAAACAATAGATTTGACCCTAAGCGGAAACTCAAATAGCCCCCCCCCCCCTTATTCACTACACAGTCCTATTATCTCCACAGTTCCTATGATAAAATAATAGGGTAGCATAAACACCTTGTAAGTGACTAACTATTTGCCAGACTACTACCTTTGAGCCATTTTACATATTAATTCACTCATATGCTGCCCCCCCAAACAGTACCCCTCCCTCCCCCGCTGATTTTATTGAAACTACTCTAGCATTACCCAGAAACAACGACGTGGACGTGGTAGGTATTTGTTTCTTTTGGGGTGCTTATAAATAAAAATTAGTGGGGGGAGCAGGGTATGAGTGAATTAATATGTAAAAAGACTCAAGGGTAGTAGTCTGGCAAATAGTTAGTCACTTACAAGGCGTTTATGCTCCCCTATTATTTTATCATTTTTATGTGGAGATAATAGGACTGTGGAGTGAATAAGGGGGGGGGGGTATTTGAGAATGCGGTTAGGGTGAAATCGACTGTTTATGATTTATACTTATTGGCGAAAAAAAAACAGAAGTTGCCGAAAACCGGCCTTAGAGGCTCTCCTCCTTTAACATTGTAAAAAAGAAATGAGCTTTTCTACACAATATTTGGTTAGGTAAACAAAAATATATGTGAGTGAGAACATACTGTGTAAAAATAACACCAACCGTTGTAGTTTAGCTGTATATGATAAGTCACTGCTGTTTGTGGATGATAATTATAAGTGTATTATTCTAACCCGATCATGGAGTGCAAGTGTAAATACGTTTTTAAATTACAATTTGCATAAAAAAGTATGGTGTAAACTGGAAAGTGAGAATTTGTGTCATGAAGTTAAGATATAAATAGGTAACTAACAATGGCCGTCTTCATCTGATACAAAAAAATTGTTGATTTGCTTCTTATTTCAGAAAACCTACCTTGTGTGTATCGTTACATGATTACCATTTTATTTGATCCTCAACTATTTAGCTATAAAATTTTGGAAAATTGATCAAACGTAGAAATTATTGATTTAAACAGTCTATTGACATTGAAACACTACATCCACTCCCTTTGTAATTTGTGCCAATTATTGAAAAAATAAAAACAAATGCGTACTATTAAGTGACACGTACTCTTCGTACCTACCTTATTGTTTTCCGTTACCAAATCATTTTTGACATTTTAGTGACATATCCTTTCACAAATAAGCCATTCAATTTCAGAATATTGTATTGTTTATCATATACAGTTTTATTGAAGCTGAAGTTGCCGTCCACTAGGAGGTACAGATATGAATGCGGTTACATCTAAAAATATTATGCCATAAGCTTAAGCAATTTTTTGTTTGCTCCATTACAATAGAAAACAAGGAAACTTTAATAAAATTAAAGCTTATTATTTCAAGAATTATTATCATAAACAATATTATATTCTCATTTGATAACTTCGTGTTTTATTTCCCACACCAAAATCTGCATGGATATCGGTTAAAAATTTATGAAACAATTATTTTGTAGGGATCACTAAGCACATTTGGGAGTTGTTTACATGATCAGGTTACGCGCGATTTTCCGATACAATTAACTAAAAATAATTGCGTATCATCTTCCGCACACTAACATGTTTCCCATGATCCATATTGATGGATATTCCATCGAAATAAATCCTTTGTTCGCAATATCAGTTAACTTGATTTCATTTCGTCTAATGCTTGGATGTAACAATTATGGCAATTCAGACGGCAGTTTTCCAGTTGAATGAACTCTTGCCTAATTGATATTAATTGACAATTAATAAAAACCAAGGTACACACATAAATCTTTAAAATTATATATTTTTTTAATTTAACTAGGGAGCAAATATTGTTCTAATCAAGAGGATTAGCCTAGAAGTCGAAAACTTGTATGGGACAGGGGACGGCATATTTTTATTAAACAGGCTGCATTTACGCCCAGAAACCTTCTTTACCAATTCAATTTCTTGAGTGTTCTTTGCTACGGATGTTCCTAAAGTTCTTAAGCCGTTCTGTTGTTTCTTTATATTTTCTTCAATTTCCATTGTCTATCCACTGTTGTTATATCTTATTCTGTTTTTTCTATGTCATTTCTGACGTCCTCTTCCCATAACTGGATATCCCTTTTTAATTCTTTCTTGATTGATTTAATTTTTCGTTTAGCATTTTGGCTATGTTGGTCATGTCCACTTTTCTATTTCTATCCAATCTTTATAAGTCTTTTTTTCTACTTGGTTCTAATTTTACAAGATCGTTTTTCCTTGATTCTTCCAGTTTTTCTAGATCGTGTTTTCTTCCTTCTTCTAGTTTTTCTAAATCTTGTTTTCTACCTTCTCTGATGGTTTCTTCTCACTTCTTGCGATCTTCGTCGTGCCTTTTTCTATCCTCCTGTATAGTTTTCATCATTTCCTTTAACATTGTTTGTACTGTTGCCTTCCTTCCACGTCTTCTACTCGTTCCTTGTTCTCCTGCACTCTCCTGTTCAGAGTGAGATTCACTCGACTACTCTCCAACCTATCGTCCACTTCTTAAATCCATTGGATCTTCTTATTTTCTTGTTTTGCTTTGTTTTCCCTCTATTTCGAGCCTCTCGTTGTTGGCGACAAATTTGTTATAAAATGTTACTATAGCACTTTTGTATTACCTTTTACTTTTCTTCCCTGGCTAGCTTAGACTCATTTCGTCTGGGTTGGTGATATTGGTTTCGTCTTGAGTTATGATATTCGTGGTTACGATACCCATTATTAAAACCATTATTGTTAGTATTTTTGTTAAAATCTCGATTGTTATACTGATTAAAATTTGAATGTTATTTGTTATTATCATAGTTTTTACCAGAATTAACATTGTTACTGTATCTAGTATTAATAGTTAAGAAAAGGCCCATGTTTTCAGGAGTTTTGTACAATATGTTGAGTAACTTTATCACCGTGTGAGAATGAAGTTACCTGAAATTGCTTGGTCCACTTTTAGTTCCTTGTATTTGATATAAGTAAGTACTTGCACAATTACCAACTTCTGCTAAACGTAACGTGAAACTAAAATACGGGTATGTTAAGTGTTCGTAAAACATACAACAAAGTTGGAAACTTCAATACAAGGTAAATCAATTACTAGCAGTCGGAGCAAAAATTGTTCGATGATATAAATCTAAGTTATACCTATTAATACTCCAATTTTTCATAAGCTACTTGTCGGTTAAAGTAGAAGATAAGTTCCACGACAGTTTATATCTTGGAACATTTTTATTTCAAGGGTATGAACTTGTACCTACATGCACTAGTACCCAAAATATTTTATATAAATTTATTAATTGCACCAATTTATATTTATTTAAGGGTACTGTGCCAACAACAATGTGCTATGATATTCTCTAAACCTCTTTATATGTGGCATAATTCCAGTTTTTCTTAAGTTTAATTAGGTACCTTGCTACATTTCCGAAAAAAAAAATTATTGAATAAACTCTCACACCAAAAGGATACGTCAAGGATTATATTTGAAACTAAGTATGACTCACCAAAAAATGTTACCCTGAAATAGCAGATAAGTAAAAAATAACGGAAGCACATCACTATCACGCACTTACTTATTTTTTGACGTTTCGAAACATTATATATTTTCTCAAAAATTGAATGTATTATAAGTAAGTGAAGATTGGCAATTTAAAATTTGTTTATCTGCTTTCATAGAAATGTTAAATTAATTTAATTGTATTGTTATTTTTTCATACTATAACTGTAGCCAATAATGATCAACAACAAAATAATTGCAGTATCTCTTAATTTTCTTTCTGATGCATCATCCTGCTTCTCTAAGTTATAGTTAAGATTTATAATAATGATAAGAAATGATTTAAGTTGATAATAAATGAATAGTTAGTTCAAAAGTTATGATGGATTTTTTACGCGCGGGAAATTTTTTCCCACACTAGTTAGGAATAATCGAACTTTTCCTAACTCAAATTACGAGTAGTTAATAAATGTAGGTACAACTTTCCAAAACACTACTAAAAAGAATGTAACCCCCAATTCCTTCACATCGTCGTTTTTTTATTAATATATATAGTTATTATACAATGGGATTATGGAATGCTTAATGCGTCTAGATCAACAATTCTGTATGTGTGATGTGTGTGTCTGCATTCCTTTGACAGGTTAACTTAGATTTGTTCCTACTGTTATATTCATTTTCTAAGCGTCTTTTTATTTCAGATGTTGCATAATTGCCAATGCACAGAAAAATATTTGACGTGAGTCCATAATTGATGTTTCTTTATATAGCAAATCAGTTGGATAGGTAAGTTTTTTATTATACATAATTTTTATAATTCTTTTTTGACTAACTTCTAATTTATTCAAATAAATGTTTCTTACACTTCCCCAACCAATTATACCATACCATATATGCGGTTCTACTAATGCATTATACATTATGTTTACACTCTTGCTATCCATAATATTATTCAAAAACTTAAAAAGGTGAATGTGTACACTGAACTTTTGCGTTACATAATTTATATGTTAGTCCCATCTTATGTGACAGTCTCTCATTATCCCTAAATATTTTGTAAAAGATTTTGATGTTATTTTGAAAGTATTATTACTTGTTATTATTTCTAAAGATGTAAATGATGGTAATGTGTATTTATACGAGGCAAAAGGCACATATACTGCCTTATCCTTGTAGTCAAGCCATTCTTTAATATCTACCATATCATTTTGCACCGTTTCCTTTAAATTGTCCTAGTTATCACATTCATAAAATATTGCAGTGTCGTCTGCAAAGCTGATAATTTTACCTTTTGTTTTAATGCCGTAAAGATTATTTATATAAATTAAAAATAGTAGGTATTATAAATTTTAATGTTGAAGCATAAATTACTTGTATGCTACAAAATGCCATTATTTGGTATTTGATACAGAAATCAATTTCAAATGTAGCACATATTAATGTTCTATTTTTGTAAATACCTCTTTTTGTTCGAGTGTTTAATTATGTGTAATTCAGACGCATTTAGAGCGGCTATGCCGCAGCGAATTCATTAATGTCCCTTTGGGTGAGATTTTATGTTCCATTCCACGTCCCGCTTCCACAATTTACTTGTAATACGAGAACCATCCAGTATATGTGCTCAAAACAAGAGCCATGTAACGCTGTCGGTAGATATTTTTTCACAGCGTGTGGGGTCTTCTGTTTTGTTCAACTTTTGTTTTACTCATTTAGAGAGAATGATAGTATGTTGCCAACTTTTAAAATTAGAGCTACATTGCATCTTATGTAGATAACAATACTGTTTAAAAATATTGTAATTATTATTAATGGCTTTATTAATGTCGTAAAAAAAATATAAAAATAATTCAAAGAATGGCGATATTTACCATAGGGCTCTTCCTTGTAACCATCCAGAGAATTAAGAAAGTACAACAGAACGTACGCTACTGAAATATTACAAAATAACATACCTACAACCAAAGTTTACTGAATAAATATAAGTTATACCACTCTCTGTCGGCACTTTGATGTTTTGAGATCAAAGCCGTACCGCCGCATGTAAATACTGTCGCAAAAAATGGCCAAGTACCAGGAACTTAAAAAATTAGTTTCTTTCCAACTGGGAAATATTTATATACGGGGGACATGCTAAAAGTGTGATGTAAGGCTGCTTATTGTATAAATACAATATTTGTAATATAATAAATATAAATATAATATATATATTATAAAACAATTATAGATAAAAAAACAATATACATTATCTTAAAACTAAAATAAGAAATAATATAATCTACATTGTTTACAAGTTACAAATGCTGCAGTATCTGTTTTTACTTGCTGTTTTAATGCTGTCTCACACTATATCTATCACACTCAACACATTACAGTTCTAGCGTCGGCTACCGTGTAGAATCCTGGGTACCAAACGGTCCCCGAGACGGGTGAGGAGAGCGGAATTGGTAGGGCGGGGCGTGTTCCAGAGTGAAACAACTTATATATTTATTCTGTAAACTTTGCTACAACACACCAATTACAGTAAGCTTTTTTATTTCAAAGAAAAACTTATTAATGGTGGGCATTTGTGTAGAAATTACTACGCGTAAGTTGGTTTGTCATCTTTTCGTTTGTAACCAATAATTCTGTCAAATCTCAACCGATTTCTAAAACGGTACGTCACTGTATTCGCAATGAAAAGGGCTTTAAAATGATGTGCCACAAGTGGGGTAGTTGCATTTGAAATTTTAAGTTGGGGTTGCTAGGCATTAGGGGATGAAATATCGAGTTGGCTTGACTGTCAAAAAGCTCCCAAGAACAAAAATCGACGGGTCTCGGCGAGTTTTGAAATATTATTCGGTTTTCCAATTATAGGGGGGATCAAATTTTCGTTGGGATACCCTGTATATTGCTACTACTTCACTACTCGACATAAAAGTTAAAGTCAAGTATCTGTTGACATTTGCGAATTTGAAATTTAATGATAGAGTACAGGCATGTAGGAGATTTAGTATCAAATAAACTTTTACTGAATAAATAGTATCTCAAAATGTATCACTGTATTATAATATGCCTTCTATATCTACATAGAAATATATAATTGCAATCAAATTTTAAAAAAATCGTTAAAATATTTTTTTAGTGTATAAATATCAATAAAACAAGCTCGATATTATCTTCATTGCTTCTGATGCATGCTTCTGAGCATAAAATTAACCACGTTAAATTTTTGTAAATTTTGCCTTATATTAAGCGTTGCTGCATCAATTCTCTCCATCAAACTTTCTTTGTCATCAATATTTTCGCGGTACACAAGTTGTTTTATTTAGCCTTAAACATAAAAATCCATACAGGATATTGAATATTGTTCCTTAACGTAGTGAATATTTTATATTGTGGCATTATTTAAAAACTTAGTTTAATAAAATGGTCTCTGTCGCAGGTTTAGACGCGCAAGAGAGAAATTCTATAGTATTTCGTGAGAATAGTTATATCATCTCCAAAGCGCTTGAGATTTCAGCAATATTTGTCTACATAATGTGCGAATAGTCTTGGCAACGTATATGTCAGTTTAACGCCTTTGTTAAATAATATTAGTAGAGCATTACAAAGCTCCACTTACTTGTTGTTCAGTTACTGGAATAATTCCTAATCGGGAAATTCTGAAACAAAGTCCGCAGGAAGTAAAGCAAACTTGTACATAACCGATTTGTTTGTGAATATTACAAACCTGCCGCATTAATAATCGAGTATTTTAAATAGAATTTGCAGTACTGCTTATATACTACTTTAGAGAAAATTTTCAACCATTGAACATAGTTGAAGGTTTTGAAGAGAGGTGTCAAACAGCAATCACACTTGTTGATCTAAGTAAAGCATTTGATTGTGTATCGCACAATTTACTAATCAAAAAACTTGATTTTTATGGAGTACGCGGTTTGCCATTGAATTTGTTACAGTCGTATTTATATAATCGAAGGCAGTGTGTGCAAGGTGACGGAGTCATGTCAAAATTTAGAGCACTCGAATACGGCGTGCCACAAGGATCAGTCCTGGGGCCACTGTTGTTTATTATTTTTATAAATGACCTTTTTTTCTACCTATCTCCTTACAAGATAGTTATGTATGCCGATGACGCCACCTTAATCAACACATATAACGACACTACTTTACTTAATATAGCAATCAATGATTCACAGGATATCGCCGAGCAATGGTATAATAGCAATGGTTTAAAACTAAATAGAGATAAAACTCAAAAATTAATTCTGTATTATAATAACTTGACTGCACAGGGTAATGACGTTAAGTTGCTAGGTATTACTATTGACGACACATTAAATTGGTCGTCACACATTAACGCACTTTCCAATAAGATACAAAAATACATTTTCAACACAGTTTTTACTCTACCAATGAATTCTTGAGTAACCTGTATCTGATCTAACTGCATTGATGTGTGAACATGCCCACATTTAATTCTATCTCTGTTTTATTTGTTTATTTGATATTTTTATCAGTGTACACATGTGTATATTATTGTACTATTCAACTATTACTCCATTTTCTGGTTTACTAGTGATCTTGTCTTACCTTTTGCTATGTATATGCTATTTTAAATGGTTTTGCATGTAGTTTTTTTGTCAATGTTATTTTGACTTGCTACGGACAATATTTATTTGTAATGTGGTCAAATAAACTTCTATCTATCTATGTATCTATCTATCTATCATATACAGAAGAAGATAAGATTATTTTGAATTAAAAATGGTATTTATTTATTATGTGTATGTGTTTAATTAAATTATTAGTATTTTCACCACGGAAATAACAAATTTTTGGTATCAAAACACAAACTTAATAATAACTATCTGTGCAATAACTAAGGAAAGAGGACATTTTCTGCATCAGATGTAGGTAAAAATTTGCCATATGCGGAAAATACACTTATCTACGAATTGCATACATGATTTTTAAATAGTGCTTTGAAAGTAACTCAAATAATCATAATTTTTAATTGAAAATTATTAATTTCGAAAATGTCAAGAATCCGAGGGAATGTTGATTTAGAACTGAGTTTGTTTACTAGGTTTTCAATATTATTGTGTCAGTGAGTTATGAAAAATGTCAGAATCTTTTGCTTATAACGATAATAGGGAAGATGATTTAGAAGATTCATCAAAAATGCCGATTCAGTCATTATTGCCAACAAAATCTAAAGATAAATATCAATAAATTATAGTTTAAAAACTGAAAAAAACCGCTTTAATAGCAAACCGAACCAAAAAGTAAAAATAATTTTGAAGTGTAAAAGTTTGTATTACAGCAATAGAAAATTCCGACAATCAATTACGACTGATTTTATTGAAACTACTCTTAGCGTTACCTAGAAACAACGACGTGGATGTGGTAGGTATATGTTTCTTTTGGGGTGCTTTATAAATAAAAATCAGCGGGGGGGATGGGTACTGTTTGGGGGGGGGGCAGGGTATGAGTGAATTAATATGTAAAAGGGCTCAAGGGTAGTAGTCTGGCAAATAGTTAGTCACTTACAAGGCGTTTATGCTACCCTATTATTTTATCATAGGGTCTGTGGAGGCAATAGAACTGTAGAGTGAATAAGGGGAGGGGGGGGGGGTGTTATTTGAGGTTCCGTTTAGGGTCAAATCGACTGTTTATGACCTAAACTTACTGGCGAAAAAAAAAACAAAAGGGGCCGAAAACCGGCCTTAGAGGCCCTCCTCCTTTTTGCCGAAATTTTCAAATAAAAATTTTGTTGAATTTGAAAATTATATTACAAAAATTTATTTATCCAAAGTTGTTTACAAAATTTTTTATTTAAAATTTTTTTCTTTGAATTCTGTATTCTTTTGAATTTTCTTTAATCAAAATTTATCGTTTTTGAATTCTAAATATTTTTTTGTCAAAATAATTGAATTTTTCATTCTTTTTTTTTCAAAATGTTCAAATTCTAAATTTAAGGTTCAGTTCAGTAAACTTTTGCAATGTAATTTATTACAATTTATCTTGAAGTTTATTGATTTAAAATTAATTCAGAAACTTATTTTTTATGGAACTGCAACCCTGCTAATGACGTTGACGTATTGTGGCTCGTCTCTTTTTTAATTTTTTTAATTTTTTTTATTTTTCTTTATTTTTTATGTCTATTCACTGTGCAATGCTACATGAAGACAATTGTCTTAAATCAATTCGATCCTACGGTCATATGATTTTTTCTGACAATTTCAAATTTTAAAGACCATTTTTCTGCCAATTCGTGGCCCTCAAGTGATAATTGGGATGTGCGAGGTCCTATCGAACAACTGTTTCATGTTTGGACCCTTCAATAGCACGGAAATAAAGCTTTGCGCTTATTTCCAGGTAATGGCCAAATTTTGGTAATTTTTTTGACCGTAGGGCGCAAATATGGAACGTCTGGGCTATACCGACCCGGGATTGGTTTCAGGAGCCAAAAATACATGGGGAACCATAGGTCGGAGCTCGGTCACAGAACTTTTTTTTTATTTTTGTGTACCTGTGTTATCTAAAATAAATAAAAATTAATCTAGCTAAATTTGCCACAAAAAAGTAAGTAAGTTTAATGAAAACATTCAATACATAAGTTTACTTTTAGCTAGCTGTGGGAACTCGAAGACTCAACTACAACAGATGAGGTGTTATCTATTTCTGTATTTTTAGTACCTATTCATTTTTCAGGTGGTCTTCTTTAAATTGATCTAACTCAAAGGAGGCCACCTGAAATGTCAACTTCATCTTCATCTAAAACAATGAACATTGCTAAAAGCACTATACGATTCATAAAATATATATCATATCTGTTATGGAATACATAAAACAAATAAGTTGTTACAGAAAAATTAAATGCAAAAACAAGACAACAATACCTGTTCATATAAATCAACTTGTCAGAAATATATTTTAAGAGTTTTGGAATTATATAAAGCATACAAAAACACAATAGTTTTCTTTATCTGTTCAGGCATCAGTTGTTTTATGTATGAAAATGTTTCCAAGAGTAATCGTTGATACGATGTGAAATGTCTCTAAAATAATGTATATTCCAGCATATAAAGACCAAGGACTTTTTTAGTTGACTTTGTTCATGTCTCACTGGCTTTATTTCTGGCGGCATAAATCAGTCTTAGAAATCCCCAATAACTTATGCCGATATGACAGACTACCCCACTTAGCTAAAGCAGTCGCCCAGTTTCTTGTTTGCTTGTTATTGAATCAAGCCAACTTCGTCAAAGTATATGCTATTAAGTTTCCATTAGAGGGACTCTATTTCTGGGTATTTAATTTTCTACGCTAATATTTTCAAACAGATCCGTTGTTTGGGAAATTAGGTAAGTATTATTCTGCTTTCGTTAATGGAATGAAAGCTGGCAGCGTGAAAAACTGAACTATCTCAAATTTGTTGGATAAAGTTACCAAATGATAAATTTGACGGTTCTTTAGGGAGATTTAAAATGTCTGAAGATGATGTACATACAGGGTATCCCATATAAATCCATCTGAATATTTCGTTTAATATGAACTTTTGAAAAAATTCCAAATACACGTCGGTTTTTAATTTGAGAGGGACATCGACTTAAATCATTACTGCAGAGCTTTCAAACAATGTATCATACCCAAAAATACAATATTCCAAATATTCAAATTTCAATGTTTTTTTTCTTGAAGTCGATTATTGATTTTTATATTTTTTACGGGTTCAGAGTCAGTATCAACAGAGCTTTCAAACGATGTATCACACGCCATATACTGCCTTTTCAAATTTCGCTCTACGAAGGGGTGGCAACTACAACATAAGTGAGGATGTAAGTCGATGTCCCCCTCCAATTAAAAATCGACGTGTTTTTGGAATTTTTTAAAAACCTCATATTGAATGAAACATTCAGGTGGAAAGTTCTATATGCGACACCCTGTAAGTTTTAAAAATCATAAAAACTGTTATTAAAATAAACTGTCTTGAATATGAGTGCAAAAAGCAACAAAAAAATGTTCTAACGATATCTGTTATCTAACAATAATAGTTTTTCTACATTTCAAAAATAAAATACAGCAACAATGAACTGCGAAACAATTACGAAATGGTAAACTAAAGTGCAGTTTAGACTAAGCGAAAACCTTTTTAACGTGATTTGTTTTTGATTAGTATTTATGAAATAAATAAAATTTGAAGAAAAGTAAATATTTTCCCAAAGTACTGACCTATACTCTTTTTCTCAATCACTATCAATTGGCAAAAAATGAAACATGTAAACGAAAGGATAAGGGAATTCCATATCAGTCATATCACTATAAATTTATTAACCAATAACTATAATTTTGTGAACAAAATAACGGCAAGCAGTAGATAGATAGATAGATAGATTCTTTATTATATCTATTGATTGTCACAAAATAATAATATGGAATTCGTCAAAAAAGTCAAAGACAATAGCTTGAAAAACATACAAAATACATAAAATAAAACATACATTAGTACTTATAAATTAACTATTAAAAAAATCGTTCATACTGTAAAAGGCCCTGATTACAAGAAACTGTTTCAAATCTTTTCTAAACTTTTTCAACGAACTTATATTCTTTATATAGTCAGGTAAATTATTATAGATACTATTTAATAGTATTTACTACTACTATTAGTAGTTTACTAATTTATAGGTATTTAAGGCGGGGATTTTGTAGAAAAGGAATTGCACAACCTGAGTGAGCGAAGCGGAGAATTAATCTGACCTATGAGTATACAAACCGTTTAGGCTCGAACCACACGGTTCCTGGAAGTTTATCGTGCATTTTGACGTACATACTAAATGGAACTCGTGATATATGTTATGATTTTACTCGAGGACACAAAATGTAAAATTACCAATAAATATTAATCTGAAAGTGAAACACAAGTTGTCCTATATGTATGTCCTGGCTAGTGAGTGAAGGAATTTGGTGGCTGTGGCTGTAATAATTTTGCCGTAATTGTAACATATTGGCGTAGTAACTGTGCTGCTAAAATTGAGGTATTTTAACATTTATTTTTATTATTCTTGTGATTTTATGAGCAATGAAAATTATCTCACGCACTAGCGGGAAACGTTGTGTATACAAAATCCCAGCCCTAAACGAAGTCATATTTAAAAAATAATAATTAGAAAGCTTAAAAATAAATACACAGATTTAATTGATATTTATAAATTGACAAAAAGAAAACATGAATTTGTTGTTTTAAACACAAAAAGAGTTTTCTATCAGAATAGAATATTTTCCACAGACATTCCAGCTAAAATGACTTGGAAGGTAACCCTTGAATTATAATGAATCATAATAATATATCAATAAATTACCATGGTAGACAAATACTAAATCCCCAGGAATTAGCGAATCTCTTTAACTGTCATTTTATTAATGCGGCCCTTGGAGTTGTTCAAAATATGGCTAAAGATAATAATAGCAATATTTCTTCTGTTAGAGAGAACTAGAGAGCATATCCCCACTCTAACTCTATTCGTCACGCAGGCGTGATGATATACGCTCTAGGCGCAAAAACTAGTTTTCTTTTTTTTGTATACCAGAGGACGTTGAAATACAGTTGGTCAGCTAGGTCCTCCTTTATAATGTTTTTACGCGAAACCTCTTATACTTTTATTATAATTTTGTTGGTAATTTCGACTTCTTATTTAAAGCTGCACATATCTTCAAAGTTTCTTCTATAAGTTCTGAATCGCCCTATACAAGGTGTCCAGAAATGATGAGCAAAAATCAGGGGATAATTCTACACCGAAAATAAATGCGACCTCTTTCTAAGTTATTTAGAAATATCGAAAAAAAATAACTTTAACACCCTGTAACTCCGTTAATAATCAGTTTTGGAAAAAAATGTTATAGAAAAAGGTACCATTTATTTTCGGTCTAAAATTATCCCCTGAATTTTTTGCTCATCATTTCCGGACACCCTGTATAGAGCAATACACGCAGTACCTATATTTATTAAAACATTTATCTGGCAGTTTATATCCATTGGTGTAATAATTCACGTAGAACCGCATCATTAATTTCGCATTTACTGTGTACGCCAATTAATAAATTACTGTCACGGAATTTGCCCCACTCACTCCCAAACCGACGACTGTGGCACCGCGAATTGCCTAAGATTGCCCCGATCGCCCCTACACGATTCTGTTAAACAAACAGAATGCCGCTGATCGAGATGGGCCTGGAAAAATCGGGAATCGCCGAGAAGCATTCCAGTCGTACTAGAAAATGGAT
Source organism: Monochamus saltuarius (assembly GCA_025584915.1). Taxonomy (NCBI): domain Eukaryota; kingdom Metazoa; phylum Arthropoda; class Insecta; order Coleoptera; family Cerambycidae; genus Monochamus; species Monochamus saltuarius. Next base: position 58,910,363 of record CM046724.1, read on the forward strand.
CTAGAGATACTGGAATATACCTGGAATATTCGTTGGGTCTATAAAAGAAGAATAAACGGCCGAGTTAGTTAGTCTTGTATTAGTCTTGTATAAGTCTTGTATTACAGTCTGAATTAAAGTGTTTAGTTGGAGATATCAAAGTGATTTAGATAGCGATTAATTAAATAAGTGTTTAGTTGAGTTATAATTAGTGTTTAGTAGTGTTCAGTAGTTAATAAAGAAGTAATTAATTAACGGATTGTTTTTCTGAAAGTGAAAGAAAAAAGACGGATTGGGAAATCCGTGACAATTTGGTGTCGGAAGTGGATTTAACTGGAAGTTTTAAAGAGCTTTCTGGAACCCTGTCCACAAAGTGGGATTTGAGTGGAAGTTTGAAGAACTTTCTGGAACCCTGTGCGCGGGTGGAATAAAGACTCAAGTGTGGCATATCACCGCACTCGTCGTGACTCAAGGAAGTGAACGGTGGTATTCGCGAAGGACAATCTCGAACATTCTAGAACTTTGTACAGGAGTGAGACAAATACCCAAGTGTGATATATCACTGCACTCGTCGTGACTCAAGGAAGTGAACGGTGGTATTCGCGAAGGACAATCTCGAACATTCTAGAACTTTGTACGGGAGTGAGACAAATACCCAAGTGTGATATATCACCGCACTCGTCTTGACTTAAGGAAGTGAACGGTGTTATACGCGAAGGACAATCTCGAACATTCTAGAACTTTGTACGGGAGTGCGACAAAGACCCAAGTGTGACATATCACTGCACTCGTCGTGACTCAAGGAAGTGAACGGTGGTATTTGCGAAAGACATTCTCGAACATTCTAGAACTTTGTACGGGAGTGCGACAAAGACCCAAGTGTGACATATCACTGCACTCGTCGTGACTTAAGGAAGTGAACGGTGCTATTTGCGAAGGACATTCTCGAACATTCTAGAACTTTGTACGGGAGTGCGACAAAGACCCAAGTGTGATATATCACCGCACTCGTCTTGACTTAAGGAAGTGAACGGTGCTATTTGCGAAGGACATTCTCGAACATTCTAGAACTTTGTACGGGAGTGCGACAAAGACCCAAGTGTGATATATCACCGCACTCGTCTTGACTTAAGGAAGTGAACGGTGTTATTCGCGAAGGACAATCTCAAACATTCTAGAACTTTATACCAAAGTGAGACAAAGGCCCAAGTGTGGCATATCACTGCACTCGTTTCATTGTAAGGAAGGCAACGGTGATATCTAGAAATACATTCGTGGACATTCTAGAACATTCTAAAAAAAAAAAAAAATAAAGTGAATGCCTGTAACTAGAAGCCAAGTCAATATGGATGCACAACTGGCGAAACTGTTAGAAATGATGCAAACGATGCAGGAACAAGGAAGGATGATGCAAGAGAAATTAGAAGAACAGGGACAAACAATGCAAAAGAAATTTGAAGAACAAGGACATAAAATTGAAGACCAGTCCCAGACAATGCAGGAAAAATTTGAAGAACAAGGGCATAAAATGGAAGATCAGTCCCAGATGATGCAGGAGAAATTAGAAGACCAGACGAAGACGATGCAAGAGAAATTAGACGAACAAGGACGGACAATGCAAGAGAAATTAGAAGAGCAAGGGTATAAAATGAAAGATCAGATACAGGCAATACAACAGGAAATGAGGATCAGACGAAAGAAATGCAGACAAAGTTAGAGAAATTGGAGAATACACTAGAAGAAAAACTAGAGGAGCAGTCATATAAAGTGACACAACTAGAAGAAAAACTAGAGGAGCAGTCACATAAGGTAGAAACACAAGTAGAAGAGAAAATGTTAGCACAAAAACAAGAAATAGACGAAGAAATAAACTTGGTTAGAGAAACCTGCGAAGAGCTTCGACATAAATTAGACAAGATAGCAAAGGAGGGGTGTAATCAAATCAGAAGGACCTGTTATCCGAACACAGAAAACGAAGCCTCCTGAATTCGACGGCAAGGTCTCTTGGAATGTCTATCTGCGTCAGTTTGAAGCAGCAGCTGCAGCAAACGAATGGTCTGATTGTGAAAAGGCTACTGCTTTAATAGTTGCTCTACGAGGGAAGCTCTTGACGTCTTACAAGGAGTTCCTGCTGGGCAGCAGAGTAACTATGACCTTCTGAAACAGCATATGGAAATGAGATATGGTGATAAGCACCTGCAGCAAGTGTATCAGGCACAATTAAAGAATCGTCACCAACAGAGTGGTGAGAATTTACAACATTTTGAGACCGACGTTGCCCGACTGGTTCGATTGGCATATCCAACAGCCCCGTCCGAATTTGTAGATCAGCTCTCCATCCAAGTCTTTATCGACGGCCTAAGAGATTGCGAAACACAGCAGGCACTACGGCTCGCTAGACCTAAAACGTTGAATGACGCTCTTTCGCATGCACTGGAATTTGAGGCAGCAAAGATGGCATCCGGTAGACATGTTAAAGTTCGAGCCATCAGTGATAACAGCGATAATATGGGAAATGGAGACATAATCAAAACGTTGAAGGAGGTCATTGAGAAACTCAGCCCAACTACCAATCCGAAGAGAGAACAACCTGGCAGCCGAAGAGATCGCCCTCTCCAATGTTGGAACTGTGGGCAGACGGGACATCTGAAGAGACAGTGTAGGGCCCCGGTCGCGGATCAGCAAAAGCGCGACTCCCAGGCGGCAGCTGCACAGGAAAACTAGGCTCAGCCGGCTTAACGGGGCAAAAGCCGGCTGCGTCCTCCTACCATGCCCCACGAGAAGAAATTACGTTGTCCCGTCTCCAGGACTCTGACTCCTTGCTAGTAGAGGGCATTATTTTTGGTCGTATGTTCCCTATGGTAATCGACACTGGAGCAGCAAGAACTATTGTACGACCGGATATTATTGGCGATTGGCGTATTAAGAACCCTGCCAAACGTTATGTCCTTACAACAGCCAATGGACAACAACTGCCAGTCAAGGGGAATGCGAGCTTGAAGTAGAATTAGGAGACGTCAAGTTCAAACACAGAGCCCTGGTAGCAGATATATCGGACAATGTCATACTCGGACTAGACTTACTACGAGCAAAGGGGTGAACTTAGATTTGAATGCTGGTACGCTACGGATAATGGGTGAGGAAGTAGTGCTAACGACCACCACTGAGAATAACGCTGTACGGAGACTCGTTGTTAAAGAAGATGTGGTACTACCTGGTCAGACCGAAACATTGGTTGCCACTGTAATGGATGGGGAAATGTCTTGCAGTGTTGGAGTGGTGGAACCCAGTAATCCGGATCTGTTCAATAAATCTATAGTCACCGGCCGCACCCTGATTAAACCAGAGAAAACGACAATAGTACGGGTAGTTAACCTGAAAACCTTTCCACAGAAAATTACAAAGGGAACTGAAGTAGGAGTCTGTGAACCTGTTATCATGGTCAGAACACTCAAAGAAAACAACGAAATGGAGAAGAAACCAAACAAGACCAGTCTACCGGAATGTCTAAGGGACATCGTGGATAGGGCCAAGGAAAGATTAACAGAGATGGAGGTGGAACAACTGGAAAGAGCTGCTAAGTGAAAATGAAGATGTGTTTGCACTTAAACTAGGCGACTTTGGGAGAACCAATGTAGTGAAGCATCGAATCGATACTGGTTCATCATCTCCTATAAAGCAGCCACCACGTGGACTTCCATTAGCCAAGCGAGAAGAAGTTAACAAGATGTTAATTGAGATGCAAAATCAAGGCACCATAGAACCATCTCAGAGTCCTTGGGCTTCTCCTGTGGTCCTGGTCAAGAAGAAAGACGGCTCCACTCGATTTTGTGTGGACTACAGAAAATTAAATGACGTCACTAAGAAAGACAGTTACCCACTACCAAGAATTGACGATACTCTGGACACCTTGGCTGGTGCGCAATGGTTTTCCACTTTGGATTTAAAGAGTGGATATTGGCAAGTCGAGGTCAGCCCAGAAGACAAGGAAAAGACCGCGTTCACTACCGGAAATGGATTGTGGCAGTTCAATGTAATGCCATTTGGTCTATGTAATGCCCCTGCCACTTTTGAACGACTGATGGAAACTGTACTTCATGGCCTGCATTGGGAGACCTGCTTGATTTACTTGGACGACGTGGTGGTGCTGGGACGCTCTTTCCAGGAGCACCTGAAGAACGTGTCCGAAGTGTTCAAGAAGTTAAAAGCAGCGAACCTGAAGTTGAACCCGAAGAAGTGCAGTCTGTTCCAAAGGAGGTTAGATACCTAGGCCACATTATTACTCCAAACGGTGTGAAAACAGACCCGGAAGACAGAGTGTATAAAGCACTGGCCGGTTCCTAAAGACAAACATCAAGTTCGAAGTTTTCTCGGCCTATGCACATACTATCGACGATTCGTCCAAGGATTCTCGGACATTGCCAAGCCCCTTCATAAACTGACAGAAGACAACATCCCGTTCGAATGGACTCCGAGATGCCAGCAAGCCTTTGAGACGCTGAAAGAGGCTCTCTGCACTACCCCGATTTTGACATACCCAATACCTGGACAACCATTTATAGTGGACACGGACGCAAGCAACATTGGAATTGGTGGAGTTCTTTCCCAAGTACAAGATGGCCAAGAGCGAGTAGTGGGCTACTTCAGCAAAGTTCTATCGAAAGCTGAAAAGAACTACTGTGTGACTCGGAAAGAATTGCTTGCCATCGTCAAGAGTCTAGAACACTTTCATAAATACTTGTATGGCCAAGAATTCCTCCTAAGAACGGATCACGCTTCCCTAAATGGCTGCTCCAGTTTAAAAACCCTGAAGGACAGATGGCCAGGTGGCTAGAACGGCTCCAAGAATATCACTTTGTTGTTGAACATCGAGCCGGCAGGAAACATGGAAATGCAGATGCCCTTTCTAGGAGGCCCTGTCCTGTCAACTGCAAACACTGTAGTAGTCTTGAAAAGAAAGAGGTCATCTCATCAGTTCCTTGTAAGGTGGTAGCAGCCCAACCTGAAGACAGATGGAGTTCAGCGGCGATTAGGGAAGACCAGCAAGCTGACTGTGACATCAAGCCCTTACTAGACTGGAAAGAAGCCAACAACCGACCCTCTTGGGCTGAAGTCAGTAGTAAAAGCCCAGCATTAAAAAGCTATTGGGCTCAATGGAATTCCTTGGTGTTGGAAGACGGTGTCCTAAAAAGAGCATGGGAGAACAATGACGGAACGGAGGTCAAGAAATACTACTCCCGAGGACACGGGTCAAGGAAGTGCTGCAGGAAGTACATGGAGGTACTGGGGTGGACATTTCGGTATCAATAGGACTCTACAGAAGATTAGCGTTTCTACTGGTTGAGCTGTAGGACGGATGTAGAAGATTGGTGCCGAAAATGTGACGTATGTGCAGCCAGCAAGGGACCGAAGACCCGTTCCAGAGGCAAAATGCGCCAGTACATCGTAGGAGCACCGTTTGAGAGGATTGCGATTGATATCGCTGGCCCCTTTCCGAAAACCCAAAGTGGGAACCGATATCTACTAGTGGCCATGGACTACTTCAGCAAATGGCCGGAAGTATACCCACTTCCCAATCAAGAGACCACAACCGTAGCAGAGGCGCTAGTCAACAACCTGTTCTGCAGATTTGGTGTGCCCATGGAACTACATTCAGATCAGGGCAGAAATTTCGAATCAGGTGTGTTCCGAAAGGTCTGCGAGCTTATGGGAATCCGAAAAACCAGGACCACCCCACTGCATCCCCAGTCAGATGGTATGGTGGAACGCTTCAACGCCACACTAGAAACCAATCTGAGGATGTTTGTGAACGAGAACCAGACAGACTGGGACAAGCTCATTCCACTCTTCCTGTTAGCTTACCGCTCAGCTGTCCATGAAACGACTGGGAAGACTCACAAGGATCATCTTTGGAAGAGAGCTTCGCCTTCCAGCAGATTTGGTATTTGGTCGTCCTGCGGAACAGCCCACAGAGCCAGACACTTATACCCATGACCTAGAACGAAGACTAGCAGCCGTACACGATCAAGTCAGATCTCGAATGCGATTAGAGAGCGATCGCATGAAGACTCGATACGACGTCCGGGCCAATACAGTCGGATTCCAACAAGGCGACCTGGTGTGGCTGTACAACCCCACGCGGAAGAAAGGAAAATCGCCTAAACTACAGAACCGTTGGGAGGGCCCCTATACCGTCATTAAAAGAATCAATGACGTCGTCTACCGGATACAAAGGACTCCCAGGAGTAAAATGAAGGTCGTCCATCTGGAGCGTCTGTCCCCGTATAGAGGTGTATCCGATCGGGACGATCGGTCCTAAGGAGGGGGCAGTGTCACGGAATTTGCCCCACTCACTCCCAAACCGACGACTGTGGCACCGCGAATTGCCTAAGATTGCCCCGATTGCCCCTACACGATTCTGTTAAACAAACAGAATGCCGCTGATCGAGATGGGCCTGGAAAAATCGGGAATCGCCGAGAAGCATTCCAGTCGTACTAGAAAATGGATCTAGAGATACTGGAATATACCTGGAATATTCGTTGGGTCTATAAAAGAAGAATAAACGGCCGAGTTAGTTAGTCTTGTATTAGTCTTGTATAAGTCTTGTATTACAGTCTGAATTAAAGTGTTTAGTTGGAGATATCAAAGTGATTTAGATAGCGATTAATTAAATAAGTGTTTAGTTGAGTTATAATTAGTGTTCAGTAGTGTTCAGTAGTTAATAAAGAAGTGATTCATTAACGGATTGTTTTTCTGAAAGTAAGAAAAAGACGGATTGGGAAATCCGTGACATTACGGTGGATATAAACATAACTACCATTTACTTTATTTCGACCAACGCATCGAAAATTTAACGCGCTCATCCCTAATTCGGATCTTAGCGTTATCGGTGGAGAACACTGTTGCTTAGGTCATGTAATTATGTAAATCTATTGCGGTTCCGCTAAGATTGCGTTACTTAGCCCAACTATACCGCCACTTTGGATTAATTACTACAGTAAACGTATTGACAGGATATAAAGGTCGGACCATGCGATACGTGGTAAATACACTTAATGGCGGATACAAAACCTAGTACGTGTAGGGTAGTCGGCACAGATCGTAAGGAGATACAGTGATGACGAATTTAAATTTGTTTTTTATTTTTAATAAAAGATCCGTGATATAATGCTTTTGTTTAGGACAGTTCCTGTACAGTTGCAGTTCCTAGTGTTTTGTTGGGTGTACGTTTAGACGATCGTTTAATATACATGCTCATTAATCAGAATGAGAAATCTCCGAGTTAGAGGTTCTAGAGATTAACAAGATGATTGGGCCAATTACACTTTAATGCAATACCTACCTACTGACCAAAACTGGCTGGGATTTTGTATACATATTTTTACCGTATAACAGGGCTTCAAGCGACGACACAGAACTCCAAGTAAATTGAAATTGGTTATTATTATATATTAACGTATTCACAAAGGTTGCCACTAGTGCGTGAGACAATTTTCATTGCTCATAAAATCACAAGAATAATTAAAATAAATGTTAAAATATCTCAATTTTATTACGGCAAAATGATCACAGCCACAGCCACGAAATTACTTCACTCACTAGCCAGGACATACATGACAACTTGTGTTTCACTTTCAGATTAATATTTATTGCTAATTTTACATTTTGGGTCTTCGAGTAAAATCTTAACATATATCACGGCTTCCATTTTTATGTACGTCAAAATGCACGATAAACTTCAGGGAACCTTGTGGTTCGGGCCTATACGGTTTGTACACTATTGATTCGCCGTTTCGCTCACTCAGGCTGTGCAATTTCTTTTCTACAAAATCCCCGCCTTAAAAAGTAATTATATAAGGTAATTCAGACGTTATCCGAAAAATTTTGAAGATATGTGTACCCTTCTACAAATACAAGTAATTTTAGACATTTAAGAACTGAATAATATACAGTTTAGCAATTAACAAGAATGTTATCTCATGCCATATGCGAATATTCAAAGGTATTGAAATAAAATCAATATATAACGTCAGAAAGCGATCTATCCAACAAACTTTTAGGTACTGAAATCTCTCAAAATACGTGTTTTTTTATTCAACTATAGATGTAAACATTCTTATAACATAAACTTACATAGTTCTGCATATAAAATTGTTCACTTTTGTTTATAAGTACACTAAAAAAGGCCAGTAACTTTACAAATTTACTTTGTAAGTATATCCTTATAATTGTCTTAAAATAATTCTATAAATAATGATGATATTACACTGACACTTGTAATTTTACAAGAAAACTGCAAATATACAATAAAACCGTAAACTTCCTATGTAATTATTATATAATTTGTACATTTATTGAATATATTGTAATACATTTACAATTAACAATGTGAAATCCATTTTTAGATTGTAAAATTACTGAATATAACAAATTTACTATATAATTGACTGTAAAAATATGCCTAATGTATGTGTGAAGGTACTACTAATTTTAAAACGCACTATACCACTAACCGTTGAGAGCGTTGTGTGGTGACCTTCATTATTTCTTGCTTCATTTCGATAAATGCAGCATGTACCTAGGACCTAGGTACTTACATAATTAATTTTGTGAGTAGTGACTAGCAATATAAACATATCTAGAGTGACAAGTGAGTCTTTTTAGTACTATAAATAGTTTTGTCTAGTGCTTGTTGTAACATAACCTCAATGAGATTCAGAAGTAATAGGTATGTAAGTTATACATTGTGATGGCCCATCTGCATTCTATTAACAAAGGAGTGATGTGCGCAGGCTTACAATGAACACCTGTGGCGGATAGTGTCGGGACGAGGTAGGGAGTGCGACGGAAGAACGGTAAAGTGTTGGGAGTACTTGTATGTTCTATCAATCAGCCATTCGATCTAGCCTAAATTATAGGAAAAAGAATTGCATTGCATGCATCTTAAGTATATACAACTTCATTATCTACCGCAGTTGAGTTCTTACAACGTACATAGGAATAAGTTAGATATATTCAGTGAAGCTGATCCGAATTTGAGAAAAGCCAGTGTGGACACGTATCCTTAGTAATAAAATACCTCCGAGACTTGGATGAAGAGAGGGGCCCCAAAAGTTAAGATACCCAACGACCTGGCCACCGCTGGAGGAGACGTAAGCTGTTATCTATATCAGGTTCGATTGACATTACATTGTTTTTCACGAGAACTTTGTGTTTATTTGTACCAATTTAGTTATCTTATTATACTATTAAATCAGATGTATTCGATAGCCTTGTTTGTTTATTTCTCAATCACCTACCCTTGTTAACATTAGAAGCAATTGGCATTCATGTTAATTAGGTTACTTAATATGAGTACATTTTTCTTTTGAAATAACATTCTGATGCAGAGATGCTATTGAGAAACTCATGGAAAAGCCTGATATGTTACTTAAGGTAAGTAACAATCGTTAATTCCTTACGATATTTCAATTTTTCTCATGTAGGCATATTAATCTATTAGGTATAAATGAATTATTATTCAGATTTTGTTTAGGTATCTTATGTCAAAGCACTGTTAGTGAATTCGAATGTTGTAAACAAGATGTCGGGTTAGGTCAGCTTCAACACGTTTAGGTTTCTTTTATTCTCCGAAAAGGTCCAAGTGTCACGGAAAAAGTTTTTTAGAAAAATTGTATGATGAAAATTTCATTTCAATATCTGGATTTGCTTTGATACAGTACATTTTTTAATTTTAGGCCTTTTCTATGATGCCCCATATTACATACGTATGATGCTTCATTAAAACATATATATATATGCTTGTTATAGCAGCGGAAAACTAGAAGTTATAAAAAAATATCCCTCAAGCCACTAGATACTACACATAGAGAAAAAATGTATTTACAATGTATAAATATTAATATAATAAGCAGAAAACAACCAAAATTTAAAAATATTATGTAGGTATCTCTTAAACAAATCAAAATATCGAAATGTGATTCTCGCTATTCAACTTTTCTCAAAAATTAAGCTCCAAATATCTTGGCTACTTTTTCTGTCTTTTCGGAAAATAGAAGAAACCTTCTTTACCTAAGTGCCCAAATTGGACCATCCTGTACAATAAATAAAAAAATTACATTGTAGGAATAAGATAAAATGTATTATTACAATGTAGCTTTACAATTGCCTGTAAAGTTACTTTGCAATTTTACAAGTAATTGTGGAAGTTACATTGTAAAAATACTTTTTATTGTAAAATCACAAAGTAATATTACAATTGCAAAACCTAAAATTACATCACAAAATAAATTTACAACGTAATTTTACATTTTATTTGTAAAGTCACAATCGATAAGAAAATTACAGCAATAATGAGTGGTAAATAAATTGCCATCTATTTTAACTGTAATTATTTTTTATGTATGTGACAATAATTGTTAAAATGTGGGGTTAGAATAGAGAAATAATGTGTGTCAAATGCATTCTAAAAGTTATTATATTATTTGAGGAGAATTTAAATAGTAAAAGTGTATAAACAAAACATCAATAATTTTATTTTTGATATTATTTTTGCTCTGCGTGTTTTATTTTTCGAGATTTCAGTACCTAAAAAACACCACAAATTTGGTCATTTTACGGCGAGAAATACGGCGACCTTAAATATGAAACCGATATCACCATAATTATAATAAGGCTCGCGACAGATTATGCGTGAATTCGTGCATCACGTTATGAATGGATTTTTAACGAACAAGACCCTACACACTATTTGCAAATTCCTCTCATATCGCGAATCGTGCATAATGAATCGCAAATTCACGCATAGTGTGTAGCAAGCCTAAGAATCTAAATGTTTAAAGTTCTAACATTATAAAAAAGTACGTATCTGAGCAATAGTATTTCAACGGTATCTGATAAACAAAAAAAGTAAACAAGGGTTGGAGTGGAGATATGCTCTCTAGGTGGTAAACGAACCAGGTGAGTAGTGTTGTTTATTTATCGTGGGAGTGTCAGTCTTCAAAAAAGTGAGTGAAAAAAGTGAATAACTAAACTAAATAAATTAATTATGTCCCGCTGTACCACATAAACATGTTGCCGTCCACTGTTTGTTAAAACTCTACAAATATCAATTCAATTTACACCAGGGGAATATAATTAATTTGCTTTTATGTCGAAGCCGTTGTTAGATTCATAAATAAATAGTATTATATGAAGAAAACGTTCGCCCGCCCCTAAATTAAGGGAATAAATATTCAGATGCGAATATAATAACTTTATTAAATAATTGATAATCACGTATCATAGCAGCCAGTAGGTATAACAAAATTCTACCACGTCTCATTGAGTGCTAGGAAATATCAAATCTTGCGAATATTTCTTTATTAATTTCCAATAATTCTGACTCCGCAAATAAGATTGTGATGTGACTATGGATAAAACATTTTATTGCATTCGTGTTTGAATTGCCTTTTACCCACTTAGAATATTAAACGCTCGAACTACGTTCTCGCGTTTATACATTCTTGTGAATAAAATGCTGTTTAAAACACTTATACAATAAATAACTATTGTTCATGGTAGAGCGTTTTTGTTTCGAAATTTTTTGGAGGGCGATTTCGTTAATTACTTTTCTATTCGTTTGATTAATATCTCGCGAAGGTGTTTTGTAAACCTTATATTTAAAACGCCCCTTGGAAAAAAAAAACGAGGATTGTTAGATCTGGTGACTTTCCGGGCCACTGAATTAATCTCAATCCATTTTTCTGAGAAAGTGTCATTTAAATATTGCTTCATGATCCTGGCCTTGAAAGGTGAAGCTTCGTCGGCCTTTAACCATAGGTTTCTCCTTAGCTGCAAAGGCACATTGTCCAGAAGTGCAGGAAGTTCTTTAAGAAAATGTAGGTAACTCACGCAATAAGGCCTAATTAAATGCCTGCCGATGATGCCGCACAATACATTTACTTCAAAATGGCCTTGGTTTTGGACTAGATTTACAATGTGAGGATTTTGAATGGGCAATGGACGAGGAGTGTTCGTTGCACCTGTTTGGCAAACCATTACTGACAAACCGACTTTTGTCTGTCCAAAGAACTTATCAAAAAGGTTCTGATCAACAGTTTCTGCAATTACTACAATTTTAGCTATAAAATTAAGTCTGTTTTCAGTGTGAGGCTCAGGCAAATACTCCAAATTGTGATTTTGTAGTCATGATACCCATTGGTTTTTAAAATTCGTTGAACGATTGATTTATCTCAATTCAGTTCCTGGCTAGCCTGCCGTATAAAATTTCTTGGATTTTGTACGAATTACTGTAACAATCTATTAACATTATTTCTTAACCTTCGGTCAATTATTTGATTCTTCCGAACAGAAAATGCATCTTCATTTCGTCGCAACGTCATCGCCTCCAATCTTGTAAAATTCTATGGTCAGGAATGGGGCTCTCTGGATGCCTTTCTCGATATAACTCTACAGCTTTTCTTGAATTCTTTTGTGGTTCGCCGTAAATTAGCAACAAATTAACTTTTTCTGAACGAGAAGAGTGGTTCTGTTAGTTATTTTTCTCCATACCCTCTGAAAATATTTGTACTTTGTCATAGTGAACCCAGTATAATATAATATTGATTAGTTTATACGTTTTGTTTAATAGTTCATATATTTTATTTGTTTAAACACATTTGGAAATAAATAAAAACATTATGAACTTATCAATAGTATATTACCTTTTATATAAATGATTTCTCTTTTAAAATTTAACTACACTAATTTTATGTTATCAATCTACTATTAAACAGCTTTATATGTGACGTTATTTTCAGTAATTAACATTTTCGAAGTGAATAACTAAACTAAATAAATTAATTATGTCCGGGTACACCATATAGTCTTTTTTAAACCCCTGCAAACAATATCAGCTCGTGATTTACTTTTATGACAGCGGCTAACTGAATTTGTCTATCCCAAATGAATAATATAAATTGATTTTAACGCCGAAATAAACATGTTGCCATCCACTGTCTGTTAAAACTCTACAAATATCAAATCAATTTACACCTGGGGAATATAATTAATTTACATTTATGTCGAAGCCCTTGTTAGATTCATAAATAAATACTATTACATGAACAAAACGTTCGCCCGCCCCTAAATTAAGGGAGTAAATATGCAGATGCGAATATAATAACTGGCCAGAGCTTGTGGGGCTAATCTTTATTGTTTGAAACTTTATTATTTGAATGTTTGTCCATAATATATGGAGTGGAACGTGTACAATTCTAAATTTGGATTTATTTGAAGAGTTGGTAGTTACTACAAGGTACGAGTTTATTTGCCAGTTATAGGAGAAAATGGGAACTATATTAGAGAGTTGTCCTAACGATGTATTTGTAGAACAACGAAACAGAAGCTGATAATAATATAATAAACGAAATAAATAGAGTAGTTCAATTGCAGAACAGTGTAATTAAATTACAATATATATTCATCACATATCCAACGTATGCCAAAAGAAATACCACTTAAAAATCACTCTAGCTGTGGACAGATCAAGTAGTTATTGTAAAATAATTTAATGTTAGTTGCTTAAGGCGGGGATTTTGTAGAAAAGAAATTGCACAGCCTGAGTGAGCGAAACGGCGAATCAACGAGGCCTATGAGACAGTATACAAACCGTATAGGCCCGAACCACAAGGTTCCCTGAAGTTTATCGTGCATTTTGACGTACATAAAAATGGAAGCCGTGAAATATGTTATGATTTTACTCGAGGACACAAAATGTAAAATTAGCAATAAATATTAATCTGAAAGTGAAACACAAGTTGTCCTATATGTCCTGGCTAGTGAGTGAAGTAATTTGGTGGCTGTGGCTGCGATAATTTTGCCGTAATTGTGACATATTGTCGTAGTAACTGTGTGGCTAAAATTGAGGTATTTTACCATTTATTTTAATTATTCTTGACATTTTATGAGCAATGAAAATTATCTCACGCACTAGCGGGAACCTTTGTGAATACGTTGATATATAATAACAACCAATTATTTCAATTTTCTTGGAGTTCTGTGTCCTCGCTTGCTCTATTAGACGGTAAAAATATGTATAGAAAATCCCAGCCTTAAAGTGCTTAACTGTTATTAATAATAAACGAAAGTATTAAACTCAATAATTATGTAATACAGATAAAACAAAAGGTGACGATAACAATAACTAAACAAAAATGTATATTACAATCTATTCGCTATATGACCTCCTCTCATTTCAAGACATATATCCAATCTTCGCCTGATTTGTTTGTGGGCTCCATTTATAAAATTTCTCCGTTTAATTCATTACAAGTGTTTGTGATTTTTTCCTACATATAATTAAAAACTCGCAAAAGTGTTTTGTAAACCCTATATTTTAAAACACCTATTATAAAAACATCGATCGAGGGGTGTTAGTTCTGATGACTTTCCGGGCCACTGAATAGGTCTATCAGTCCCTATCCATTTTCTTTTGGGAAAGTGTTATCCAAATATTTCTGTACAATCCTGGACTTGTGGGGTGGAATTTCGTTGTGCTGAAACTATAGGTTTCTCCTTAGCTGCAAAAACACATTCTTCAGAAGTCTTCTTGTAAGAAATTTAGATAACTTACGCTGTTCAATATCTTTTTTCAATGTGACGCTCAGACAAATACTCCAAATTGTGAATTTTGTAGCCATGATACATACCCATTGGCCTTCAAAATTCATTGAACTGTTGATTTATCCTAATTCAATTCCTGGTTAGCCTGCTGTATAGAATTTCGTGGATTTTGCTCGATATACTGTAACAATCTAGCTTTATTAACGTACCCTTCTGTCAATTATTTGAACAGAAAATGCATCCTCAAAGTACAAAACTTATACGTTTGACTCGTATTCAGTAATGAAAAGTATTTTGTTGCAGCAGCTAAATCAAGTTTTATGGCACAAGTGAACACGGCATCTAGCTGTGGCTACTAGCAATGACTAAAATTTCTTTCTCAAGTACCTGAACTGTGTTGCTATAGTTATTAAGACTTTTAACTAAATGTGTTTCTGATACATTAAGGACAAGTGAACTATATATTAAAGGTTAATTGAGTGTAAGGCCGGTTACGGACGCTGAGCGATAATATTATATTATTTTGTATCTGAGTATATTAGAAAAATATCGATTGCCATTAAAAACGTACAACACAATGCAATGACATATATTTATATCTATGAGGTTTATGTGTCTCTAGGAATATATCTTACTATAATGATGATAATATTCTTACCCAAGTTAATTATTGCAATGTGTCGGTAGAGAAAAGTGTTTATTCTGTAGGTATTATATAACACTAAAGCTGGGATTTTGTATACATATTTTTACCGTCTAACAGGGCTTCAAGCGAGGACACAGAACTCCAAGAAAGTTGAAATAATTGTTTATTATTATATATCAACGTATTCACAGAGGTTCCCGCTAGTGCGTAAGATAATTTTCATTGCTCAGAATAATTAAAATAAATGTTAAAATACCTCAACTTTAGCCACACAGTTACTACGCCAATATGTCGCAATTACAGCAAAATTATCACAGCCACAGCCACCAAATTACTTCACTCACTAGCCATAACATACAGGGCAACTTGTGTTTCACTTTCAGATTAATATTTATTGCTAATTTTACATTTTGTGTCCTCGATTAAAATCATAACATATATCACGGCTTTCATTTTTATGTACGTCAAAATACACAATAAACTTCAGGGAACCTTGTGGTTCAGGCCAATACGGTCTGTATACTGTCCCATAGGCCTCATCGATTCGCCTTTTCGCTCACTCAGGCTGTGCAATTTTTTTTCTACAAAGTCCCCACCTTAAGGTGAGAAATGAAACACATTTTATTTAATTGTGACAAATATTTGTCAAACATGATTTGGTTTATTATCTGCAAAGTGTCTATACGATTTATTTAAATCAGATACATTTATAGTAGTCTACGAAATTAATTGAATATTTGAATACGTTTCATGCATATAGAGTTGAAAATTAAATGATAATAGTGTTCCGACAGAAAAGTTCGCAGAGCTCATTACCAATTTGAACTCTGTGAATTATTTGTTAACTTTAGAGTTCTAGGATATATTTCTATATACCTATTGCATGATGCAAAAGGAGACTACTTACAAACAGAGAATATTGTGAAATATTAACAAAATATGAAAATGTTTTAAATTATTGAAATGTAAGGATATAGAAAGTTTTTGTTACGTGAGACAAAATAAAAAATATGCCTGGTACATTTATTTAATAATATACAGGGTGATTCACAACATCATTATAAAAAATGAGAATAAATGCGTTCACGAAAAATTATAGAAGTTGTAAGTCAACTAGTGTTGGGAAAAACCGAGTTATTTCAATAACCGAATACTGAGTATATAAGTGTTTTCAAAAACCGATTGATAACTCGAGTGATGGTCACTTGAACTCTTAGCGGCTAACATATTATTTACATTAGCTTAGCAATATCTTACTAAACAAATTTCAACCCTTCTATTTTCGAGGGTGCTGAACACGAATCTAAAATTAGTTTTGTACGGTCAAATTTTCGAAATTGTAACCTCTATGTATATATGACATTAGGCTGAAAGTGCAATACCATGATGGTTATTTCTATGCTTACTCGGTTTTTCGTTGTTTGTTACAAATCGCGAGCGCGAACACACAAATTGTAAGTGCTAGGCTTGCTACCTGTCCTTTACTTCAGAAGGACAGTCCTTACTACAGTCTCTGTGTCCTTCCGTCCTTACTGTTACTAGAAATGTCGTTACTTGGAGGAAATGATTAATTTCATATTCAAATGTAATTATCGGGACACAAAGAGACAAAATATATATACAAAAATTGTTCAAATACGACGTAAATTGATAAACACAACTCCCTGCTGTTCGACAAAGCTTGTTCTTACTTGCACATTTGAAAAGGCGGCAAGTCTACTTCGTGAATAGTAAAAAAATCAAATAAGTAATTCGTTATTTATGTAACTGACAACCGAGTGATTTCGGTTATTGCAATATAACCGAATAATCAAATATTTTTGACTGGAGTGAACCCAAAACTATTTTCAACCATTACACCGCTGGGCAACTGTAGTTTTTAGCCAGGTGATTCCGTATATTAAAATCCAATTACTTATAGTAGGTATTAACGTTTTTCTAATGCGAGTCTTTACATTATTTTTTCAAGTGTGAAAATGACTTACGTGTATAATAGCAACTCGGAGTTGATGGATATCGTTTTAATATATGGTGATGCCAAAATACTTTAGCACAACTATTTACCAGCAAATATATGCCAAATGCAGCTACTTTTACAGCGGTGTGCAGTGTGTGCAACTGTACTGCAACGTGACACGGGAAATTTGCAAGCTAATTGTGAAAGATATAGAGATCCAGAGCGTCAACGGCGTATTGCGGCAGTGAGGCGTATTATACACAAGGCTCAATTTTATCAGTACGATATACAGCGTGACCAAACATGGCCGCCACGATCTCCTGGTTTTACAGTATTTGAACTTATTTTTGTGGGGATATTACTACTACTACTATTCATGATTTACTCAAACGTATCATAGCTGCTACCAATATCTTACGAGTTCAAAACGCACAAGAAGCAGAAACATTTTTGTTAGTTTGTAGAAACTGGGTAAAACGGGCCCAAAATTTTGTTGTAACATTTGTTTTATGTTTTTTATTGAATTAAAACCACTAATTTATTTTATTGATAATTAATAACGATAGCGGCAAAAGCAATTGAATTTATTGTATAAAATAGGTGTTATAAAATGTTATTTATTTATTGCCTTGGAAATGTATTTCAGTTTTTTGCCCGATTGCCGATTGCATACTTTGCCTTATCAGGTTTTACATTGGACCAGCTTCCAGTGCCGTGTAGAAGTGTATTTTTAAATAATTTTCGAATTGACCTATTTTATTATTTTTAACAAAATTGTATTTGTAAAAGTCAATTATTTTTTGTTATTCTAAATCACTGTGTTTACTAATAACAATTTTTAATGAATCTGTTTCTAGTGTTTCAGTTATAGAAATATATTACTTTTATACAAACTTCTGAGAAAATTTGGCTTTTTGGAGAACTGAAAACCCTATGTGTTATAGGTTCTAGTAAAAACAATGTTACTACTAATATAAAGTATTATACCTACAAGGTAGAATCCTTGTAGTTTGCAAAAAATAATAGCAAAATCAATATTCACTTCTGTGTCGATTAAATACTAAATATGTTTTGTGTATCTACTCTGTTTATTGTTGGAACTATACTGTATCGTCGGTTTGGTGCAAAACTGTCTATTTAGAGAGAATTTGAGTAAATCGAAATTAAAGACTTTTGCCCCTTGTAACTACATTATTTTTAAGCTGAATTTTAACAATTGTAGGACTTATTTGTACTTAAGAATACTTAAGAGATACAATATGTTTAATTTCAATATCCATTAAAATTCTTGTGATAATGGACATAGGCTAGTTTATATTAATGAAAGAATCATATGATGCTGTTAAGATACTTTGCATTTTATAAATTGTAAAATTTGGACTTCTGTTTTACAACAAGCACTTAATAATCCATTTTTAGGAAAAAAATCAGCTTAGGATAGTTTTGCACCAACCCGACGGTAAGATAAATTTTACCAAAAAAAACATATTTGACTTAACAATTCTTTTCTCAACAGAACAATAGAATAAATTGTGAAATAATTATGTGTTCAAAATGACTTATGTTATTTTAAAAAAGCATTTACGTTTAAAATGCCTCATAGCCAGAGTTTTGCGCAGATTTGCCATAAATTAACATAACATGGCAGGTAGTTATGGTTACTTTAAATTGTTTCCTTTTTGTTTATGTACCCTTACAAATATCAAGTAATCAATAGAAAAAAGAAACGAACTTGCCACAATACTAGTGTGTCTAATAATACTTTTAGGTTAACAGTAGCAGCTGACAGATTGCAATGTTGTCGATCGTTACAACACGTTACAGTTTCAAGGCTTTTCTGAGAAACTTCATTTGTTCACTTAATACTGATACAAATAACAAATTACAAATAAACTTTTAACTTAACCTTAATTTTATCTTAGTATGTAATTTTCTAATATAGTTTTACTTTTTATTGCAGCTGTATTTTTATTTTTGAAATGTATTTGCAGAAAAACTATTTCTTCTAGTAGTTTTTTTTGTTGCTTTTGGTCGAATCTACGGACATTCTGTATTTTGTATTAGATCAAGGATATTGTTTAAATTATAACTAACACACTATTTAAAACAGAATGAATGTCATTTTTATGGGTTCCCTACCCCCTCTGAACATAAAACGTATATTCTGTAGAGAACATATTTCGGCATTTACATATTAATACGTTTCGTATAAAAGCTCTTTTGTATGCTGTATTCTATCCAACCGCTACGTTTCTAAAAATAGTTGATTGGTAAAAAATAAAGTACACCAACCACATAAAGCTGATTTTGAATGCAACGCGACGACATGCATCAGTTAAGTAAACCCAAACAGTGTTATGACATTGTCATACATTTGCATAGACTTGTTTGTGAAATTGCTAAATGTCCAGATAAAGGATATGATCTCGATACAAAGGGAGTTTGTACATTTATCTATTTTAGATGTTATAAAAAGAAAATAAAGTTAAAATTATTAAGGATAATGGTAGGTTCCATGATACACATTTTAGTCTTGATATATCGTGTATATAGGGCACATTACAAACATCTACTATGCATAATAAAACAAACTGTACACATTAAAAGCAAATAACAAACATAAATTCAGAAGTTAAAAGCTTTTTTTATGTCTGTAATTGTACAGACAAACATATCTAAATGAACATCTATTAGTGAGTGACTATTTATAATTGGTATAATGGAGATTGCTTATAATTATGTTCTATAGCTCTTAATGTAGAATAGTCCACTATTTCTGTTATTAATCCTAGGCACACGCAAATCTATCAAAGACAATAGAGACGGACATTTAACTTTGTTGTGAAGAATTTTAAATAGAAACAGTACAGCTGTCATACTTCTCCTGTTTTCTAAACTGCTCATGCTAAACCTCTCCAAGAAAAAATTGTAAGGTGTGCCTCTCAATGGATATACATCATTCAAAGAAAAAACTGGAGATTTAAAGAACTCTTTCAATTGCCGTATTATGTACTGCATATATTGGACTCCATACAATAGATGAATACTCCAGTTTAGATCTGACAAACGTAATACAAAGAAGTTTAAGAGTGTTGATATTTTTTAATTCTTTCATATTCCTCAATATGAATCCAAGAGTTTTATAGGCACTACTAACAGTTTGCCGAATATGAGGTACAAAGGATAGTCTTAAATCAAAAATATTGTCCAATTTGTAGTCATAAAGCAGCACACGAGACAGCGACAATATGACATTACATTACACTTGGCAACATTTACGGGTAATTTATTACTAACACACTATAAATTAACAAGATTTAGATTTTGCTGCAATTTATTACAGTCGATGTATGACTCTATATTAGAAAGGATCTTAACATCATCAGCATAAACTAAAACGTTTACATCCAGGCCACAGTAATATCGTATTTGTCGGACTGATAACCACGGTATTGCACATACTGCGATCTATTCGTTAGGTATGAACAGAATAAGACAATAAGATTAGTTCTAACTAATGATATTAGCAGCCTTATTTTTGTTCAGTTTGTTGTCGATAGTGGGAAATTAGAGGCCAAATTATTGACAATTGAGAAAATTTTTTGCTTTGTTTGAAATTTGGCCTCTAATTTCCCACTATCGACAACAAACTGAATAAGATTAGTACTTAGACCAATCTCATCAATTTCCCCAATGATAAAACCATGATCTAGACGGTCAAATGCTTTTGAGAAGTCTGTATAGACAAAGTCTACTTGATTAGTGCGATCTAAGGCATCAATAATAAATTGAGTTTTGCAACAAATATTTGTTACAGTAGACCGTCCTTCACAAAATTTATGCTGATCTGGTACAATAATATTACTTACATAATTTCATAAAAAAGTAAACATTTTCAAAAATCTTAATTAAAAACGCCGGAAGGAGATCAGGATCCATAGTCATATTTTTGCCTTTATCTGACGCCAGAATGTCATTATTATGAATTCAATTCATCATAATAGAGTCATTATTAATGACATTGTTTGCAATTGTATATGGACTAGGATCAATATAAGTAGTGGAAAAAAAATCAGCAAAATTATTATGGGGATCATGAGTTTCATTAGTATTGTAAGTCATAAGAGATGAGATGGACGAGTGATCTTTTTTAGCATTAATAAATTCCCAACATTTTTTAACGTCAGACGTAATTGAGGTTTCAGCGTTGTTAATATAAACACTATAATCAATGGTAGCTGTAAGATGCTTAAAGTTTTCAAAATCATCCAATGCTTGGGTTACACGATATTTTTTCCACGCTTTTGTCTTCTGCTTCACAAGAGATATTATGTTAAAGTCAAACCAAGGCTGATATCGATTACGGGCTACATTTTTTTTTGGAACATATTTAACAAAGAGTGTGTCAAACATTATAAAACTGAAACTGCAGCATTAACATCATTGTATGTGAGAAGTGGTGACCAGTCAATAGATGTAAATTCTTGATAGAGCGGAGGAAAATTAGCTTACTTTTTTTCACAACAAATTGTCTTAACTCATGTAGCATCCAATAAATTTTTGTGCAGTATTGTTCTTTTTTGGCTTGTTCAAAGTAAAACGCAATTAGCAAAGAGACAATTCAAAATTTGTTGTAAAAATTCTAAATTTCAGCAAGATGTAATTAAAACTTAACTATACATATAAATTATAAATTACTAGTATGTACAATTTATTGATATGATCCAAAGTTAAAAACAAACAACAAATTATACTCAATAATAAATTCCTGTTTAAATTTCTGCAAGTAATTGCGCAAACTGCACATTTAATTTAAACATCAATAAATATATTTAAAATACATCTTTCTCTTAAATCAATTAATTTTAATAACTGTGTAACTGAATTCTAGAAAACCCATTTCAAATCAATGCGCTGTTAAAAATGTCTGTTAGGACAGTTACCGTTCTAGCATGGTAAGCGAATTAATTGCCGATTTGTTAGCCTTTGCAACCAGTAAATGCATTATATTGTCGTAGAAACAAACAGCTTGATCGTGCAAAAAAACATATAACACACTGTATTGAACTTAGAAATACTTACAATTACCTGGACACCACCCTGTATATTGATTAAAATGAGGAAACTTCAAAAAATGCTATATGCAACTTTCCAACTACAAGCTTCACTGACGATTTAATAGCATTCATCTGGAATTTATATGGGAAATGTTAGATCGCAATGGGAGGCAGAGCGCTCTTAAAAGTACAGCCTTCTTAATTAATAGCTTCATTAAATTTCTAGATGGGTAAAACACAATGCTGGAGGAGGATTTAAATGCTATTAAACTAAAGTTTTTGGGTTAGTTTTTACGAGGACAATTATGCAGAAAGCCGAGCTCCTTTACGGCATTCAGTTATGAAGTTACCAGGCATATAAGTGGTCAGCGAACCAAAGGATGATCTCATATTTCACAAAAGCCTCTAGAGGCGTTACTCATGGAGGAAAAACAAAAGAAAGCGCTGCTCCAGAAAACCCACAATACGGCTCGGGAGTGCAATGATAAATGATGATATATTTAGAATCTAAGAATCGTACGTTTTCCTTTTACTTCATTGGGTCGTTTGACGGGCATTGTCAGAAGTAATCTCTCAGCTAATCACTAACCGTTACTGCCAGAAAATAAATTCTAGCTCTGTTCTCGAAGAAAAAACTGGAAGGATTGATGGGATAGATGCTGCAGTTCCAAGAATACACTCAAAAATAAGTAATGTGCGTTTTTATAAAAGAGTATTACATGATAGCATTGATGAGAGTTTATGTTACTTACTACATAAGTAATTAATATTTTTTTTGTAATATAGCTGGAAATAAATTTGCATCAATCTTGTTAAATGCAGGCTGTCTGGAACATAAGTGCCAATACTGAAAGTATTTCTGTATCTGACAAAAATCAACAAAAAAAACTCTTCTGAACAAAAGTCAATAGTTTTTCTACTTTTCAAAATGTGTATATAACTACATACTATAAAAGCTAAACTTTGTTACAAAATTGAAAACTAAAGTACAATTAAGCTGAGCAAAAACCCTGTTACGCAGGTAATTTATTTTTTGTAACAATATTAATGAAATAAGCAATAGAGGCTTTCCTAAAAATCCTTTAAACTGTAACGTACGACAACATTGCAATCAATTACCTGCTGCTGGTTATTAGGCTTTCATGGTCGGCGCTATTATTTGATACATAGTGATTTTTCGGGTTAATATGCCGTGATCTCTGTAACTGGTTACTGCCAGTGACAGAATTAAGTGCTTTAGCCTAGCTTTATCTGAAATTATTTGATCTGCCTTTGCTGTTCTCATGCTAGGCTCTCTGGGGGGCAGACCCGCTATTGTTATCTATGGGTCCGCCTATACAGGGTGTTTGGATAAGTTGATACAAAATTTAAGGCTGTGAAAGTAGAGTCAAACGAGTAGAAAAAGTTCTTATGGGATATATAGGATAGGAATGATAATTCGTTCCTATCATTTGGATGTTTTTTAAAATAACTTTCTTTCTGATTAAGATAATGGAATGACAATTGTAGATAATAATTATACCATAAGAGTCTTTAACTTTCATAGGTTTCATTAAAATCCGTTATAAATAAGAGTAGCTTTCTAACTGTCCTTAACAGAGAAGTTTTGATTTTTTTTCCTTAGAATTATCAAGCAAATAATACTTTTAAATCAATTAGACTTTTTTAAAGAAAAAAAATTCTCTACTTTTTTTCGAATTCTGTGTAGTTTAATCAAAAATAATTATGTTTGAAATAATTTGTGATTTGGAATAGTAAATTTTTTTAACATTAGACATCTGTCATGGTGACAGTTTCATTGTAATGATTGTCACTTTCGCATGCTGCCATTTAAATTATTATCTACGTTTCTTTATTTTCTTAATTGTACCCTTTGTGCTTGACTTTGCACTTCCTTCGATTTTTTTTACAACCATAAACCACCATGCTTTTACTAACCTTGAATATATGCAGTTTATTTACGGTTTCTGTAATGGAAATAGTCTGACGGCTCAAATAGGGCAACGTTGCCCTGATAGAAGGCAACGTTGCCCTGATAGAACTGTTCCCACAAGAGTCACGAATTGGTTTCAAACTGTTAGAAATATTCGAGCAATTAAGTTGTGAATGTATTTTCAGTGCATGTATAGTTTAAGAAGTAGTTGGTCGAATATTCCTGACAGTTGCAAATTAGTTTCTGACTGCTGTGTGAACAAACCTATTGTTTAGGGAAATTCATGCAAGAGTGATAGAATCAAGAACCCCAACTCCAGGATATCGTTAATGTGGCCATGCAAGGAGGCGTAGGCATGATTTAGATGAAGTAATTTTAAGATTTTTTGAACGTAATGCTACTGCAAGTGTATGAAGAGCTTCTACTCGTTTTAGAACAAACAGTTCTTATGTATGGCAGTTGCTTAAGGAAAATGGATTATACCCCTAACCCTTATTCGTTTGAAATATTTTAATTATCGATGAGGCTTACTTACTCGGTTATGGGGTAACATAAAAAGAATGGTATATGCTTCGTCTGTGAGTACCTTTGAAGAGTTGCGGCAACGTATTCGGGAAGCTTTCGATGCCATACGAATTCAACATGAAATTTTTCAGCATGTTTGATTTAACTTCCTAAGGAGATTACGTGCCTCTATTTCGGTCCAGGGTGGACAATTTAAGTCTTTATTTCGCATTCGGAATTAGCATGTTTTATGTTTTTTATGCATTTTGTGATTCAAAGTTATAGCCTAAAATTCAAAATTAAAATTTATTTTCTTTACTCTTTTGCTTTCTTATGTTTCTCCTTCAGTCTGTAGACTATTTCTATTACATAAAGTGACAATCAATACAATGAAATGGTCACCAAGACAGATGCTCCTACTACGTCAAAAAGTGTTATTCTTCTGGACCATGCTTTATTTAAAAAATAACTATTTCTGAGTAAACTACGCAGAATTAGAAATGAAAAGTAGAGAATTTTTGTCTTTAAAAAAGTCTAATTTATTAAAAAATAATATTACTTTCTTAGTAATTCAAAGGAATAAAAAAATGTTTAAAAATTTCTGTTAAGGCTAATTTGAAAACCTTATCTCTGTAACTAGTCACATCTTATATGCTTCCAAACATTTCGCTGCTCTTCACTCTTTTATTTATTTTTTGCTTCCAAACGGCGACAGTGTCAGACTGCACGTTACTATTTGTGTTCCAAATTTTCTCGTTATCAGTTAAGGGTTAACATTTTTCCGAATGATGGTTAGAAGTTTACAAATTAAACTTTTATTTACCATTTTAAATTTATCAAGTGAACGACAAATGTCAAATTTGAAAGTAAGGTGTTTTAACAGTTTTGAAGTGTATGTTATGTCATGTTCATGTTATGAGTGTTAAAATATTATATAGGCATTGTACAAGTTCGATAAAATATTGTTAATAGTTGTGGACAAAGTATAGTACTTTACTTGCATATAATGGTTGAAATTTATTGAGGTAATTTAGAGCCATCATTATATGCTCGTTATATGCTATATTGTTTTATAGTACCATCAATTTATCGCTACGAATCCGAACAAAAGATCGTAAGCAGCAGCAAGATTGAGATACTATATGCTATGCTTTGAAGAGATCCTGAGCTTCTGAATAGTCAACTATTTATTATAATTAATATACAGGGTGATTCGTTAATAATTGTACATTCGCTAACTGGATAATTCTGGGCTGAAAATATAAAGAATTGACACATAACGCTTAGATAAAACAAAAGCGTTCATGGCTATTACCAGAGGCGTACGACAGGGGAGAGGAGTAGTTTCCCCATTCCTAACTTCTACGCCACTGACGGAATTTTTATTTTGGTACAATTTTTCAATTCTTCTATACTTTCTCTGGAATTAACCTACTATTCCTTCATAGTGGTGAATTTATTCGGACAATATCGAAACACCCTGTAATTCCATAAGGAGCCATATTTTATTCAGTTAGCCCAGAATTATCCATTTAGCGTATGTACAATTATTAACGAATCACCCTGTATAAGCTGCAGTACGTGCTTAGGGGAATGCTCATCACTGTGTTTATTCTTGTAGCAAATTTAGGGCTGAGGGAATAATAATTCTCTCAATATTTAACGTATTTCCAGTAATACAGAATGACATGTTTATCAAACTCTCTGCGAAACATTAAACATAAACGGAAATTGCATTTTAAATTATACACAAACCAGGCATAAGAGTTAAGTTTCAGCAAGGGGCCTGATGTTGCAAAAATTGAATGAAGTTTATGAAAGGGTTCCCAAGTTTAAGTTTAAAATCTGTTATTCCTAACATTGCGAAAGTAAAAGAGAAAGGGGAGAAGAGGAAAACGTATACAGGAAGTTTACAATTTAATTCCTTCTTCGGTTAATTACAATTAAATGTATAATTTTATTCTCAAGCAGTAAGGGTTTACGCCTTCACTTGTATTCTCAGTTTTTTCAGAATAAATATGTTTTATATTTACTTGTTTTGAGAGTTACATGGTTACCATGAATTTGTCTGTTAATTTAATGTTTTGTATACGCTTTCAAAAATTTAACCTAAAATGAGTCTTTTTCAGATTCAGTTTAAAAAATTTGCAATGACAACTTTATTATTTTTTTTCTATACGATCCCAAAAATGACTATTTTACGGACTCATTTGAGTCCCTGGCATCATTCAAAAACTTGCAAAACTCAAATTCACTTTTGAACATTAGGAAATACAATAAATGATATCCTATTTCTGCATTTTTAGGATTGCATGCTTCTTCAGCCTGCGCGCCTAAAGGGCGGAGCGAACCACATACCTACGTTATTTAAAAAATCTGTTTATATCGAGTGAAAGGTATCAATTTTGCAATCAAAATGTATTACTAATAAGTTTTTTCTATCTCTTAAAATAAAAAAGTTAGACAACCTTAAAGTTTGGGTACTTTAAAAAACATATAAAGATTTTTGACGTGTCTCGCATATTAAGCGAGACAAATGGGAGTGACCTTCTTATGCGAGACAGTCTGTATAGTTACACAACTTACAATCTTCCATAAAATTTATTACGCGGATTTGTCATCCGCTTTTTAAATCTCCTGTCTCCTATATCTAGCTGCCAGTATATTATTTTTATATTTATTTAAACAAATGCGCGCTAAGTAGCTGCACAGTTTGTACGTGAACAGCCACTTTAGCACTGATCTACACTTTTATCACGTTTACGACTACAGTTGAGAAATCCGAAGAGTAATGTGCAGCTTGCCAGAGCATTGCTGCCTGAAAGCTGTAACCTGTAATTCAACAAATACTAGTTTCTAGAACTCTAAACATACAGGATAAGCTACGAGAGTTAGATGCATAAATAAATTATGATATCTATAGAATGAATAAAATTTATGTGATTTAGTTTACAGACTTCTTTGGAAGTTTGTTGAACAATTTTTGCTGCAGTTGGTGAAGTAATTTGGAACTGGAATTAAGTCCGTTGGTGGACCATTATCTTTTATGAGTCTACGAGTATAATATATCAAATAGAAATATTGTCCATGATAATTTTGTGCATAGTTTGAAGTTGCGTGTGATGATCCGCCTCTTGATCATTACGTACGAATAGCTTTCAAATTCTAGATAAGTCTTAGTTGAAATTATTTCTATTTTTCTGAATTCCTATTGGCGTATTGTAAATAAACTGCCAAGAGCGCCCTCTATGTTACGCAGCACTACTTATTTCTTTGCAATGCTTTTAGTTATCTAAAACATAGCTGTATCTAAATTACAACATGATTGAACGTTTCATTTCTTAATTATAATATCTCTCTCTCTACCCCTCATTCTAATCACAGGAATTAGCCCAGAAGTCGTAGACTTGTGCGGGAGAGGGAGCGGCATATTATTATTAAGCAGGCCCAGGAACGACTTACGTTGGTAGACCCTAACCACTATTCAGTGCAGGAATGAGGAAAACCTGGAAAACCTCATTAATTAGGGGGGTAGTCAAATATCAACCGGCATCAATCTCTCACATTGACCCAAGCTAACATTATTCCACCCTACCATACCCACAGAGAGGGTGCCAATCCTCTCCACGAATATAGCTTTTATACGGTCTACCGGCAGCTGGGCTCGAACCAACTCCGTCTAGTCACCTCGATTCAAGTACTAACGCCTTAAACCGCGCGACCACTGACCGATCCAATTATACCCATAACAAGAAAATATATTTTTTAAGCCCTGTAACTTCTAAACGAGGCACTTTTGGACTAAGCTAAGTTTGACTAAATTGATTCTATTTGATTACAGGAAGCTATGTTTAAGCTGGATCTCATTATTTTCCGGACACCCTGTTTACTAGGAGCCCTGAAATATACAGTGTCTCGAAATTAATGCAACATAGAGCAAAAGTAAACGCCTGACAAAAAAATAATTCAATGTAGTCAAACTTACCATAGTCCAAAGATGACTGTTAAAACGATACAGGGTGCCAAAGAAAAAATGTTATTTTCGATACTTGTAAATAACTTTTTAAAAAATCCAATATTCGCATACATCTGGGAGATCGGGTTTTTTTAGGGCGAGAAATTCAAATTAGTTTCAATTTCTGACGTCACTACTATCGAAATAAATGAAATAGACCCCTGAGTTTGGAAGCTGATATTAAGAAAACGTAGGGGTAAAAAACATTTTTTTACAGTGTTTACAGTTCTTTACTACCTGTGTTAGTTTTTTCTTTTTTTAAATTAACGCAATATTTCCGGAGACAGCACTCTCTTCTGATTTGCTTACAAATAAAAAGAGAAAAGCTTTTGACACAAATGACCTCCAGTAAAGACAATTTTTATAAATGAACAGAAAAATTACGTCGAGTTAAAGTGAGAGGTATCAAATTTGCAGGCTGAAAACCGTGATTTTTTCAACATTTTCATTAATTACTAAACAATGAGATAACGAAACTAACTGAAATATTAGCACACAATAGTGAGATTATAATGGTCTAAGTTTCAACAAATTTTTTTGGCTCCACGTTTTCAAACTCATGGGTCTATTTCATATATCTCGATACTAGTATAGGGCGCCATTTATGACACATTATGCTTTTCTTACTGTATTAGAAAGATATTTTAAGCTAATATAAATCAAATCTCCTACAATTCCTATTGTAATAAACGTGTCGGTTGGCCGTTAATTAAATGACTAGGTATTATTATTTCTTCAATACGTTACGAATTCATCATATCTCGTTCCAGTTTAGACTCGTGAGCTCTTTAAAGGTATTGGATTTTACTCATACACGATTACGCAAAGAGCACGATGATGCTATACAACACAGTAAACTTAGTTAAGGTTTTAGACTCTGGAAAACCAGACACAAGTTCAGAGGCTGAGTCCAGTTCGACGATTAAAATACAAGTTAAAAATAATCAGAAAATAGTGAAAAATAGTATATCACGGAACGGATGAAACAACTAAACGACGGGTTCAAGAGTTGGCCAAAATCTACCGGTCTTCTCTCGTGAACGAGCCTCTATCGATATTTGGGAACCTTTCGGGAACCTCCTCTTTTGTGCTTTAAAGTCGATAACATCACAGGTCTTTTGGTAAAAATGTGCCTTAAAGGCAAAGAGGCCGTCCACTTTCTCTAACTTCAGGGATCGTGGATTGGCTGTCACTCCTAGTCTATGAGCTTGTCTCGGGTTCTGATAGACTGACTATACAATTCTAAAGGCGCGCTAGAGAAACTAATTGAACATATTTCTTAGTTACTGATTTTCCGTGTCTACCAGGATCGTTAATACCTTATTCGCTTTAATTGACTTCGTTTTTACCTTATCCCTTCGCCGGGCTCCGCGTTTATTCGCGGGTTTGGTTCCTCGATCTGTACCTTTTGATTTACTGAATTTAAAGGAGAAAACCCAACGAAAAACTCCTTGATCGACTTTAGCGGCGAATCTATAACACCTACAACATTGAATTTCCTAAGTAAAAGGTTCTCTACGCCTTAGTCTGTCTATTCCCCGGCCGTCGCGTCCGTGGATGCCGCCCCTGCCTACTTTCACTACGGGGGATATGGCTCTCGAACGTAAAGTTTCCCCATCTGGCTTATTTAACATTTGATTGTGACAAAAGGGCTTTTTAGAAACGACTTTCTTTTCCGACCCGAAACTAACAAATTATACTTGAGAAGTTGTTAGTTAATCTTTAGCGGCAATCGTGTCCAATGGTTATAAGAAAAATTATTCTTTAAACTTAAATGTCCCATAAACCGTCCGGAGTGTCGAATGAAGTCTAGCTGTACAAAAGATTTCGCTTGAGACGTCTATATGTTGTCGCCTTCTACTTCCGTTCTCATCCATGGGTTTTATTATATTGTTCCCGGGCTCGTTTTATTACACTATCAACGAAGTCATATGTATGCTCTGTGATACCAAACATCTAGATATGCCAATGAACAATTCCACAGACAAAGCTCTATTCAATAATTATCTAAATTAAAAATTAATCTAGCTAAATTTGCTAACCTGTTTAATGAAAACATTCTATAAATATCTAAGTTCACTTTTGGAACTGTGTATGGGTAGACATTGTGGATGTAATTCAACGCTGGTCGGAACTTTAGTCCGCAGAGTAGTTAATTTCATACAATATTGTTAATACCTAAAAATATATAAAAAACATTATGCTTTTGTTATGACATGCTTTTTTTGTGATTATTGTATCCATTGCCTATTGAAACAATCAATTTGCCTACCTTTTTTTTATCTACCTTGCTTTTTAAAATAAAACAATCGTTTAATAAACGCGTTGATAAATGTATCGAAGTTTAAAGTGGACATTTTGAGCAATTATTGTCAAAAAGGCATATTTTTTAATAATGTTTACTATTTTACTGTTCATTACGATTCTTAAATCTAAAGAAGTCCTTGATTTTTGACATTTCTAGATTATTTAAATTATTTCAACTATCACCATTGAATGTTTCAAGACCAATAATTCACTCGATAACGGCCCGAGGCAACGACTTTCATAAAGTACCTATACCCTTTGTGTGTAAAATAGTATATAATAATTTTACACCAAAAATGAGATAACTTAAAGTGTAAAAATATGCTGCCGTATTTAACAAAGCATTTAATCTAGCGCAGTTACCGCCCTCTATGAACTATAACAAAACTACGAATAGATTTGAATTCTTCGACCCAAAGAAGCCCAAACTACAAAATTTTGAAAGGATATTAGTATTTATCAAGAAAAATGAAAAAAACTAAAATAATTTTACGTTTAACACTCTATATCTCATCTATCAACTTATGGACTAAACTAAGTTGGGTTAAATCACAATATTTATACTTTAGAAATCTACCTACAAATTTTCTCCCATTACCTGTAGAATCTCATGTATAAAACGTTTTCATGCTGTTGACGCAACCACAGCCGCAGCAAAACAGCCAGTTCTTTTCTATTTCCAGTTCTCAAACAATGCTATGTAAATACCATTTAGCTGCAAATCTGTTCGAATATATGCCCGTATGAAACTGACAAAATCTTTTAGTATGTTTTCTATCGTCCAATAATAGCTTCTATTTATTAAGTAGAGTGAAAATAGAATTAAAGCACGTTCTGCATATACTGCTTCATTAAAAATATTATAACGGACTATTAATAGGTAACGTACCTACTTTACGGCAATAAAGAATTAATATATTTATATGGGGTGTTTTTCAGGTGTCACAACTTCAGGAAACTAGGTTGCCCCGTTTAAGCGCTGTACGACCCTGAACTTGCAATTTTGAAATCGTTGAAATTTGGTAAGTTGACACCGTTCTATAGGACAATAAACCCCATATCAAAATTATGAGTAATATCATTCCATTGACGTGGAACTTGGGTTTTTTAGTAATTACACCTTCGATAATTCTATATTAATGGAAGAAAAGATTTTGCAATATAAAATTTAGATTAAGTAAATTATTTACTACAAAAAGGTACTCTTGATAAGACTCTCGTGGTTTATTTGAAATTTGTAATTCAGCAGATCTTTTGAGTATTAAAGGAAATGGATGGTTATGAATATTCGAGGTGAAAACGAGAACATTTCCTTCGAAACCGAAAATTCTTCTCAACATGCAAAGCTGTTTTATCAACATCTAAAAATTATGGACGGCTAGGCAAAAGAGAGAATATTCCCTTGGAAGCTGAAAATATTCCCTCAGCACCCAAAGTTATTTTATCAACATCTAAAAATTTTATATGTAACTGTTACATGCTACTGTTAGTTTTCTACTTAAATTTGGACAATTTTGTTGAAAATCTTTGTATTGTTCTTAGGTTTGTTATTGATTAAATTTTGTCTATTTTTACTCTTTTAACCAATTTCATATAATAACTAAGGTAATAATTCTAATTTTAATGTGTGCAATGAATTTTTTATGATTTTTTTATAATTTTTTACAGTAATTTTATAAAAGTTGTATTATATATAATTGTAACTTGATCAGAATACCTTTTACCATTAGATGATGTAGGGTATTTTCATAATTTTATTCTACTTTTATTTTCCATGTACAAATTTAGCCCATTCTTTCCTATTGTTTGACATCCTTTTTGCCTCTATCCATCCTTTTTCCTTTAATATTGCTCCAATATAATTGTAACTTGAACCCTAAAGAAGGCCCAATATAGGCCGAAACGTTGGGAGTAAAAATTGGTTTTCTTTATAAATCTACTAACCTATTACCAGTCAATAATTTTCTCTACAGTAAACTAAAGGCCACTAGCGACAAATATATATATATATATATAATCAGAATATCTTTTACCATTAGATGATGTAGGGTATTTTCAAAATTTTGTTCTACTTTTATTTTCCATGTACAAATTTAGCCCATTCTTTCCCATTGTTTGCCATCCTTTTTGCCTCTATCCATCCTTTTTCCTTTAATATTGCTCCAATGGTTACATCCCATGTTTGCCTTGGTCTTCCTCGTTTCCATCCCTTATCTATTTTAGCCTCCCATATTCGTTTCACTGGTCTTTTATCGTCCATGCGATGCAAATGTCCCCACCAACTTAACTGTCTTTTTTCCACGTATCTTAAATGTTGATTCTATTTTAAGTTCTTCTCTTACTTTTATATTTTTAACTCTGTCCAATTTTGTGATCCCACTAGCTTTTCCTAGGTACTTCATCTCTGTGGCTTGGATTTTACTTTTTTGTGCCTTTAATAGTACCCATGACTCGCAGCCGAACGTTAGTATTGGTCTATATATCGCTTTAAATACTTTAATTCTCGTGTCACTAGATATTTTCTTCTTATTTATGAAACTATTGCTCATTGAGTGATACAATCTCATTGTTTTCTCTATCCTACTATTAATCTCTATATCTTGTTTTCCACTGCTCTCTATTGCTATTCCTAAATATTTAAAATCATTTACTTGTTCTATTGGTACATCCTTATATCTAACTTCTGTTTTTCTCTTCCTATGATCATTACTTTTGTTTTTATTTATCCTCATTTTATAATTCGTCAGTACTTTATTCCATAAATCCAAATTTTTCTATAGATCTTCTAGCAACAAATAATATCTAGAAATTATGTTCACCTACAAAAAGTAAATCGTAAAGCATGTCAGCATCTGATATTAATTTATCCAGTCGTAAACTGTCAATAAATGAATTTTCATATTTTATTTACTTAATAAATGTCTAATCAATTTAAAAAAGCACATGTGGGATAATGTCAGTCGGTATGGCATTCGAAACACTGTCAAATCACAATTATTGTGACAGTTGTAGTTCCTACGCGACTGATTTTTTTTAACTTCAACTTTCAGTACGAATACATACATCCAATTGTGTGTATTTACTTAAAATAACTATTTAGAACCAAGTAGAAAAGTGAACCTCTCAAAATCAAAGTTTTTTGTTTTAAAATTACCTGTTAATACTTCGATAATTTTCCTGAAGGTACAGGCAGTAATCCTTATCTAATTTAATTTTGAAATAACTAGGTACATCACAACAACAAAAAATTGCGTCACAAATAGCCGATGGGACAGAGTTACCTACAGTAATATTTATCTATTATTAAGGAGGGATCAGAAATGTGCCCTTTATATGTGATCATCGAAAACTATTCAGGTGGTGGCTTTAGCTTTCAGATCACGATAGGAATAATTACAACTCGGCTGATGTAGGTGCCCTGTAATGTCTTTCACTAACTGATTGGCAAATTTATACAAGGACGTTAATAGAAGCTCTAAAGGTCACCAAGCTCAATTAAGGCCGTAAAATCGGTCGTAATTTCAACTATAGTATTGTAATTGAGCTGATGATCCTTTTACATCGACGGAATTCACTGCTAATAAATCCATTTAACCAAATTTACTTATCAATTTTTCCGTGTTTAAATTCACGTATAAAGTTTTACATACTGGGTGGTCTGTAAGTAATAGTACTAAATTTTTTACTTCAAAATAATAGGATTGGGGGCAACATGCCTTAATAAAATGTTTATAATAAAAAAATACAGGGTGTAAAATTTGGAACTTAAAAATTGAATAACAATCAAAGAAATGTTAATACTTTAAATAGGAAAACGTCAACAGTTTGTACATATTCGACTGTAATTAAAAACAAATGTAACTTACTTTGGAACCGTCTTAAATAATCAGTAATATTTTTTTGTATTTTGACTCAATATCTTTTTTTACAGCAATATTCTTGAGTTCGAAAAATAGGTAAAGTTGGTTGTCTGGTATATTGTTTTGTGATGCCCATTCGATGCAATTGTTGAATGACTTTACGGCATCTTGGTGTTTAACTTTTGTCACAATTTGATCATCGTCGCTAGAAGAAGAATCGTTATCTACTTCATTTCTCTCTCCATTTGTTTGAACAACAATATCGTTGTCTGTTAGTAATATGTCCGTCCTAGACCCACTCCCTACGATCCATGCTTCTAAATCTTCAATTGAAATATCTGTGCCTACCAATTGTTCTTTTGATTTTATAATTTACTTAGCTAAAGTTATCAAAGAAATGTTATCTTCTTCGTCTAAAGCCACCTTCTTGGTAGACAACAATGGCTTCTATGACTTTTTTATTAGGTCTTGATGAACTTGGTATCATACTTCTTATAACGAAAAAACTACGGTTCTAAGATTAATGTTCTTCAAGGTTGTAGGAATGTCAGTCTCGGACGCTACAATTTTTTTAAGTAGGCCCTTTCTGGAAAACAGTTTTACAACTTGGATAACATGTGGATCCATGGGCTGTATTAATGGTGTACAGATTAATAGTAGGTACCTGACACAGATTTGATTGTCATTACTCTTAAGATCAACCAGGTGCCCTGGGGCATTGTGTAATAACAGGGCTTTTGGTGGTAAATTTAATTCTTCCAATTTTTATCCTACTGCTGGTACAAATTCCGTATGGAACCATTCACGAAATAAATCCTTTGTTATCCAAGTTTTTTGTTGTCCTTTGTAAGATACAGGTATAAAGGAATTCCGGAAAGCACTTGAGGCAAATTTAAATCATATAAGACAGCGCGCAGGGTAGAGTCCGGCTGCCAATGTCCGTATTAAACTATGTCCGGATTATGGAGGTTACACTATATTTCAATTTAAGCACTAGCCATCGCTGGGAATTTCAAAATCTCCATTTAACCTGAGAACGATACATCCAGGACGAGTTAAGGTTAATGCTTGATGTGAGATCATTGGCGACCATTTCCTAGGTCCATATTAGCTGCCAGAAAATTTAAATGTTATTTGTTATTTAAATTTTCTAGAAAATGAATTCATTGATCTGTTGGTTGCTTTACCACTAAATTTGAGGCATAATATGTGATTAATGCAAGATGACGGCTCACCCCATTTTACCCATCAAGTAAGAACATATCTAAACCATCATTTTCCTGAACGTTGAGTTGACCATGGTAGTATGTTTCATTGGCTAGCACGTAGTCTAAAGTTCTACTCTTTAGACTTCGGTGTGGAGCACAATGAAAAAAATTGTATATGAAAATGCTATAACTAACTTTAGCAAGAAAACTTCATGATTTGTATGAATAAGTGCATCGAGGTGAACATATTGAAAATTTACATTGAAATATTTCCTTTTTCCCGATCATTATTTGACGTTGTTTGATTGTCAAAATTAATGTTTTCACACTCTGACAAAATTTCCTTTAATGAAATATGCAGCAGATTAGGTTAATGACAACTATAGAAATAGACAGTCTTTCTTTTTCACGAAAATAATGTATGTTACAAATTTGTTTACAGAAAAGAAAAAATCTTTTACTTTATGGGTAAAATAGTTACGGTCATATGTAGGTACCTACGTCATAAACTTGGCTTATGTGGCTCCCTCTAGAAAATACATCGAAATAGATAGAAACTGAACATTTCGTATATAAAAACATCTACTCCAAAATTTTTACGTTCATACATTAATAGTTATTTATGCAACAAGTGCAAAAAGCAGGCGTTTATTGCACGCGACGTGAAATTGTCCAACGAGGCCGTCAGGCCGAGTATGACAACCCGTCGAGTGCAATAAGCACTTTTTGTACGAATTGCATACAATATTTTTCTACGTTCATGCAAACACCAAAAATGTTATTTAGATGACACTAAGTGTAGGAAAATATGACGTCGATTTGAACATTTATGTTTGTCATGATGACAAAACGCTATTGTAGAGTGACAGATGAATGCAATAAACACTTTATTGCACTAGTGCAATAAAGAACCACTTTTTCCACTAAATATAGTTCAATAAAGTATTGTTTTTGGCATGAACGTAGAAAAGAATGTTATAATTATTATTTATGAAAATACAATTTTTAAATTTGAAACTTTGTCACCTTGTATGTTTTTTATTATAAACATTTTACATGTTGGCTCCAATCGTAATATTTTGAAGTAAAAAATCTAGTGTCTCTATGAACCATTACCTAAGAACCACCCTATAATTATTATAAGAAAAGTTGAACTGGATTTTCAAAGTTTATTTGAATTAAATTTTCCTAGAAGTTAAAAATTTATGAAATAAAGTATCTCGTCAAAGTTGTTCATGAAATATTGGGCCGCAGGTTTGTATAACTTTTTCTTCAGGAAGCAAAAATAACAGAAATGAGATACTTCGATTAGATTTTTTTTCTAAAGTATTACTGGAAAATATTGGCCAGTAAATTACAGCATTTCTCATTTCAGTACACAGTTCAAAGCTTTGATGTTAAAAATTAGCTTCTACAAAAATTAACAACATTCCCACACTTTAAACTTTTATGAAAAAGTAAGGGAAAGTGATATGAGTAAAAAGTAATGGAATATAACTGCGACTGTTTTAAGTAAAAAACCTAGATTATTTAAAAAGAGCTGCAGTTGTTCTTCAAAATAAATATATACCTTCTCTGTAAATATTAACCTTTAGAAAATATTATTTCTACAAACTACTCCTCGTCTTGTGAAATTAAATGGCTTTGAACGTTAGGAAAAGTATACTTTTATAAATATTTGTCTTCGTAAACCAACTAAAAAATATTTATAAAGCTCTGTTGACTCGTGGAAAAAGTATCAATATTTGCTTCCATCACTTGCTAAATTTAATTCTGAAAGGTACTTTAATAAGCAATAATAAAACATTGGTCTAGGCAAGGTATAAGAGATCCAATTCAAATTTATTTTGTTGCTGCTATAAGCTTAACATTTTCTTACAAATACTGAACAATTTTTCAAGGAAAGTTCCCATTCGTCTCGCATAATAGTGAGTTGATGCACAAATTCGTAGTGGTTTAATTGAATTTAAAATTTGTTTTATTATAGCAAACAAAATGCCTGGATTAATAAACAAAATACATGATTTACTCGGATTTAATCAAATAATCATCATTGTTTATGATTTCCTTCAAAAGATTAGGCAGTTCTTCCTGCATTATTGAAGAAATTTTTTGGTTAATTTCATGTAAATGCACCATATTTTGGCATCAGTAATACTCTGGGATAAAGATAAATATTAACACTAATATATTTTTTGCTCATCTCAAGAGGACATCTGATAGGTGAAATCTATAAAACAACCAATACTAGGAAACAGTCGTAATGTAGGTATTCATATATTCATAATGATAAGATAAGATAAGATTAATCGTGGATCAAGAATATTACGAAGATTTTTTGTTTTATAGGTTCGTTCAACAGAGCCATCGTTTATACAGGGTGACTATGAAAGGTTGGGAAATCTCGCAGCTGGAGATACTGGTGACTAAAGAAAGTTGGATGAGCCAAATATGCCTTATCCGAATGTTGCTGGTTTCAAAAATACAGGGCGTTCAATGCTAGAATTTTATTTTGACTTATACTCGAATTGTAATATTCATATGTTGAATGTTCCTGTGGTTACTGATGATGTTTTAAACGCTTAAAAAAATTTAGATTAAGTTAACTACAGGTCTTGATAAAACTGTGTTCTTTTCTGAATGATTTTGCATTTCTGTTGGCATCTCCCTTGACTATTATTTGGAATTTGGTTGTATATAAAGCTGTCTAATTTAGGTTTGTCTATAAACTACTTAAAATTCCTGGAATCTTACCTTTCTAATAGATTGACTTGATTGTAAATCATTGCTCCATCTGTGGTACCCCAGGGTATAGTTCTTGACCTTCTAGTGTTTAATATATTTATTCATGATATCTGTGACAGTCCTCGAACCAATGTTATTTATATGCAGATGATTTCAAACTGTAAACATCTGTTTTATCTACAGATGATTATATTATACTCCAAAATGATTTAACTGTAGTTAATAAATGGTGTGTTCGTAACAGATAGCCTTTGAATATTTGAAAATATTGAACTGAATTTAAGGATTTGGGACTTACTTTTTTGACTGGTAATTGAGAGAGGTTACTTATGTTTAGGGCAGTAAAAGTTTTCAAAAGCCATTTTCAAGCTAAAACAACTAGCCTGGTGTCTTCTAGATACCTCCAGACATCAAGGTGAGCAAATGGTTGTTATGGTGCCTCGGATAGAAATATCACGTTTCCCGCATTTTTCAGGGAAACGGATACGAACAATTGGTTTACTTTGAAATATTTCTATACGCATTCATTTATATTTTTCGGGTAAGAATTCCGTACTAAGGGTCCCTCGATTGTTTACCGTTTATCGAAATTATAGAATGCTGAGCAATTATTTTGGTAGAAACAATTGCACAATGCGACCAAACATCGCCGTATCAAATTTGAGGTCAGCATACAAAATGCAATAAAAGTTAAATTTGGGGCATAATGTAATTTCTATTCCATTCCCAATGTGTAGGAATGGCGCGGAGTGGTGTTAAACGGTAATATCGAGGCCCAGTGTTGAGAGCGGGGACATTTTCGCGTGCCACGACCATAAACTGTCCAATATAACAATAGAAAGATTATATTGGATCTGTGTGTTTATTTATGGTTTCAAATAAGGAATCTCTGCATAGAACCAGGCTACTCAAATCCTTTAGTCTGATTTATCGCATTATCTGTGATTTTGTTATAAGGAAAGCGGTTCCTTGGGATAATTTAGTTTTATGTCTGGATCAAGCGATGATCACACCGCCATTTTCGTATAATTTATTGTTCCTACATTGATATCGTATCCTTTAGATTTTAGTTATAGATCATACCTAGCTTGTATAAATGACTAATGGTGTTCTAAGAAGTAACGATATCCTGCTGGACGCAAATACGGCCTGTATAATAATAATATGCTGTTCTTTCTCACGCACTAGCCTCCGACTTCTGGGCTAATCCTCGTGATTAGAATGAGGGGTAAAGATATTATTATTATATTATATTGTCTCTGAACAGTACTAGTTTATTCAACACATATCCATAAAATGTAACTTTCTCAATATAATATCTGCAGTCTTAAATTCGATAGTATGGGGCTACTGTGAGGGTACAAAACCTTTAAATAACATTTGGGATTCGTGATGTTAAATTAGATAATTTGACAGAAACGACTAATGATGTCATCGATTACATTTTTTCCAGAAGTATAACTAAAGTTTTCTCCTGCCAAAAACCTCTCTTCTTTCTAATAAACTTTTTTTACAGACATTTTTCTGTATTACTTCCCATCTAGAAAAAGTAAGCAATATCGACCTAACAAGCCTCAAAAGAAATATCACCTAAAAATCACATTAGCAATGGAAGGACCAAGTAGTTGTTGGAAGATAATTGAATGTTTGTTGTGTAAAGTGCATAAATGTCACAAAATACTTGTCATTACTCAATACGAATGTCAAATGTATAACTTTTGTGCTTACAAAATGTTTTCTCGTTCAGAAAAACTTGATATTGTTAAGGAAGCTCACTTACCTTTTTGGTTTGTTAATTGTGTTTCTGTTTACGTTAGAATTTATAACTGAAGCCCACCTACCTCGTTAGTTTGTAAATTACGTTTTTGCTTATGTTAGAATTTATAATTCTTGTGCTGCCTTTATTTTGACGCTTTCTCGAACATTCTCGGCTACATTTTATTTGATTCTCAAAACCGCCGAAAACTTCTAGAACCCTAGAAACCTATATAAGCGGATCATTTTGCGCCACTGGAGTCAGTTTATATTGAG
Source organism: Monochamus saltuarius (assembly GCA_025584915.1). Lineage (NCBI taxonomy): Eukaryota > Metazoa > Arthropoda > Insecta > Coleoptera > Cerambycidae > Monochamus > Monochamus saltuarius. The sequence goes on from CM046724.1 coordinate 58,951,210, forward strand.
CAGTCGAAGGCGATTGACAAACGTCAAAGTAAAGTGTTGACAGTTGTGAAACTAGTTTGAAGGATATTTCTTGTATAATCAAGAGTGACAATAAAGTTTGTTTGTCTACGTGACGTGTTTCTACGATAACCCAATTTCGAGATTACAGTATGTTGCTAATTTATGCCTGATCATAGAACCATTACAAGATTGGAGGCGACCTTGCGATGAAATGAAGATGCATATTCTATTCGGAAGATTCAAAGAATTGGCCAAAGAGTAAGAAACAGCTACACTGTTCCAGTACTTCGAACAAAATCCACGAAATTTCTATACGGCAAGCTAGCCGAGAATAGAATTTGGATAAATCAACCAGTTGTATAGACTACAAAATTCATGATTCGGAGTATTTTCCTGAGGGTCACATTGAAAACACAATTAGTTTTATAGCTTAAATTGTAGTAAATGTAGAAACTGTTAATCAGAATCTTTTTCCGCGCAATCTTTGAACGGACGAAAGTCAGTTTGTCAGAAATGGTTTGCCAAATAGGCGCAACGAACATTACTGGTTCATTGAAAATCCCCACATTGTAAATTCATTCCAAAATCAAAGCCATTTTGGGGTAAGTGTATGGTGCGACATCATCGGTAGTCATTTAATTGGGTTTTATTTCAGTGAGTTACCTAAATTTGCTACAAGAGGAACTTCTTGCACTTCTTGTTGTTATCATCACCTTTTCTTTCAACTGTATTAAGTAATTATTAAGTTTAATCCTTTTATTTATTCGTAATGAGATTTATGAACTTTAAACAACGATCATTTAATTATTTTCAACGACTACTTGATCTTTCAACCACTAGTGTCATTTTTAGGTGGTATCTCTTTTTAGAACGATATTGCTTATAACTTTTAAAAAGGCAGTAATGCAGAATAACGTATTAGAAAAAAGAGAGCTGTCAAGCATGAGAAAAATTTGGGTATGGTTCTCGAGAAAATATAATTGACGTCATTAGTCGTCTCTAAAAATTGTTTGTATTCTCACAGTAGGCACATACTATCGAGTTTGAGACACCGTGTACATAAAGTAAGCAAGTATTCCGTTTGTGATTATATTATTGACAATCTCAATATTATAATCTTGAAACTAGAAAAATTGTCTGCATACCTTCAGTAATTAAAAAAATTCAACTTAATCATTTGAGAGACCTAGCAGTTCTGATAGCATATCTGCCCCATAGAGTCTAGCTCGAGAACAACAGAGGCAAGTGATAGTCCAGCAAAGACTAAAAAGTGAAAATTATTATGTGACTGGCGCGACCAGTTATTTAGGCTACGGTATAATAACCCAGAAATAAATTAATCAAAATAACGAATTCTAAAAACCACTATAAGATATAATATATAGGGTGTTTCATAATATATGCGCAGGACTTCAGGATGTGCTAGCTCGTCCAAAAATTTTAAAAAAAGTTTGTATTAACTTACTCTCTAAAATGCACAATTTTCGAGATACAGGGTGTAGAAATTGTAAAAAAAATTCGCTTTTTGCGAATATCTCCGTAACCGTTTATCGTACAGAAAACAGCTTTTGTAAGCATTTACTACTCATAATAGGCTATGTTCTGTGCGAGAAAGAAAAGTCATAATTGGTGAAGATTTTGAAGGGGAAGTGGGTGTTTTTCTCTCCAATTTCTACGCCACTGGAAAAAGTACGGTTTTTATACACCCATTTGAAACGCCTACACAAAAAATGTACTCTTGGTCATAAGCTCTAAAGTTGACCGTTTTCGATAATAATCTACTTTTATGTTGAAAAACATGGTCAATTTTTTTAAATAAAATTTTGTTACTAATTAAACAAAATTTATTAATCGTTAGAACAAGTGATAAAAACAAACGTTAACTTCGTAGTTGCGAAATTAAAAAGAAATCGTACACAGTTAAATTAAATGTTGGAAATGTCCTCCGTTAGCTTCAATGCACGCAGCAATTCATTAAAATTTCAAAAAATTTGCCATGTTTTTCAACATAAAAGTAGATTTTTCTTGAACACGGTCAACTTTAGAGCTTATAACCAAGAGTACATTTATTGTGTAGAAAACATTGGCGGTTCAAATGGGCATCTCAAAACCGTACTTTTGCCAGTGGCGTTGAAGTTGGGGAGAAAAAGACCCACATAGCTTATTATGAGTAGTAAATGCTTACAAAAGCTGTTTTATGTACGATAAACGGTTCCGGAGATATTCGCAAAAAACAATTTTTTTTTTACAATTTCAACACCCTGTATCTCGAAAATTGTGCATTTTGGAGGGTAAGTTAATACAATTTTTTTTTCAAATTTTTGGACGAGCTATCACAACCTGAAGTCCTGCGCATATATTATGAAACACCCTGTATATTAGATTATACTGTATACCCAGCGGTGTGCATTTTATATTAACATATGTTTATGTGTATGTATTGTTTGCTCTATATTAAAACATTATTTGTTATTTACCAATGCCATTTTAAATTAATATCATTGAACTATAAACATTGTGCTATATTTGGCTGAATAAACTCCATTAAATAACTTAATAGTACACATTCCCTAATTCTTATTTCCCTTAATTGATATTGATATTTTACAAATAATTTTTAACACAAAATTTATATTATTTACAAGTTTAGTCTGTATTGAAACTGTTTTAGATCTTGAAGCTCTTCAAAACTTCATTAACATTAATTCATCCTTGTAGATTTCGTAACCTCCTTTTCTGATTGGTAAACTAATTTCTTGTTAGTATTTTGGGATTCTTATCAAAAGCTGCGCGTTCAGCATGAAAGGTCGATGACTCTTGAAAGGTTGTCTTGAATTTATGTTACGTAATTAATTTATCGACTGTACAACGCAAATAACCATCAGTTTTAGCCACATCCTTAATGAATTTTCTCTCGTGCTCGAACTTCGCTGTACTAAGAAGGCAATTTAACACTGGGTAGGCTAAGAAAATTAATCTGATCGCTTTATGTTGAATGCAGAGGTACGGGCAAGGAATATATCTAAAGATCCTTGCTTTTTTATTACTATAGTGATGACAATTATTAGAGGAAAGAATGGTAATTAGAATCTTACTTTAGTCTTCATCATAAACTGAAATGCAATAGAACTACTACACGGACAAAAATCTAATCTGTATTAAAGTATAATAATATTCAAGGGTATACAGGGTGAACCATAAATAAGTGCAAATAATGTAACCAGTAGTATAGTTCACTGTGTAGAACACAACAGATTTTTTACAAAATAAAGAAATCACAAGTCAAATTTTAATAAATTTCGTGATTTTTCAATCGAAAACTTGTTGAGGACCGCTGATTAAGATTCTAACAACAAGTCATGGTGAATGAGAATTCCACAGCGTTGCCAGTGTTGCACTAATGTCTTCTAATCTGTTTTAGCAACGTTAGTCGGAATTTTTAGATATGTCAAAGAAAGATTGAAATATGTTAATTTATGAAAATATAAACTGCCATTCCTATACCTCACCAATAAATTGAAAATATAAACCAGATTCTCTACTCACAATCATAGTTCAATCTAGAATTTATTATTATCCATTTTTACTACACTCCAACTGATTTATCACAATACGTTATCGTTATCGTTATCACTATCACTGATTGTCACTACTTAACAAATATGCTTTTAGCATATCAACCTTATCACTGTTTGAATAATGCATCATATTTTAATTAATCACACTGTATTTTATGAAAAATATTAATTATATACACAAGACACAATACTGCTCGTAATAATAATAATAATAAGACGATTTAAATACATTTTATACCTTAGTGCCGCAACTCTTAAAACAGATGCGACAAGTAGTGCATTACTTAAAGAAACCATTTGCTTAGTTCGGTTTCAGAAGGCCTATGCCTACGACACCTGTTTCTTTTTTGCATGCGATTGACTCTGCTTTTAAATATTTTATTTCGCGTTCTCTTGATATTAAACGCATACATCAAGCAGGTTATTTTGTTATTCCATGTTTTGTGTTTATTTCTAAAATCTGTTTCATCCACGAAGGACGAAATGGTTAGCACTGGCATGTCGTTTGAGGTTATGTGGCCAAAATTAACTCTAATTTGTGAAAAAATCATAGTTTTTTGTTTTCTTCATAATTTAAGGGAATAATTTGTCAATGTCAGTGGTCTATCTGGTCAGCGGTCCTCAAAATGTGGGTATTTTTAAATGAAATTAATATTTGAAATTTAAAAGAATGACTCACTAGACTCACCTGCAGTTAAAATATTTGTACTTATTTAAGGTTCACCCTGTATGTATTAATTCAGTATAAAGTATATTTGATATAATAATAATAATAATATCGCTACCCCTCATTCTAATCACAGGAATTAGCCCAGAAGTCGGAGACTTGTGCGGGAGAGGGGGCGGCATATTATTTGCGCCTGCTCTATATAAATATTTACATATTCTTGACATATTCTGGCTGTAAATAAAAAAGAATACAACAAGTTCAGAATTCGTGCTGCATATTTATTTATGATCTTAGAAAATCAGATAGAATTAATATTATACTCGTAGGTTGGTTAAAAATGGTAAATCGTAGAATGTATTGTAGTGTAACATATCCGGGCCCGTTCAACATTGTTGCAAGAGGAAGTATTTGGCCAATAATCGAGAAGCTTTAGCTACGTTGTGTTTATTTATATTATTTATTAATTTACCTCGAATGTGCTACATATTTACGAAATTAGGGAGAGATGAGTAGTTTTAAATAAAATAAAACAAATTACTAAATAATTAGTTTTCTGTCACTGGTATAATAGCCTACCTAACCACCTATCTGTGACGTACTCAGCCTTGAATTCACGGAGGAAAAGATCACGACAGAGAAAACTCCGATCCCAATTCATAGAATCGCTGTGCCTATTGCAATGGTAATCGTAATGATAACAATAATAAAATTGTATCTGTGCTTTAGTTCTTGAATCCACGGAATATACTCATAATTGTACATATAAACCTGAAGAGTGCTTTTGGTTATTGAGCCGACTTGCGTCAGAAGGTACTGAGATCCCATACGGAAGGCTACCCAGCTAGTAGTTGAGGTTGAACAAAAATCTCGAATCATATCTCATGCATCATATGTTTTATCGGATGTTTGTCCAGACACGGGGGGTAATATTAATAGATTCATCAAGGCTCTAATAAATACCTGACAATCAAACCGCTAATTCAAGTAATGAAGTAGTAGTAGATGATGAATAATAACTTACAATACTATTTACAACAGCATAACTTGGATTCAAGCTAAAGTTGTACATATAATTTAAACAATAAATCAACAAAGTATTGTCTTACCTCAAAATTATATAAAAATATAATGAAACTGTAATACAATATAAACCAGAGAAGAAAATAATAAAAGTAACACAATGACAATCAATCTCTAAATACAATATACAAAAACAAATTACACTTATCAACATTTACTGTCTTTCGGTCAAAGCCAAAGTCTTCAAACTCAACTCACTACCCACTGAATCTAGCCCCGCGTTCCCGTGTTTATTAATGCATCGTCTGCAGTCACCCCTTTAGCTAATGCGTATATAATGTTCTCTACAAAGTGTTATTTATTCAACAGTACATATATAATAAAATTAAATTAAACTAAGTGGATTCTCACAGTTTCACAAATCCATTTATGGATTTATTTAGGTTAAGTTTGAGTAGCATTTTTGCTAGACTTCGACTATTGAATCCATCACATTCAATAATTCTCTGTTTGTATTATTTTTATTGTGTTGGTTCTATAGATTACTTAATAAAACCGATTTATTATTATTATTATCCAACATTTTTATACTTAATTCAACACTTATCTTTCTTAAAATAATAATAATAATAATATCTCTACCCCTCATTCTAATCACAGGGATTAGCCCAGAAGTCGGAGACTTGTGCGGGAGAGGGGGCGGCATATTAGTATTAAGCAGGCCGCATTTCCGCCCAGGAACGACTTACGTTGGTAGGCCCTAACCACTATTCAGTGCAGGAATGAGGAAAACCTGGAAAACCTCATTAATTAGGGGCAATAAATATTCCATATAAAAATAGTTCGCTTTTCTTTGACTCTACTACATATTATTTTAAAGTCTGTGTCTTTGTCCTCTGACAATGACCTAGTTGTATTACATTTATTTTAGTTTTCGGTTTACGACTATATGTTTCTCATGCGGTAGGTAATTTTACGATTTTCTGCAGTAATAATTTTTACCTTGAACCAAAATAAAATTTGTATAATTCAGTGGCGTGATTTATGAAATTTAATTTTATATTAGGTAAACCATTACGGTGGTATCCGTATAGAAAATTAAAGCTATCAACTGTCCCTAAAAGCTTGCTTTTACAGACCATCCCTGTCTTTTTTAGTTTCTCTGTATTTCGACCTCGGGAGTTTTAAGTGAATCATCCTATATGTAGATATTCAAAAACCCATGCATTCCCTCAAAATATTAAGCAACTAACAGCTCTTCACGTTTAGCTGAACAAAAATAACTCACATAAGCCCTACGGAACATTGAATCGATTTTAACCTCAACATGGAACAGAAACTACATTCTTTTGATCTGTATTTGATGCTTGATGCGGCGAGCAACATCAAAGTTTTATTGTACAAAACAGTTGCCATATACTGCAATTTAATTCCAACAAGTGGCAGACTGTTATTTGCTTTTCATGTAGCATCTAGGAGAGCTCTTTGATAAAAACTTTATTTGTTATGTTGTCAGCTAGCGCTGCGAAAGTGTGAAATTTTCTGGAAAGTCGAGTTGTACGTTCCGCTTACCTTTCTTATCGTACCTGAAAATATTTTCCGAAACTGGCAGCATTTTCGTTACTATTCATCATTATTTACATGATTTTCTGTGTACATTTTTGTATAAATATATGCATTTATACAGGGTGATGCAATAATAATTGTGTATATGCTAACTGGATCCTGGGCTGAAAATATGAAGAATAACGCTTAGATAAATATGGCATAAATACTTACTTGGCATAAAGTTTAGATACTTTAGAACATATTTAAAAATGCTACAAAATCGTTCATGGCTACTACCAGAGGCGTACGACAGGGAACTTTTATTTAGGTTCAATTTTTCAAGCATCTTTTAATATGTTCTAAAGTATCTAAACTGTATGCCAAGTATGATAGGGAAATATCAAACTGGGTTAAAGTAATGGACAAAAATGATTTACAATCTTTTAAATAAAACACTCTGTTACCCCGTAAGGAGCCATATTTTGCTTATGCGTTATGTGTCAATTTTTCATATTTTCAGCCCCGGATTATTCAGTTAGCGTATGTACAATTATTAATGAATCGCCATGTATATCTGTATCATGTAGTAAGTTCTTTTATGACTAAAACATCAATTACATACCATAGAGACGAATATAGATATATCATTGATTTAAAGTCAGAATCCTTTACTCCGCTATCAGCAGATTTTCATTTAAAGGAAGAAAGGCTCTTTAATAGGATGGTCAAAAATTATTAAAATATTAGATTAGATTAGTCAAATTAATCTAAAGTTTCTGTAATCAAGGATTTAGGTATAATGTTTGATAGTAAAATGTTATTTAACACACATTGATTATGTCGTTGCAAAAGGCAGTAGGATATTGGGTTTTATTATAAGAAATAGCAGATCTTTTAAATCACCTGAGGCATTGAAAACATTGTATTTCGCATACGTGCAAAGTAAATTAAGATTTGCTTCTGTAATTTGGTCCCCTCAGTATAACATTTACATTTATAGAATTGAATCGGTTCAAAACAGGTCTCTTAAACTCTTGGATTATAAAATCAATGGATAACATTAAATCAATAGCAGTCGTCAAAAAGAAATTTAATACTATTTCTTTAATAAAGTACTCTATAGCTGTGTAAACTCGCTCTTATTTTTATCTAATATTAATTTTGATGTGCCTCCCTGTAACTTTAGAGTACGTCACCCTTTTTCAATAAATTTTTGTAAAACTCAATCTGCACACAATTCTCCAATTAATAGAATGTGTAAGTTTTTTAACATGAATTTTTCTATTGTGGCCATTTTTAATATGACTATAGGTATAGGTATTTTTAAAAAGCATATTATTTGATAAGTGTACTTGTGATACATTTTTGTAGTGTTGTAATTTTTTCTATTTCCAACAGTGTACATAAATTTCTTTAATGTTTTTGCAGCCTATTCTGTGGAACGCTTTTTTAGCCTACTTTACCTGATGTGTCTTCCCTATTTGATTAATAAATAAATATAAATAAAATTCACATCATATTATTAATAAACTCAAGTCATTTACAGACTTAAAATCTATGACGATTTATTCCACCGTTTTACTAGTGGTAGGTGAATAAGGTCATTTAGGTATAATCAAATTTTATCTTTCATCACAGATCTACTCAATTTAAGCATATATTGACAACTGACCCAAAAATACAGGAGATATTAATTTCTAAAGTTCACTCCGCCCTCAATAAGTATAGAAGGCGATGTGACGTCATATACTCCTATCGTTTGCGCCATCCCGCCATGTGTAGAGTGGTTGTATTCGTTTCTCGTTACGTTTTTTTGTGTATTATTTTGTCTATACAAGAGCGCCTTGAACATTTAACTGAAAAATCAATCAGATATTCGAGCGTATTTCACAAAAAATCTTCTTATTTAACATTTGAGTATAATTATTCAACTAATAAGAAAATTATCGTAAAAAAAAATAAATAAAAAAGTACTTTCTCAGACCTATAATTTCTTAAGAACTTTTATCCAAGGAAGCTATTCTTAAAGTATGGCATATTCTTTACTGAACACCCTGTATAGTTAAAGTAATGTAGTACCCCACACAGCACCCACCATATCTGGATATTTTTCGATATCACTGCAACATTGTTTGATTGACAACAAAACAAAGGTGTGAAACTATTCAGTACAATAACTTTAGCGTACAATAGCAATTAATGTGGCACAGCTAGAGGTGTTGAGGAAAAATAGCTTTTTTAAAACAAATTTAAATACTGTGCCATCTCCAAAAGGACCAAGAAGCCAGCTTTTAATAATGTCCTGATGTACTGTATATTAAGCCCCGTGGCCAATATTTTATGAACTTGTTTCCAGAATGTACCATCTACCATACCATTAATCTTCGTAAAACTTATTGCACAGAATTGCATAATGAAACTTGTCGCATGCTGCAATAAATTCTTGGAATCCTGTTCACGAAGACGAGAACAACACCTTAATAAAAATGTGAAGTAATAATAGCTTGTGTCATATGCGGCATTCTAATTTTATATTATTAAATATAATGTTAAATTATTGCCAAAACCAAGCTTTAATAGTTATTTTTGTGTGGAGAATTTTATTTTGCGGAAACTAATATTACCGGGTCTGATAATAAATTTCTCGTATCTTTCTAATTACCTCAAACTAACGATGTTTATTCGGGTCTAAATTTAAAACTGTGTATGTAATAAAACTGAAATGTATACCTTTCTCTGTCACGCGAAAATATTTCAAGTAAGTGTTCAACAGAAAGCTTTTCCATATTTAAAAAGACTCAGGTATGCAAATATTACCAACTTTATTTGATAAGTTGTGAAAACACGAACAGTAATGTTTTTATGTGTCAAATAATGTATACCGGAAGATTTACAACTTAACCAAAAAAAATAGGGAATAGATGCGTCATGAAAAATAGAGCCAATATCGTAAAAAAAATTTTAAATTCTTTTTCAACCTTTACTTCGCTAGACTACTGTAGAATCTAGCGTTATCGGAATGCATTCCATCCCCTTTGTGCCATGTGCACAGTGCGGTCTCTCTATACTTGGTCCTAAGCGATTCCGAATATTGAAATACGAGTTGCATTAGTTTCTCAAGTGTTAAAAGGGGCTTACGCGTATACCAAAAAAATGCCTTAGCAGCATTTCGTGTGTACGCAGAACGATATCCCAGTAGGCATATGCCAAATGCAGCTAATTTTATCGCGGTAGTGCAATACGGCCGTGACATCGGAAATTTGCAACCGAATATTGGAAGATATGGAGGTTCACAGCGTCCACGGCGTATTGCAGCAACATCTTAGCTATTGTTGAAGAGAATCCCAGAATAAGTAGCAGGAAAACGCTAAAACAAGTACAAGGAATGTCCCAATCAACAGTGTGGCGTAGGAGGCTAAATAAGCCTAATCATCCCTTACAAATTAGTTCTTGTAGATAGTCGCTGCAACAGAATGTTCAAAAATCCCAGATTTACAGCTGACATGTTAGTTACAGATGAAGCTATTTTTACACAGAATTCAGCAACGATTTAACAACCGCTTGGACTTCTGGAAAATGTGGCCTGAGCTGTTCTATTCGAGTGTGGCTTTTGTACGATGGTGGTCCCCCTCATCTACGAAAAAAATATTCGGGGGTACCTTAATGAAGTTCAAGACTTTAATTTTTTTTCATGGGAATAAAGTATATTGCACTAAAGTGGTCAATATTGAAGATTTACGCGAACGTATCAAGAACCAGAAACAGTTGTGTTAGTTTGCAGAAAGTGAGTAAGACGGACCCAAATGTGTTTACACGTCGGTGGACAAAATTTTGAATAGTTTTTTTTAACATAATATCTGTCAAATAATTATTGTATTAATTAAAATCAAATTAATTAATAATAACAATAGCCGTAGAAGCAGTTCATTCTTCTGATATAAAATTGGACTTAAAATATTTTAATTATTTCTTTCCTTGGGAAATTATTTCAATTTTGTAGCCCCACAACTATCTAAGTTGTTGAAACACAAATCACCAAGTTTTCAAGCGTTTTAAAAAATGTTCGCGCCGATAAAAATATAATCAGTATTACCAATGCGGCTTATCATGTCTGAAACAAGAAAATTTAGTCTATACCTTACGAAATTGATTTCACCACGATTTGATAACATAAAATGACCTATAAGGTCCTCGGATTTGAATGCTTAAAACTTTGTTTTGACATTAATCGTCTTGTAGAGTGTAATGCTGAATGTTGTGAACGTTTTACAATAACGTAGAGGCTCTTATGACAAATTAATTAAAGAATATATCACAATATTCCCTTTCACCAAATTTATCATGTACCTACTGAAAATCATTCTCATCTATTGATAAATTGAGTATTACTATGTGGCGGCTCATATATTTCTATACACCCTGTATAGACTAACTTATTTATTTTTGTATACAAGACTTTTCACAGGTAAAACCGCTTTCTCTACCATAGATCTTGCGCATTCAACCAAATTCCTGTAGCCGAGGAGGATGTCCCAAAAACAGCAATTACAACGCCTTTTGGACTGTTTGAATTCCAGTTTATGACTTTTCGGTTACGTAATGCCGCTCAAACATTCCAAAGATTCATTGATGAGGTCCTACAAGGCATAGATTTTTGCTATGCCTACATAGATGACATCCTAGTGGCGTTAACTTCCCATAATAAACATTTGCGGCATCTAGAAATACTGTTCCAACGTCTAAAAAAGTTCGGTGTGATCATCAACTCAACCAAGTGCCTTTTCGGTCAGCCAGAAGTGAAATTTCTTGAATATTTAGTGACCGGAGCTGGTACCAGTCCATTACCCGAAAAGGTGGAGGCAATCGTGTCATATCCTCGACCAGATACCGTGAAAGAGCTCCGACAGTTTTTGGGTATGCTAAACTTCTATAGAAGATTGCTACCCAAAGCTGCCCAAACTGAAGCACCACTAAATAACCTTCTACAAGGCAACGCTATGGGAAAAACACCAGTCAACTGGACACCTGATGCTATTCATGCCTTTGAAGCATCCAAAAACAGCCTTGTTCAAGCTCCTCTCCTGGCTCATCCAGATCCCAGTGCACGCTTAGCAATTTTTAGTGACGCAGTAGGAGCTGCTCTGCAGCAATTTGTCAATGGCGCTTGGCAACCGGTAGAGTTTTTCCCTAAAAAGCTAAGCTCTGCCGAACGCAAATATGGAGCATATGACCGCGAGTTACTATCTATATACCTAACCGTCAAACACTTCAGGCACATGGTAGAAGAACAATTCTTCACCATCTACACAGACCACAAGCCGATTACCTTTGCTTTTCAACAGAAAAAGCAGCAATGTTCTCCACGCCAGTTTTGTCACCTAGACTTCATCGGTCAATTTACAACCGACACTCGTCACATTTCGGGTGAGGACAACGTCGTTACCGACGCTCTTTCGCGTGTTGAAGAACTCGTTCACACCCTCGACTTTGAATCCTTGGCAGCCTCTCAGCAAAACGATGAAGAACTGCATAAATTTCTGAAATAAGAGTCTGGTTTACATCTTAAACTGGTACACAATGCACTGTCCTTATTGAAATCACACCGCCCCACAACTATTATCTATTGAGTAAGTATTATTATTAATTAATTAATTGAGTATGATTCCAATTTTGTTTTTTTTTCTGTTTTTATCATTAGAAATATATATTTCGTATTGGACTCAAATATCATTTGCCTCTATAAGGTATCAAAGGAAATAATTTAGTCTCTGCAGAAGTCTACCCATTTTGTGCTCTTTAATTCCTACAACTACAGCTAAACTAGAATATTATACTGGAAATAAATATTGCTATTGCATATTAAAGCCTATGAAACTGACATTATTTGCTTAAATGATAACAATTTGACCCTAGGATTTATTTCTGTGCGAATATCAGAGCAATATAAGAACTTATATGAGGTTTCTTGCAGTAGATGGCTAATGAGCCACCGCTTATCCTGGCATTTTTACTTTTATTGCTTTCTTTTCTATTTCCTTTGGGTGCAGTGTAACTGCGTCTCCATTTCAAGTTCTTTATCAACTGAGATATACAGAAACTCCCACTTGCTCCAGGCTATTCTCTACCACCCGCTTATAACCTTACGAAACTATCTTGACTGTTTCATGAGCAATAAACTGGCAGTTTAATTATCAAGTCCCTGCTTTACGAATAATTTTTCAAATATCTTATCAGGTACAACACTTAGCAGCAAAAGTCGGATGACTAGATGTATTCAGTTACATTCCATATAAATATAAAAATTTGTATACCAAAATTATCATATACTTATGCGTTTTATAAATGAATATTTCAGAAACACCTGTTTTACGCATATGGATTGATTGATATTTTGAAATGTTAACAAAATCATAGTTTTAAAGTTCACAATAGAATAAATTTTTTTAATGGCAAATAAGACAATAAAGTAAATTTTAGGGCAGTAAAGTAAAATTTTACTATTGTTTTGTATTACAGGCGGTAATCCAAAAAAAACTACATGGTAATCAGAGCAAATAACCTACAGTAAAATACATAAATGTCTTTAAAACCGGTTTACCAACCCAAAGCAGTATACGAATTTAAAATATATATTTTTTAATAGTGTTTTGAAAAGATGAAAATTTTGTAACTTATTTAAGTTAGGAAAAGTTCGATTTTTCCTAACTCGTGCGGGAAAAATTTGGCCGCTCGCAAAAAATAATTCTTAAGCTAACTATTCATTTACTATTAACTTAAATCATATCTTATAATTATTATAAAATTTAACTGTAACTTTTTAGAATTGGTTAAGGAAAGCCCTGCGCATGTATTTGATGAAGTAGAAGTCGAGTTTGTATTTTTCATTGATCATTGATCTAATTTGTATATATATATAATTATAGTGATGCATTTGGGATTGCAGTCAATAGTGCTAAGGTCTAGTACAATAAGAACACTCTGTGATGTTGTCAAGTTTTCGGAAATGTTTATTTCCTTTCTCAAGACGTTCATAAAAATTACAAAATGCTTAGAATAATAAGTTTAAAAGCTTATTATACACTTACAAACGTGAGATTAAATTAGAAAACCATCAAAAGGAGAAATGCAAAGCCATTGTTAAAATGTATACACATAACATGTATGTAACATGTAACATATACAATGAACGATAGCTTTTCGTCAAACAGTACTCCAAGATCTTTGACAAACTCAGGACTACATAATGTGATGTTTTTAAACTCATTATCAAATAATATCTTGTTTGATTTCTTGATGCATGACATAACATTGCATTTGTTAGCATTTAATGGCATTTTATTTAACATACACCATTCATTAATATTATTTAAACATAGCTGGAACATTTAGAAGTCTTGCAGAGAGTTAACTTCTGTAAAAATTTTTAGATCATCATCTATTAAACTGATTCATAATATCGTTAATAAACAAAATGGAAAATATGGGACCCAGAACGGAACCTGATATCTGCAAAACTTCATTAGATTTGAACCCCCTAAGTTGTACATACAATTGACGATTTGTAAAATACGAGAAATAGATAAATTAGCGAATCTGAGAAACCATATGATTGTAGTTTTAATAATACAATATTATGATCAATTTTATTAAATGCTTTTGGAGAAGTCAGTATAGATTACATCTACCTGACTGACCTCCTATCAATAGCTTCGGCAATAAATTGCTTTTTACATACAAGACTGGAAACTGTTGAGCGACCAGCTATAAAACCGTGCTAACATTCAGATATTTGATTTTGCAAATGACTGAAAAAAGCAAACGGGTTCACTAAGTCAGAAGGATTAGCAAAATATTCATTATTATAGGACATTGCAGTGGGAACAGATATTAAACCTGATATACTATTTATGAAAAACCAGAATTTGTTAGGACTACTTTTTATTTGATTTTCGATATCCATTAAATAGGCCCTGTAAGCATTATTTTTTTGTGTTTTTACTAAGGCGCGTAAGTGTTTAAAATATGTATAATCCTCCTCATTTTGAGTTCTCTTGTCCTTTTTCCAACACTTATTTTTAAGTTTTAAATTATCAATGACTAAACCACATGGGATATGTAGTATTATTAGACGACTTTTTAGGGACATGGGCCACAAGCATTGTTTATTATACTCTAGAATTTCTCAATAATCTCAATAGATAATTCTCATTATCAGCAATATTTATTATAGTTTGCTAGATTCTTATCTATTTTCTTTGATGAATTAAAATTTAAATATTTCCCATTTGAACATTGCGAACGAGATTTAACTGAACATAACACATAACTGATGTGTGCTGGCACTGTTTGCTTAACAGAGGTGTGTTAAATTAACACGGAAAGGGACACTCTTAACATATTATTAACACGGACTTATTATATGATTAATAATTATAACACATTTTATGTACAACATCTAAAAAGCCAGAATATGATAAACTGTTAACACGGCTATGATACAGATTCTGAATTAGACACTGAGAAAGTAATATACGCCACCACTTTGCAGAGCAGATATAACATGTATGTGCTATGTCATTAGTAATTGAGACAAAGGGATTGATAGTTTAGGTTTCTGGAATGCGCAGACGTAGCGAAGAAGTACAATACCATCAAAATTATATTAAAGATATACTACTCATTTTATTTCCGAGCGTAAATGGTGGGTCAGTAGATATTTGGTCTCAAAGACCATGTATAACTTCATTTGATGACAATTTTGAAACTGTTACGAATTAGGTTCCTACTTTTATATTGTTTCAAGCATTATGGATTAATGCTCAAATCACACACCAAAACCTTCCGATTGGTAGTTGCTTTGCTCTCCAACTTTGATATACTTTGTAACTAAACTTGATGTCATTGCCGGAAAGTTCCGATTGGTAATATAAGTTTGTTTGATGGTGTTGCACCATACATAATGAAATAAGCGAAATTGCTATTAAAATTTCCACGAGGTGGCAGCTCTATAAAGGGAATATTTAAACAAAGTTACTTCAAATTGCTGACTTGTTAACTTGGTGCAGTAAACTAGTTTGTCGATTTAATGCATAAGATATCCCAGTCACCTGCAGTCTAATGGTGTTATACTGCATTACATAAATAGTATCATAGGCATCTAAATTTGAATAAATATTTCCATAGCCCTTATTGAAAAGTCTACACCCCATCGATCAAATGCTTTTGTCTGTTTATTGCATTGCTACGTCATTTTCTGCCGAAGTTATGTCAAGTAAGTTGTTGATTATGTGCAAATTTATGAATACCTATTAAAAAATAAATATTTTGTCTACACAAATTGCGAAATATTTTTTAATTTTCGTACAGAAAATAAAATAAAAAAGCCATCATCTCAACCATATGATTCTCCGAAAGATAGTAGTCCGTTTCTGTCATTCTTTTTTCTGCCACCAGTTTATTTAATTGCTTTTTATCATTCTTATGGTAAGTTTAGATGGCGCCTTATCACTTTAAAAAATATAAGAATACTTGATTTCAGTACTTACTTTTAAAGGCTTGTGACCAGTGACGTAGCCAAGGGGGGGAGGGGTTTGGGGGTCAGAACCCCCCCATGGGTTAGGTCGGTTGAGTCATATAGGTGATGTCCCTCTATAAACCTGCAATCACTTTATTCGCCAAGATTTGGCAACGCGGTCAGTGAACTAGACCTACTACGGCAACCCTACATTAGGGTTCACCTGCAACTAAGTTCTAATTTTTTTTTTGTAATTTTTGTACAAAAAATATTGTTCGTACTTGTTTATGATTTACATGTTTATGATGACATCGTTTTTTATTTACTTTTTATTGTTTTATTTTATAAAAAAATATTTATTTTTTTTATTGAAAAAATTTAGTTTGAAATACTAAACTTTGTTCAGTGAACCCCCCCCATGTCAAATTTCTGGCTGCGCCACTGCTTGTGATACTTCCTCTAAAATCAGCTAAAGATTTCACTATTCCATTTTCCTCAACTATTTTTGAAACACCCTGTATTGTGCCTCCAGGGTTAGTTTACGGTGGTAATTCGAATCTGAAAAACGTAACCGTTAAAGTAAAGATAATTTTGGCAGTTATGATTTTATTGACAGTCTATTTGTTGTGTGTGTAATCAGGTAGTGACAATAAATTTTTCCACTATAATTATTTAAAGATTAATACAATGAAGAGATTACATTGGTGTTAGAAGGGATTTGACCGAAGCGCAACTAATAAAGAGGTAGGTAAACTTTCGTAACAATATGTTCAAATTTGCAAAAACTGATTAGATATATTAAGGTTCTCTGGTGACAATTATGTTTAATATTTTGCTGAATTGTAAAGGTATTTAAGCTGGTTAATCAATATTTGTAGAATTTCTATTAATTAATTCATATGCATACTCTTTGATGCCTAATATCTAAGCATGTTAATAAAGCATGAATATTAAATCATTTTCATAGCTCAAATTTACTTTTGGACATAAATAATATGAAAAATTAACCACTATTATAGATGATATCTGATCTATTTTGCTTTTCCAGGATTGCTTCATGAGGTGTTCTCCTTTTTTTAAATTGAATGTACAGCCTGACATTAGACTACAGGTGGGCATTTTTTGCTTATCATACCATCACATCACCTCACCGCTATCTAACTTTGGCCCTCTTCGAACCTACCCGACACCCTAATGAACGCCATAATCTTGGTTCATGATACGTTTCTCCATCTCGTCTCTTTACAGCTCATTGACGTCAAAGTCCTAAAAACCGCACAGTGTCCTAGATAGTGAATGGAGCGTCCTTCCCTTCTCCATATTCCCGACATAAAGGATCCTCCTCTATTCCTATTAAAGTTAGATGGCTTCTGAGTCTGCAATGACCTGTCAGAACCTCCACCATTTGGTTAAGGGACCTGTCACTGAGATTCAGCAACCACACTGTTCTAGATGTACTAAGCCTATCTACATCCTCTATTCTTTCTTCAATTTCATCCTAATATTTGATAGGTCAGTTTATTAAGGGCGATATTAATACTACATCGTGCAATTTTAATAATGGATTTGGGTCCCTGGCCAAGCGCCCTAAATCCGGAAAGAACTAGCTGGTCAGCATTGTCGTTACCAGGAATTCTTTTATGGACCGGAACCCAGACCAACTCCACCTCCTTATATCTGGCCAGATATTCCAAAGCATTTCCATACTCCTGAAAGAGAGTAGATCTCGTTCTCGGAGAGCTAAGGCTAAGCCCTGAGTTCAGCTGGACTGTCAGAACAGATGAAGATTTTCTCCTCTACACAATTCCTTAATTTTTCCTTGCTTGCTTCCATAAAAATAACAAAGGCCTTTGCCTGGAAGACCATGGCATATACTCAGGGAAAACTAGAGTATTCCAATTTTCCAGATATATCATATATATTACATTTGACATTACCAAACAATGAAAAAAAATCTAAATATTTTCTAAACGGTAAATGAATGTGTTTAGTGCTAGTGAAATTGTCTACTTTTTTAGTGTGAGATATTTGTGATTTAGCTAACAGTGACAACAATACCCAACTAATAGGAAAAAGTTGCAAAATGTATGTGCTTAAAGAAAGATTATATTCCTGTATTTATGAAATCAACCCCTATACTGAATGACTTGGACTAGACGCAAATGATTATTTGTTAATATTTTTTATATATCAATAACAGGAATACGGAGTTAAACAAGAAAAGTAAGTAAAATTTGATAGTTCTATGTGCCAAAGGGAATACTATTTACAAGAATTATATTTTATGTCAAAATTATTTATTTTAGATTTTTAAATGAAATTTATAATTATTTCAATTATCGTCAGTGCGCGTTTAAAACTCTTTGAATTTTGCATCAAATTTCATATTTCTAAATTATGTATCATGTTACATGCTGCAACATGTTTCATATTTGATATGAAATATTTAATGCAACGTATCAAATATCTATATTTTACGTGAGAGTGGATATAATTCATTTACCGTTTACATTTCAGTTAATTTTGAAACTGCTATTTTTATCAAATATTTTACTTATCGCTTGATTCATAATTTGATAATGAGTTGATAATATGTAACACTTGTTTAAAATAGAAATGTATTATTATCTCGAGTTCTGTATGATCAGAGGTAGCCCTGGTCTCTACCTGCACAGCTCTCTATAACTTACTAACATAATTAAGTCAAGTGTACCACGACCATTACTGTTCAACATCTACTATTATTGACAAAGGGTAATATAAATTATTTAAGGCAGGAGTATTTTTCTGCAGGTTGTTTCATAATTATACCGACAAATCTGGAATGGTAAAGGGCACAAGAACAATTCATTTTGACTAACAAATTCATGGTCAGGAACATGTCATTTTGGCAGTAAATTGAAATAAAAAATTAACTAATTGCTAAAATATTAGTCAATTTGCAAAGTAATTTAAAGCAACTTCTCAACATTTAGCCATTTTATTCACTGTCCTGATTTGTACGGTGGTTAAGAGCGGTACGCATGTTATATAATATACGAGGGATTTAATGCATCTGTACACAAAAGAGATCACACATTATGCAACTTGTTGTACAAGTTGTACTCCAGATTAGACAGACAATTGGTGCAACAGGGTGGTTAGAATTTTGTCCAAAAACACAAAAAATGGTGCAGAAATTCATTATTGCAGCTACGTATATACACTTATATGAATTTACTGCTTAACTTAAGGAAGACCACCTGAAGAAGCAATCCTAGAAATGAAAAAATAGGTCAGATCTAATATATTGTGGCTGGATTTTCGAGTTTCCACAATTTCAAAAGTGAACTTAAGTAATGAATGTTACAGAATGTTTTCAATAAATCAGATATGACTCTTTTTGTAATAAATTTGGCTAGATTAATTTTTATTTTAGATAATTATTGAATACAATTTTGTCTATGGAATTATTCATTAACCTAAATATTTGAGATCATGTATAGCTTCACTGTAGAAGAATTATGTTAGATTAATTTACAATACAGTAAACTCTCTACAAAAACTAATAATAAAGAATATACGGGTAGATATTGTGAGTGTAATTCAACGCTAGTCAAGACTTAGTCCACGTATTTAAAAAAATTATCACACCACACAGGTAAACGAATGACGTCAGTAGTGTTGTTTTATTTATTGCGGGAGTGTCAATTTTTAGAATTTTCAAAATGTGTGTAATTTGTACAGCAACACTGATTTAATGGACATGATTCTTAGTTGTGGTGAAGTTAGGCAAAATGCATTGGCAGGTTCGCGCTTGTATGCGGATCGATTTCCCAATCGACACACGCCAAATCATAAAACTTTTACAGCAGTGGTGCAACGAAGATGTGATACTGGTAATTTACGTGCAAATCATGGACGAGATGGTGGCCCCGGACGACCGCAACGCAGCTGAAGAACAAGAGCACAATGTGGTCCATTAGAATCCGCAAATAAGTACAGGGCAGATGGCTAGCCATGTGCCTGGAGTATGCCAATCAACGGTGTGGCGCTTACTACATGAAAGTTATACCCATATCATGTACAGCCTGTCCAAAAACTGTTACCAACGGATTATCCATTACGAGTTAGGTTGTGTGAGTGGTTATTGCAGCAGAATTCTGAATCCTCAATTTATTGCTGATGTAATGTACTAGTTACGAATGCAGCTCTATTTACTTAAAATGGAATACAAAACATTCACAATACTTCCAACATCATTTTTTCCTGAATGTTCGGGCATAAATTGTTGATGAACGCCTAATTGGACCGTTCATATTGCCCAATCAAATGGATGGTTTACAATATCTCGAATTTCTTTGCAATAACTTGCCCGACCTTTCTTAAAATGTACTCACTGTTCGACAACGCATTTTTACTTGATGGGACACCTCTTCACTTTCGGTTAGATGTTCGAGATTATCTCCATCAAGTGCATGGAGTACAGTGGATTGGACGGGGTGGACTGGTAGTATGGCCTCCATGGTCTCGCAATTTAAATCCTCCTGACTTCTTTTAGGGGTTAAAAAATATGGTGTACCGTATAGTAGTGGAAACCGTCAAGGATTTGTGCGGGCATATCACAGCTGCCGCGAAATAATTCGCGTTTACAAGAACAGCAGCCAGGAGGAACATTCGCTTTGGTATGGCAAGGATTTGTGCTAATTTTTTTATAAACTCATGTTTCTAATAGTACCGCAATTCTTAATTAGAGATCAAAATTAGTATAGTAACAAAATTGTAATCTTTTTAAAGGTACCACTGTGGTCAGATCTAACTATCATTAAGTTGATTTTAAAGTAAAAACGCAGCAAATCTTTTTTGCGCCGGTGTTGGTTTAATCTCAAAGCTTCGGAGACATGACACCGCCAGTTTGCATTGTCACTTATTACCAGATTTAAGTGATGTGCAATTAAATATTTTGAAATAGCTTTCAGCTCGGCTTTTAGATTGCGTATATTATTTTTTTTCATTACCATATTTGTACATACAGATTCGGAAATTGTGGATCTTTACAAAGAAAGTAGAAATTGCCACTTCATTGCAGGGAAGGTACGAAGTATAAGAGGCGCGGCGACGTGCATTGGTCTAGCATTCCCCACTACTACGGTAATCGGTTCCGTATCGCCAATGCCAATTCGCCATTGCAAATCTAACTGTCCGGTCAACTGATGCCAGTGTTGCCAGGTCTCATGCTTTTGCATGAGATCTCATGCATTCCGAGGAAATCTCATGCTCTCATAATTTGATTACAAAATTTCATGCTTTTTAAATATAGAGAAATAATAAAATTATGAAAATTACTCCTTGAAATCTACCAAAACAAAGACCTAACGAGAAATAAAGGCGAAATCGAGGGCAAAATTGAATAGATAGAGGTAGGTATCTACAATATTTGGGTACTTGAAATGTCCTTTATTGTAGACTGCTCTCTTAATAATTAGCAATGAATACATAAACGGGTATGACAGTCTACGGATATGCGGTGTGTGTGCTGTATCCACGCTGTATTGCAGTGATTCTTAACTCTATTCCGTAAGGGTACCTACATTTTCTGGAAACAACAGATTTTACGACCCGTAAGTCACCCTGCGTCACGTCAACTGCGCCTCAACGTTCGCCCAGCCTAACAATAAAATAAATTAGAAAGGTTACGTGGTTAATAACTTTTAAGTAAGTACCTGTAAGTACCTACTTACAATGTAATATTATGATAAAATAGCAGAACATAATGCTTTTAATGAAATAAAAATGGCATTACAAAAGTAATTAAAAATTAAGCTGTGTCAAGAGGTGTTTTTTGATAAATTAAGCCATCTCATGCTTTTTTCTCCAAACCTCATGCTTCTTTGAAATTATTCTCATGCACTGAATTTTTCCCACCTGGCAACACTGCCCAATGCGAAGACGCTGTGGTGGAAGTATGCGTGTAGCATGACACAAATACACGCAAGCGGCAAAACACAATTCACCATCAAGATCCTCACTTTCCAAATCTGTATATATTGAACATTTCCATTTTTTTGTATAACTAATTTTATAATGGCAACTGTGAACAAAGGAGAGCTAAATCGTATTATATTTTTTTTCAAAATTTTCTATGACTCTATGTATGTACCGTTACTTATGTAACAGCCTGTATTTAAAAATATAAGCAGCAGCAAGTTCTATTAAAACACATATATGGATGCTTATTACTTATATTTAAATTTTTAAAGACTTAACGGACTTTTATATAACTTCATTTTCCAAAAAAAAACTGTTTACTAAGGTGGTTCTTCAAAGGAAAATCATGTACCTAAAAGCTTAAGTACGTCTAAGTGCAATCAACTATGCATGTAAAAGCTGGAAGGAAGTAAACGTTTAAGTTTATCAAATATTAAGGAAAGAAAAAGTTGTCTTCATTCATTTTCCTTTTACGTTTTCCATGAAACATTAATGTATTGGCCAAAACGTACTACGTGCGTATCAAGCTACCACGTATCAACAGTTCTACATTTTACATGGATATTCACTACCCAGAGAGACCTCGTTATATCGATTTATTGTTGGTGATTAATTATTAGATATAAACAGTTGTAGTTAAACTATAATATTAATCACGGGCCATATTTTTAGATCATAACTGATGTGTGTAATAATGTTATAATTCGGCCAATAAATCAGTTATTCGCATAGGCAAATCATTTATCATTGCTTGAATTTATTCGCAGCATAGCTACAAATCAGGTAGCGTTTTATTCCTTGAATAAATAAATAACATCGGAAGTAGCTTTACAAATATTTATTATTTAATATCTTGATAGAAACGACTAATGACGTCACCAATTATATTTTTCCAGGAACTCAATTTTTTTCCTGTTGAAAACTCTCTTTTTTCTAATAAACTTTTATTGCAGAATTTTTTTTGTATTACTTCCAGTTATAAGCAATATCGCCCAAAAGACTTTCAAAAGAATAATCGCACTAGCGGTGGAAGGATTAAGTAGTTGTTGGAAAATAATTGAATGTTTGTTGATTAATGTGCATAAATGTCACAAAATACTTGTCATTACTTAATACGAACGTTAAACGTACAACTTTTGTGCTTACATATTTTCTCTTTCAGAAAAAGTTAATATGTTCCTAATTTACGATGTGCCACATAAAAAATCAAGAAGAGCTATAAAGCTACATCGAAAAAGTTATCCAGAGTGCCTCATTCCTGATCATAGAACCTTTATAAGATTTAAGGCGACTTTGCGACGAAGTAAAAATGCATTTTCTGTTCGGAAGAATCAAATAATTGACCGCAGGATAAGAAACAGTGTTAATACAGCTAGACTGTTATAGTATTTCGAACAAAGTCCACGAAATTCTATACGGCAGGCTAGCTGGGAATTGAATTTGGATAAATCAACCGTTAAACGAATTTGAAAGACTACAAAATTCACAATTTGGAGTATTTGCCCGAGCGTCACATTGGAAACAGATTTAATTTTATGGCTCAAATTGTAGTAAATGTAGAAACTGTTAATCAGAACCTTTTTGACATGTTCTTTGGACGGACGAAAGTCGATTTATGTGTAATAATTTGCCAAAAAAGCGCAACGAACACTACTGGTCTATTGAAAACCTTCATATTATAAGCCAAAACCAAAGAAATTTTGGAGTAAATGTATGGTGCGGCATCATCTGTAGGCATTTAATTGTGCCTTATTTTTATGAACATTGAATAGCGTGAGTTGCCTAAATTTCCTGCTCTTCTGGAGAATGTGTCTTTGCAGCTAAGAGGAAACCTATAGTGTCAGCACGACAGAGATCCACCCAGGCCAGTATTGTGCAGTAATGGACCTATTCAATGACCCAGAGAGTCGCCAGATCTAATACCTCTTAATATTTTCTGGGGGTTTTTAAAAAATAAGGTTTACGCCTTCTGGAGATATTAATCTGTGGGGTGGTGTGATTTCAATAAGGACAGTGTATTGTGTACCAATATTTATTATCGCTTGCGGTTGTTTAGCACCCACAATGTTATACGATGAGTCGATGTTATTGTCTGACTGGTAGTTCCTCGAGGGGTCTGTTAAAACATGTGTGTTTCTTAGTTTTCACTATGCAGAACCCTGAGATATGATTTATTGGAACGCCGGTCATCTACCTACTTATATAATATTTACAAAACATGACATCTACATTTAGCACTTAAAAACAGACGTTGAAATTTAAACACAGAACTAACGAAAAGATATGAGTAGTGAATTTATACATAGAAAGAAATATTTTAACTTATACAGTGTGTACAGAAATATGTGAGTGCAGAATTATGAGACTAATGAAAATATGAAATGAATATATACAAAAATAAATATGTTAGTTTGTACAGGGTGTATAGAAATATATGAGCCGCCACAAATCATTTGAAAGAAAAAATAACAAACGGTTGTAGTGAAAACGGCGAGATGTTAATAAATGCAGTCCACAAAAAAGTCAGGCGACGATTGGATATGTGTCTTAAAATGCAAGGAAGTCATATAAAGAATAGATCGTAATACGTATGTAGTAGGAAGGCGTTTACCTCATTTCTTAAGTTTAGTTATGGTTATCATAACCTTTTGTTTTAACTGTATTAAAGAATTGTCGATTTTAATTCTTTTATTTATTCTTAATGACATTTATACATTTTAAACAACGAACATTCAATGATTTTCCAATGATTACTTGATGATCCTTTCACCGCTAATGTGATTTTTAGGAGGTATTTATTTTGAGACTCTTTTAGACGATATTACTTATGACTTTTAAACGGGAAGTAACACAGGGACAATTATTTTACAAAAGTTTATTAGGAAAAAGAGTTATTTAACAGGAAATAGGTTGGGTATGTTTCTGGAAAAAATATTAGTGATGACGTCATTAGTCGTTTCTGTCGAATCTCAAAGACAATACTTTTGATTGAAAATGGGCATTTTTTATATCCTCATAGTAGGGCCATACTATCGGGTTTGAGTTTTATAATTATATTAACATTTACAACAATCCAATTACTATAATACTTTTGTATTTACCACAACAACGAACTTATATGATTTACTACATTTGTAGTTTATTCCTGGACAAAATTGTGAGCACAAATTTGTAATAACTGCTTCAGTAGTATTTCTTTCAGTGTACGCAGATAAATAAGTACCTACATTGTTTGTAATTTGACCTCGTTCTTCAAAATGTCACGTTACTCATTAACTACATTCTCTAGCTTAGACCTGCTGGGAACATAATTTCTATTATCCATCAGCCGATCGATAAAAATATATTTGAAACGGTTTAATGTGGAGCAACTCAGCAGGCAAACTATTTAGCGGGATCCGGGTCGATATTGGAAGTTTTGTTAATTTTAATGGGCATGTGACTGAAGCGGCTTACAACGTACGTCGATAATTCATGTTGTGCCTGGAGCTGAATGTGTCAAGATATATAACAATGTTAATATTCCAGAGGTGCTATCCAAACAATTTTGTATCTAAACAGTTTTGCGTAAGTTTGCGGGCTGGGGTGAAATTTGACAGGGCTTAAGTATTAACTTGGTATGCTGTCTGCTTCTGGACAATGGGTATATTGTACATACGTTTTAGTGAAATCTAAACACTGTATTTGTGATAGGGCTTTTGTCTGTTGTTTGTAGCTATTTTTATATAGAGTGACAGCTTAATGAAAGAATGCTGAGATGACGTCTTTAGTGAAGTATTGCAGTACATCTAAAAGTTATCTTTATGCTACAAGAAATGTTGAAATACAATTAATAGTACGGGGTATCTATTGAACCAGAAATGTCCATGAATATAATTAAAAGTTTAATTATTTTATGATTTCTTCGTTAATAATTACACAGCACCACAAAAAAGTGGTCTGTCCGACGGACTACCTATATATTCTTATGTATTTTCACACACTAAATCCAAATCACTCCATTTAACCCCATCGCCATAGGTTCAATGTCATTCCAAGATCAAAACAAATGATAGATATACAAGTAGACCACACTACCGTACATTTATGTTTTCGGGGTCGCTGAATCTGAATCAGACATTTATTTAACCGCGTCAGTGTCAAAGTTATTTCAAGGTCAAATCAAAAGATTTATAAGGTATATAACGTGTCCTTTCTACCCACCTCTTTTCCACTCAAAGGATATGTGCAATGAATGTATTTTGCTCTTTCATCTTCTTTCTGACATATCTCTTGATAACATTCACCTTCTTTATTAAGAGTTTCACCCATTGTTTCCTAATCAGTACTAATTTGATGTAAACAGGTGGAAGCAGGACTTTGGAAGGAGGAACTAATGTTTCTCTCTATAAATGATACTGCAGGAAACAACTACTCTGCGGGCTAATGCCCCGACCCCCCAACCTCACCTATGGCATACTGATGAGGGCTAACAATCCCGAAACCGGTCTATGTCTGGTGGAGTGGCCGACAAGGGTTCTTGGCTGTTCACACAGATACTGCAGGTGTAATTCAATGCCGGTCGGGGCATTAGCCCGCGGAGTAGTTGTTTCCTGCAGTATCATTTATAGATTTAATGGCGCATCGCCCAGGGTAAGAGGTCTGCGGTTAAGTACCTACGACAATGCAAGTCGCTTCCTGCAAGTCGAGCCACTTAGGCCTAGCAGGAAGTAGCAGACCAGTTACATCTCACCTAATGCTTCTCTGACGATATTCTTAGAACCAGGTTGAAATGAAGCTCTTCTTGGCTATTCTTCTTTCTTTCCATTCCCATTCTTTTTTACGTAGCTGTTTTACATATCTCTACTGTGTTATTCACATAAGAGGCACGAATTTTTGTAAAATCTGATTGTTGTTCCAATAAAATAATGAAATACCCACAAATTTGCATGTTCTTTGTTGTTTTTTTCGAGGACTGCTTGTATACCCTTCTTTGGTAACTACTAAATGCGCTACTGGAACGGAGCCGTATTTATTAGTGTTATGAACCAGCACGGCTTCGTCGTATAAGTTAGGGTGGGCATTGAAACGCTGGACTGGCATCCGCATAGTCCAGATCTGCATCCTATAGAGCATTTGTGGGGCAGTTTGTGTCGGCAACTTATGAATCATCAGCCGCGCGCTGCCTCACTTGACGACGTTCTGAATGACGAAAACATTCCGAGAGAAACGTGAAACAATATTGACGAAGACCAGATTACACATCTGATTTCAAGTATGAGTAGTAGATGCCAAGCCGTTATAAGAAGTAGAGATGGAAATGCACGATATTGATTTTCTTCGTTTTGTTGATTTTAGTTCTTGCTATTAAATTAGTACAATAATACTGCACTTTCATTTTAGTTGTGTATTTCTTTTAATAATAGAGATAACGGGTTCAAAAAACAACGAAAATGTTAAAAAATGGGGCTACAGTCTAACATCAGTACACACCGACCGCTTTAATCACAGCATTCCACAGGGTGTTACAAAGTTCATTAAAAAAACTAATGGACAAAACTGAAATTCGAATAAGAGACACTACCATAGTGTCCTTGCTGAAGAAGTAGGCTACAATTAAAAAAATATATCAAAATTGGGTTGACAGTGCACCAGGAAAGTCAGTTTGACTTTTTCGGTTTTTCTAAGTGGTGCGTTAATGTTGATGCGAAATGTATTTAAAACTTAGAAGGATGTGAATTCAAAACCAACATATATTTTTGTACAAAATAAATTATGCTTGTTTTTCAGAATTAAAAAAAATAAATTACATAACACAATCTTGCACATATGTAGAATAAATTAAACTAAAAACTTTTGCAATGACTTGATTTTTATGTCCAAAACTTCATTTCAATATAGAGTAATTAATAAAACTTGTATGTACTTGAATAATGGCTTGCAAAAACCGCCTTCTGATATTGATACTTTGATTCTAAGTATTCAAAAGGCTCAGAAATCGATTCCTTCTGATTCACTCATTATGTTTTAAGTATTAAATAATAAAACCTGCTTATGTGCCCTATTTACAACGCAAAATATTAATTCATATTAGTATCGTATTATAACTATAAGATTATAATTTATTCTACGTCCCACATTCGCTTGGACTATAGTTCAAGCCTTAACAAGGTTGCATGGACATAAAATAAAATAGTCCTTTCGATTATATAAAATTGCTGTGTATTTAGAATATATTGGCGCATAGCGCTTGGCACATAGAATAATTTCATATAAAGATGTATATTTCAGAGAAACATGGACAGAATACTTTGGTTATCAGGCGACAAAATATGAACTTAATTATTGAAACAACATACAATTTGCTACTTAAAGTTTTTAAACATAGATATTATGAAATTATATTGATAAACTTTTCATGTACCTACTCAATTAAAACATTCATTGAATATATGTAAAATTTGTTACTTTAATTAATATTTTACATTGGCTAATTTAAAAATATGTATTAATAAATGCATGCCAATACAGTGATTCAACAAACACAGTAATAAACTAATCAACAAGAGTACGTTATATTAATTAATAAAATCATTTATTTGATAACTTCTGTTCAATAAACGACATCCATGAGCCATATATTGTTGAGTATTTCAAGTGCATAGAGAATAAAAGCTTTTGTTTTTAATCGAGTTGTAAATAGTATAGGAATGGGAAGAAAACGAATGCGTTAAGATGGCTGAATAAAATTGAGAGAGTAAATTTAAAAAATGTCGTTATGTCTAATTACCATTCTTTTTAAATAGAAAACAAATCTACCTCGTTTCGTGATCTTGTCAAGGCTTTTGTAAACTCATTGAAAGTATTATAATTTAAAACCGATAACACTAACGATCATATCTATTTTTTTAATTTAAAAATAACTATACAGGGTGTTAAAAAAAGAGTGTAAAATATTTAAATAGTATGAACCAAAATAAGCAGAATAGTCTGAATAAACATGGGTCCGCAAAGTAACGGTTGCGGAAATATGAAATGTTTTTCAGTCCCTTATTTTATTCTGCAAAACCGTTGTGTATTTTCTTATAATAGTTGGTTGATGTTTAGTGAAATAAACAGTACGTATTTGACAGTTGTTCTCAGTGCACAAGTTTTCTTTCGCGGCTGGATACTCTAACGCAGAATTAACAGACATGCATTTCATGTATGGTCGTGCTAATGGGAACGCCACCGAAGTACAACGTCTTTATGTTGACGCTTATCCAAATCGCCAGATTCTTTGAGCAAACAGTGCCATTTATCCGGAAGACCAAGGTCGGTATCCACTCCTAGAGCAGAAGAAGAAATTCTAACACTGGTAGAGCAGAATCCAGGTACGATGTGCGGAGAATATCAGCCGTGGTAGGAATTAGTGGTCCTCTTGTTTAGAGAATCCTTCACGAGCAACTGCTTTATCTATACCATGTGCAACGAGTACAGGCCTTAAATCCAATAAATGATCATCAAGCACGTTTGGTTTTTTGATGCTGGTTTCTACGTCATGATGCTGAAGACCCTCGTTTCCTTGCAAACATTCTTTTTACTGATGAGGCCGGGTTCACAAGAACTGGAGTGTTTAATTTTCACAATACGCATATTTGGGCCAACGAAAATCCTCATGCTCTAATAGAATCTGGACATCAGGTACGTTTTTCATTAAACATTTGGATGGGTATTGTAGGTGACAGGTTTCTAGGTCCTGTTGTTTTACCAAACCGATTAACAGGCGCTGTTTACCTCAACTTTCTGCAGAACACACTGTATGAGTTTTTGGAAGACATGATGGTGCTCCAGCTCATTTTTCCATGGCCGTTAGAGAGCATTTACACCAAACTTTGCCACATAGATAGGTAGGAAGGGCCGGACATGTTTTAGGGCCTCCAAGATAGCCTGATCTGAACGCTCTAGATTTCTTTGTTTGGGGATATTTGAAGACATTAGTGTATGGTACTCCTGTAAATAGCCTGGAAGAGCTACGGATTAATGAAAAGTGTCAAGAAATCCCAACCAAGTAGGGTGTTTTCGAAAGAGTTCGAAAATCGTTGAGACGAAGATGCTGTGCCTGCTTGAAAATGGACGGAGGACACTTTGAACATCTTCTGTAACTTTGTTTTTTGTTTGTTAAAAGCTTCCTTTTTCGGTTTATTCCTAATAAACTAAAATGTTTGAGAAACGAAAAGTGGTCCATATTTCCGCAACCGTTACTTTGCGGACTTAAGTTTATTAACACTTTTGATCAATGAAAAATTTCCATATTTTTGTAGCAATACACAATATTTCAAATAAAACCATCAAAATGGTCAATATTATTTAAAAGAGGGCAGTTACTTGTGAGATATCGAACTCGCCCTCTCCATCGCTAGGTAGGGTGACTACCTCTTTAAAAATATTCAATAGTAAATAGGAGCAGGTAATAATGGTCTTTATAGTATTATTTTTTAATATTGGATTAATAGGTAGTCTGGCAACTGAAACAAAAGAGAATAGCTACATATCTTTTCTTTTGACGTTCTACCATTTAACATTTTTAAAAATAGGGTGGCAACTTTTTATGAGGACACCCTGTGTTAGTAAGTATAAAGTAAATAATATAGCATTTATTAAGACAGAATTACAGGTTTACAAAATTAAACTCATAGGCAAGAAGTATAACAGGATGTTATAGTTTACAGAAATTACTTGATATTGTTGATTAACAAATTTAATTCTGCTTGTAATTTCATTTCTTTTTCTTTTCAGAGAGAACCAGGTACAATTATCAGAACATAGTTTCAAGTTATTTTCTAATGATAATATACATTCTTACAGAATAGGGCCTGACTAATGGTATTGAAGGCCATGAAAAAGCAGTTGAATGTCTATATTTTAGTTTCTTATAATTACATAATTGTGAAATTCTTATGTAACAAATGAAGTTGACTGTAACTGTTATTTTCAGGTATATATTTATTGCTAGAGCCGAAATAAAATTTATGGTTACATGATGTTTCACTTTAGGAAGGAATCTTAAGGCGCGGATTTTGTAGAAAAGAAATTGCACAGCCTGAGTGAGCGAGACGGCGACTCAATTACAGTATACAAACCGTATAAGCCCGAACCATACGGTTTCCTGAAGTTTATCGTGCATTTTGACGTACCTACATAAAAATGAAAGCCGTGATATATGTTATGATTTTACTCGAGGACACAAAATGTAAAATTAGAAATAAATATTAATCTGAAAATGAAGCACAAGTTGTCCTATATGTTCTGGCTAGTGAGTGAACTAATTTGGTGGCTGTGGCTGTGATGATTTTACCGTAATTGCGACATATTGGCGTAGTAACTGTGTGGCTAAAATTGAGGTACTTTAACATTTATTTTAATTATTCTTGTGATTTTATGAGCAATGAAAATTATCTCACGCAGTAGCGGGAACCTTTGTAAATACATTGATATATAATTATAACCAATTATTTCAATTTTCTTGGAGTTTTGTGTCCTTGCTTGAAGCCCTATTAGACGGTAAAAATGTGTATACAAAATCCCAGCCTTAAGGGAAAAAATCTAGAACATAGTATACTTATACTTTACTTATTCTTTAATAATTAATTAATCTTCATTCATATTGAGAATTTGAAATTAAGTCATCCTGTGCCTATAGTGAATTATCGTATCGTTGTCACAAAATGTGTATAGCCCTTTAAACAAGATACAGCTCTTCGTTACTCCAATTTATCACGATTTTACATTATTTAGAATCTCCTGATTAAGTTAATTCAGTACGAGATTATCTTAACTGACAGTCACTTGTTTTTTGTTCCAGTAAGACAAATCACAGAAACCTGATTGCGTTTTATGCCGTTTCAATATATTTAACAGAATGTCTGCAAGAGCAGCTGATAATTGTAAGTACAATGTATTTTATTTATAGAATGATACCCAACAATTAATTACATTGAATATTTATTTATTGATCGGTAGTTTGATATTTACATTTAATATAGCTTTGTTACAAATTACGAGTATTTGCCTTATTGATTTAATGCTGTTTGCTGTGGCAACTGATAAATATTTATGATAATTACTAAATATGTAATTATGAATTTTAATTATTGAAATATGTTTGTAGAAAAACTAATCATTTTGGACATGTTTTTCGTATCTCTTTTTCTTTTTGGTTCTTTCTGTCAGATATACAAGTTCTTTCAGTATCAGCACTTATTCCTGACAGCCTGTACATTCAGTATGGTACTCACACTTTAATAAATACAGGGTGAACCTTAAATAAGTACAAATATTTTAACCAGCAGTACAGTTCCCTGAGTAGAACACATAATTAATAGTTTTGTTACAAAAAAATAAGCAATAAAAAAGTCAAATTTTAAATAAATTTCGTGATTTTTTAATAGGAAATTTGTTGAGGTCCGCTGATCCGACTCAGATACTATATTTGTAAGAGTCATGGTGGATGTAAATTCCACAGCGTTGCCAGTGTTACACTAATGTCTTCGAATGGGCTCCAATAAAGTTAACTAGAATTTTTAGACATGTTAAAGAATGATTGAAATATTATATTTATTTATGAAAATATTAATGGCCATATTGTCTGAAGCTATTTGTTTGTGGCATAATTTTAGTTTTTCTTTAGTTTTATTGGGTTTTTGCCACACTTCTGAAAAAATAATAAAGATTAATTAAATAAGTCCTTGCGCCAAATGAATCAGTCAAGGGTTATTTTTTAAACTTAACTTTTAAACTTAAGTTTGCCTAACCAAAAAATCTGATACTGAAAAAAGCAGATAAGTAAAAAATAACAAAAATCACATCACTATCGCGCACTTCCGTATTATTGACGTTTCGAAAAACTTTCTGTTTTGGTTCTCAAAATCGTAGTAAAAATATTAAACGTATGTCAAGTTTGATAGTTTAAAATTTGTTTAGCTGCCTGCTGTCAGATAAAAAAAATTTAAACTGCCAAACTTGACATACATTTAATATTTTTACTACGATTTTGAGAACAAAAACAGAGCGTTTTTCGAAACGTCAATAACACGGAAGTGCGTGATTTTTGTTATTTTTTACTTATCTGCTCTTTCATTGTGAGATTTTTTGGTTAGACAAACTTAGTTTAAAAAATAACCCCTGACTGATCCGTTTGGCGCAAGGGTTATTTAATTATTCTTTATTATTTTTTCAGAAGTGTGGCAAAACCCAATAAAACTAAAGACAAATTAATGGCCATCTCCTCCCCTGTGCCATTCCTATACCTCCTCATCAATAAATTGAAAATATAAACCAGATTCTCTACTAACAATCATAGTTCCATCCAGAATTTGGCCATTATCCATTTTTACTACACTCCAACTTTTAGCGTGTCAACCTTTTCACTGTTTGTATAATGCTTAATAATTTTTTAATTACACTGTATTTCATGAAAAATATTAATTAAATACTCAAGACACTTAATACGTTTCATACGTTAGAGCCGCAACCCTTAAAACAGATGCGTCAAGCAGCGCATTACTTAAAGAAACCATTAACTTTGTTCGGCATCAGAAGATGCAAAAGTATTCCATATTAACTTTCAATTCACGTGTATTGAAATTATCAAATCCCTTTACACAAATATTACATGATTTGTTTCCACTTGTAACTTTCCACAGCTTATTCCTTTGCGCTGGATAATACTAGTGCCACAGCTAGTACACCAGTATCAACATAACCTCTTTCTCGACCTGGGCAATCAATCTTAGAGAGTGGGGCTGGTGCGGGACATTTCACCTACTGCTCGTGACATATATACCTGTTAACTGTGCCTACGACACTATTTCCTTTTTTGCGTGCAATTGACACTGCTTTTAAATATTTTACTTTGCTTTCCCTTGATACTGAACGCATACATCAAGCTAGTTATTTTGTTATTCCATGTTTTGTGTTTATTTCTAAAATCTGTTTCACCCACTACGAAACTACGAAGTACGAAATGGTTAGCACTGGCAGATTGTTTGAGGTTATGTGGCCAAAATTAATTCTAAGGTGTTGTAAGAAAATCATTGTTTTTTTTGTTGTTCTTCATAAAATAATTTAAGAGTATAATTTGTAATAATCTTTCTAACAGTGTATAATGGTATTATCCTGTGAAATAATATAACTGGATAACTGTTTAAATAGCTGGTTTTTCAGTAAGTAGGTGAACCTTTATGCACGTTTATGGATAATTTTATATAATTTAACAAAGTAACTTCCTAAACACTTTAATGGGTAGTATCGAACTTACGGAAATTCATATTTTAATCGTATGTGATAATTTTACTTTACTTATTATAAAAAACAAGTTTTTAAATTGAAAACAACCGAAAAATTGAATGTACGTTAAACAATTATTTATCTTACAGACGATATGGCAACTTCGCCTTCAGTAAATCATATGGTTTATTTTATGAGGTTACCTCAGTGGTCTATCTGATCAGCGGTCCTCAAAATGTCGGTATTTAAAAAAAAATATCCGTAAATATTTGAAATTTTTAAAAATGACTTTTACTAGACTTATCTATATGACGAACTACACCTGTAGTTAAAATATTTGTATTTATTTAAGGTTCGCCCTGTATAAAATATTTCTGAATAAGGTTAATTCAATAACACGAGAGAGTTTGGTAAATAATATCTACCTGGATACGGCTTAGAGAGAAAATGAAATCTGTAGAAGTCGTTTTTCTTATATATTTCTCACCTAAACCCCTCAAAGTTTAAGGCTTATCGTTTTTGTTCTCCGTTCCCTTTTATACAAGTTTTTATTTGATCTACTTAAAAATGTATTTGAAAGAGATATCTTAAAAGTAAAAACCCTTTGAGCTAACGAAATACCTAAAAAAATATTGCTGGGAGAAAATTCTGTATTAGTTTCATTTCTTTCAAAAACAACCACAAGGACGTGACACTAGAGGTTTTTTATATATACATCAAACATAAACTAAAGTTTTTTTATTTAAGGATGTGTGTTGTCTTAGCATGGTAACTGATTGGTATCCAGTATCTAGCTTTATAAATTTAAACAAATCATAAAACTTATCAAACATCTAAATACTATTATAATTCACAATACAGTACGAATGTTATAGATTGCTACTGAAACTGTTGAGGTATAATGAAACACAAGATATGAATAATAAAATATTGATCTTTGAATATTCTTATAAAATGCCCACCTGCCATAATGAATATTAAATATGAATATTAATTACTATTATTTAGTTATCGACAGTTCAAGTGTCTAAACGTATGTTGACCAATTACAAATCGTATAGAGTGTACTTCATAACTCGTGTCGATCTGAAGGTGTTATATAACTACGAAACCAGTTGTCGCGAAATGTAAAGTAGATCTGAGATATATTAAGGCGCGGATTTTGTAGAAAAGAAATTGCACAGCCTGAGTGAGCGAAACGGCGAATCAATGAAGTCTATGAGACAGTATACAAACCGTATAGGCCCAAACCACAAGGTTCCCTGAAGTTTATCGTGCATTTTGACGTACATAAAAATTTTACTCGAGGACACAAAATGTAAAATTAGCAATAAATATTAATCTGAAAGTGAAACACAAGTTGTCCTATATGTCCTGGCTAGTGAGTGAAGTAATTTGGTGGCTGTGATAATTTTGCCGTAATTGCGAAATATTGGCGTAGTAACTGTGTGGCTAAAATTGAGGTATTTTAACATTTATTTTAATTATTCTTGTGATTTTATGAGCAATGAAAATTATCTCACGCACTAACGGGAACCTTTGTGAAATCGTTGATATATAAGAATAACCAACTATGTCAACTTTCTTAGAGTGTCCTGTTTATACTTAAAATAAATTGAAGGAAAGGGAGAGACAGAGGGTTCCTTTCAGAAAAATAGTGGGGGTAGATCATATACACTACATATAACATTGTCATTAGCGTTGCAAAATTTGTATAAAACTTAATATCAACAGTGTTTGGGAGAAACGTGCAAATAGTTGTATTATCTATAGCAGTGGTGTAGATGAGGGAAGATGGAGAAAAATTGATGGTTCTGGAATGGAACTTCAAAGGATAATACAAAAATTAGTTAATAATGTACCTATATGATGCATATTTTTCGAGAAAAATGAAAGTAAACCTCGCAAAATTACAGAAATAAATTTAAAAATATTAATAAGTAAGCTATGCGTTCAGAATAATTTGAAAACAAAAAAGTAATTCCACTACTATGCCATTTTCATCAGGTGCCTTCTCAAATCATTTAATCTATATATTAATTATACGATATCATGTCCAGGTATCACGGAAATTTTACGTTGAATGAAAAAAGTTATATAAACTATCCCCCCTCCCCCTACCTATATATCTAAGAGTAATCCCCCTCCAGTTTTTTAAAGTAACAACTGAGCATCCTATATAAACTTTTAATTTAAACCTCTCCAATAAAATCTTTTCATTTCATTTCATTTTCTATATTTTGGCGGATGCGCCTGTTCTAAATTTTTAGAAAACTCCCAATTTCTGTGGCTAAAAATTAAAGTTTATTATTGTTATATGTGGTATTAACAGTTTTAATTTATAAACCGCTTGGGATAATTTAACCAAACTTGGTGTGCATTTTTAGTAAGACATTGGATATGAAACAAAAAATTACTCACTTTAGAAAGTTACCAGTGGGTATCATTGATAATTATTTGACATGAAATTGAAGAAGACCCAAATACTAGTACTAGGAAGATCGTTGCAAATCTTAATGTGAATCATAAATTAGTTTGGTCCGTTCTGAAGCATCTACAGTTCTACCCATATCTCATACAAACGATTCAAGTCTTACTGCGGCAAGACTATCCTGTTCATCTACAATTTTGCCACTAGATTTTACAAAAAAACTGAACAAAATGTTGACTTTACAGCTGGCATATTGTTTACCGACGAAACTAATTTTTTCTATATGCTATAATGAACTTCAACAATGAACCGCTTTGGTCTGATGAAGCCCTGATGCCGTAATAGAATCTCGATTTCAACATCAGTTTTCTTTGAATGTGTGGATATTATTGGACATTTCCTTTAACAAAAATTTTAACCGGTGCATCCTACAAACATATTTTTGAAAACGTTTTTTCCGAACAACTTGATTATGTTCCCTATGCGCTAACACAAAGAATGTGGTTTATGCACGATGGAACTCCTCCATATTTTAGTTTGACTGCTCGCAAATTTTTAAATGAAAGATTCGGTAATAACGTGATTGGATGAAGCATTGAAACACCGAGTTAACCTTGGCCACCTAGATCACCCGATATGAACTCTATTAATTTTTTTGTTCGGGCACATCTCAAGATATTAGTTTACAGTTCACATTGAATCTGAGAACCGCTTGCGTCAACAAATTATAGCTGGTTGTGATGTGATAAGAGCTATTCCTGGAATTTTTGCATGTATTCGAGCTGCAATTTCTGAAGCATGTATTTTGTTTGAAGGTTTCCAACATTTGTTTTAATAAATCATAGTAAAGTAATTTCATTGTTAATTAATTATTTTGTTATTATTTTAACTAATGTAATGGGTGTAGTAAAAATGCACTTGACTTGTTAATGTTGTTAATCGGCTTAGGATACAAAAGAAACAAAAAGTGATAATAATGCAATGGTGCATATGATGTCTATATTATAAAATAAATTGTGATAGATTAGATTTAACACTGTCAATTGCTTATCAAAAAAATAGCACATTGTTCAGATATCGTCAAAAAATGTTCGAGATACGATCCGAAAATGAGACGCTCTCTTTTACATATAAATATAATTGACATTATAAAATTAGTACAATCAGTATTTTATTTCGAATTATAAATAGCAGAATTTTATAGACGTAATACATACTAGCGACTGTATTATTTAATTTTAATTCAACATATTTTATTCCATTTCATTTCATTCAGTAGGATAAAATTGTTTATAATATTTTTTCACTGCCGATCTATATGATCATACCGATTAAAATTTAAATTGTTCAATAATTCAGCGGATTTATAAATTGGTGTAATAACTCATTACTCTACATTTTCAACGGAAGTTTCACAGTAAATATCTGGATAAGAAAGTTTCGTAGTTTAATCTACCTGTCTGTTGGAGCTGCACATGCATTTTATGTACTCTTGCATAATAGATTTTACGCAGAGTTTTGTAAGTATATAGGCCTACATTTTGAAGCATGAAAGTAATATTACCTAACAAGTAAAGTTTCTTTCGCAGGAAAACCAGGGAGAGAAAACTTAATAGTTTGAGATTATAATAGCGGGTAGGTGGGAAATTGAAAACTGAAGGCAAGGTACTTTAAGTCACTAGAGAAAAAAATTGCAAACAAGGGAAGTTTTCACTTCAGGTAAGTTGAAAATTAAGTAACTGTAGTGAATATACAAAGTAAATTAACATTAAAGGCACATGTAATTTAGAATGCATATATTTAGATACTTACTCATTTTCTTCAACAAGCTGACTGTTTCATATACCGAGTTAACTATGATTAAATACAAATATTTTAAGACAGAATCGTCCATCAAAAAATTTCCAAATTTGCTTATGAAGCGAAAAAAACATATTTTCAGAACTATATATAACTTCTATTTATCTCGCCTTCTGTCAGCGATGAGGCTAGGTATTTTCCGCAAGTCAAAAGTAGTGACAGGGCACCGCGTTGTCACGTTTATTGATTTACGCTTCTTTGAAAGAAAAAAATGTATTTACAAAATGTAGATTATTTAATGAGAAACACGATATGATAGCACCTACCTTACTGATATTTATTTCAAGGACTGATATTTGGAGATATTTCAAGTATGCTGAATTATTTTCTTTTTTCTTACTTGTTTACATGACAACTTATCATTGTAAAGATTTTTGTACTAGCTGGAGACCTCCCCTTCCCTCTACCGTTATTTTTGTTTAAAGCGAGGTACTCGGTCCGACGACCACAATCAGGTGGATTCCCTCCGTTGGGAAAAACCACAAAGGGTAACAAAAAACATACGCAAATGTACACAAATACATAACACTGCCACACATTTACCGCTAAGACATTCCAGTAGTTCAGCAACAGTTGATTCATTCGGCGTAATAATTTATCTACTTGGATAACTTGACACTTTCCATAAATCAACACCATATCCATCATCTTGGCATTTGAATACATGTTTCTAAATATAAAAAAGTACGCAAAAAATTTAATTTGCCTACCTACTGAAATATTATTTGCTTTGATCAGTGTTCTGTGATGTTTAGAGAGTATGCAACAAGCAATGCAGGGTTTTAGGTTATCCTTTAGTATTAGTGACCATTTTTTAAAATGTTTTAGAGTAATTAAATAAAGGAATTTATGTCGGGTAAAAATATTTCCCCATAACATAGATTGCCGTATGCTATGCGTTGTTCGTTTTTATAGTCAAATCCAACGGAGCTACAGCAATCGTATGAGATTTTATAATGCTGCTGTTTCTTAAAAAGTCACTAGAGGACGTGAATATAAACAATTTCTATTAAGCGAACTGAGATCTAAAATGTATTATCTTTCTAAACACAATAAAAATTATCAAATCAAAGAAACAGATAATTATGGTTAAACCTATACTGTTGTGTCAAATATGCAACGTTTTTGACAGTCGAAATGTTTACTTTCAAACACTAACAAAAATAATATAAAAATAGAAGAATTTCATTGGTTGCAGCAAAAATACATTATTGAAATTGACGTGCAATTTCTCGTGTTATGACAGGACACGTTTGATGCACTCGAATAATTTTCCAGTCGTCAAATTAACTTCCTGCGTCGTCAACATAAAGGATTGAAGATTTAGTGAGCTAGATTAGCTTATTATAAACAGTTGAATCATATTAACCTAAATTTCCCGTAGAACTTCTTGATTTATTTTCTGAAACAGATTTTATTTTTTCTAATTATTGTTACTGAAAATGTAGTGCTGTCAACAATATTCAAGTCTTATAACCT
Source organism: Monochamus saltuarius (assembly GCA_025584915.1). Lineage (NCBI taxonomy): Eukaryota > Metazoa > Arthropoda > Insecta > Coleoptera > Cerambycidae > Monochamus > Monochamus saltuarius. The sequence goes on from CM046724.1 coordinate 58,991,523, forward strand.
ATCGTATTTATCGCTAATAAGGGTTAAAACTTTTTTTGTAACTTTTTTTGTGTGGACAACAATTATTATTCGCAAACAACTGAAACAATTTTCCAAATTGAAAGTTACATCTATAACACCTTTATTAAAATGAAGTATTAAGTATTTGATCTAAAAAGTATAAAGATCATTAAATCAAATCTTAATTTTAGTAAGCGTTTTAATGAAACTTTTAGTTAATATAATTATAAGGTGCTGTCTAGGTCAGCGGTTCTTAAACTCTTGTTTAATGCAGATCTCGTTTCAGTATTTTTGTTGTTGTTACGAAGACCCAGCTACCTGTAAATGATACTGCAGGAAACAACTACTCCGCAGACTAATGCCCCCGACCGGCATTGAATTACTCCTGCAGTATCTGTGTGAACAGCCAAGAACCCTTGTCGAACACACCACCAGACATGTTAACTCTCATCAGTATGCCATAGGTAAGATGACCGACAATTGAACTGGCTGTTCCTTCATATGTATGTTCACTTATAAACTGAGTGCAGGTGAGATATAAGTGGTCTGCTTACTTCCTGCTCAACCTAAGCGGCTCGACTTACAGGAAGCGACCTACATTGTAGCAGGTACTTAATACAGACCTCTCGCCCTGGGCGACGAGCCACTAAATCTGTAAATGATACTGCAGGAAACAACTACTCCGCGGACTAATGCCCCGACCGGCATTGAATTACTCTTGCAGTATCTGTGTGAACAGCCAAGAACCCTTGTTGGACACACTACCAGACATAGACCGGTTTTGGTCTTGTTAGCCCTCATCAGTATGCCATAGGTGAGACTACTTAATAAACAACAATGTTACACTTTGACGTAAGATGCATTTTCTTAATTAAGTTATGAAATGTCTTCCTTGGGAAGAAATGGCGGAGGTCAGCGGAGCACAAATTAGGAATTACTGGTCTAGGTTATCATTAGAGTATTATTAGCTCCGCTATTTTAATTTGCTTCTATCCTGGTTGATCAAATATCCAATAAAATAATCACGAATTATTGTAAATAATTTCTCTCCATGTATGTACATAGGTGTAATTTTTTGAATGATTTATTTGAGATAATCCATGTTATGAGTTATTTTAAATTTTAAAGTTATTTTTAAACTGCATCTAACATAAAATATAGAAATTTCGCGTAGGTAGAACATGATATCCCTATCCTGCAACTTTATAATATAATAAAACAAGCAGTCATAACACAAAAATTACTATAATAAATAAAGAAGTACCGAGTCGGTGGACGATAATACTGCGCGTTTGCTCTCTACGTTGGTGTCTATTTGGTTTTAATGTAACTCCTCGGCAAAAGATATTAAATCCTAAGATTTTATTAGCTGTCGTGCGACTGACGTTTTCGTGCTAGCAAATTTAATAATATGCCATAAGTTGAAACAAAGACCTGTCAATCAATACTCGTCCTTAATGCACGATGACGAGGCGTTAAATATCCAGCTTGTGGCTTCCGCCCATAGGCGTCGGTACGGATTCAATTAGGCACATTATTTAATAGAAAATTTATACGTTATGCATTAATTATGCATACATGTGCCAATAGAAACGAAAAATTGTCGTTCTTTTGAATGTAGCAATTTTTTAATTTAGAAAAATTATTTAAAATAATATCAGTACCATTTTTTCCTATTGTTGCTTTGAATATATGTAATGCGGTATGAATCATATTGATTTACATTGGACAAGGTACAGTTTAATTTAAAATACGTTGTGTTGTATTCCAAAGCATTTTAAAAGTTTTTAAATTTGTTTATACATTATAGAACATTTGATTTTGGAATTTGTTGCATAAGTTCATTAGAGGTAATTACATTTTATGAAGTTCAACTGTAATTTTATGCGTAAAATTAAGTAAAACAATTAATTACCTATTTAATGTTAAACAAAAATTATAGCAAAGCACTAGAATAAAGAAAAATTTTTTTGCAAATTAATAATTGAACCAAAATGGTATAAGCTATGCAAAAATTAATGTAAAACAGTTAAAAACGGTTAAATAGTGGTACCTACACTGAGTATTACAAATATATATAAGATGTACTTTACTTTATTTTATGAATATTTAAACTAACCACACCAACTTGATTAATTTAAATTTAATGAAGTACACAACACGTAATTATTTCAATGGCATATGTGAGTTTGGAAAGTCATTTATTAATTTCATCGTGTACAGGAAAAGACCGAAATTCTTTTTTCATTAATCAAACTTTTTATCTTTTTCAATTATCATAGGTAGTCTTTTGACCAAGATATAAATGGCATGCAATTCAGTCTAACGCCTGTAGAAAATCCTGATATGTAAAGAAATATGTTTTTCAATTTCTACAATTTATTCTGTCTTGTTTTGAAGGAATTTACTCCCGGGAAAATAGTTATTTGATTTATCACAACAAATCTCATTGTATACACGGAAAAAAAACTTGTCGCAATATTAACGCAGTTGCAAATGACCTAAAGAAGTTACATGAATTTTATTTAATAATTAGATGTGATATAGTGACCTTATGGTATTGTTAAATGTAATATTCTTTTATTTGCCATGCTGTTGGGTAAGCACCGGATAAATGGTTTTCCTTGAGGTATTTATAAAATTATGCCATCAAATTTCTCATACAACTACTTATTTTAATTTGAAAAATAAGTAAAAGTAACGAATCATGATATTTAAAATTTATTATTTTTTTAAATTATTTTAATAAATTTTTATTGCTATTTATTTATTTATTTACTTACTTACAATTTACTATTGATTTCATTTATCTCCCCAAACATTTTTAAAATATCCTTATTTATTATTTTTGTTTATTATGTTTTCAGAATAAAACAGGTAATTTAATGTAGTGAAGTCAGATAATAAAATGAAAGTTTGCTTCACCATTTATTTTGTAAACACCCTATATACATTCTGGAAGCTTAATAGAAAAGTTTGTGCAATTTTCAAGCTACAATTTTATAGCACACCGCGTTTTTTGATTTCTTTCCCTGTATAAATGAATTTTACACAGCAAAAAAAAAGAATATTGAAATATTACCGAAAATTAAAAACAAAAATTATGTTTAGAGCATTAATATTAAAAATATTTAACGCAATTTTCGAGCTATAGTCTTGTAACAAACACCGTCCTTCGATTTGTTTCTGTGTATCTACTGAAAATTTTGACAACTTAATTAACGAAGATCCCCTGATACAACAGTAGGGCCACCAATGATAACATTTAGAATATGGCCGCCGTTAAACGCTTCCATTCATTTTATCATATTTAAAGCAAGTAATTTTAAAGCTGCAAAGAACAGCTTTTCACATTTTTTCACCCCTTTGTGTGATGCCATGGAATAAATCAGACATCCGTGAAACAAAGGAAACAAACCGGAGGATGGAGTTTTTGATGAATCAAAACTGCAGAAAATTTCCTGATCTAAAGAATTTATATAATAGGCGATGATGAGGGCAGGACTTTATATTTTTGCGTAGGCGGCGGTGAGATAACAGAGGTGAATGTTGCGGAGTATAAAAGTGATCTTTTTATAATAAACTTTTATTCGAGAAATTTTCTACGCGTCATACAAACATGAGTAAATTTCATTAAGATATTCTCTTCCAATAAATAAATTAACACTGAGATCAATTATTTTATTAAAACCTTCACAAGGGCTGATGTGTTGACGTTAATGGAGTTAAAAATTTGGCACGCGGAAGATCATAATATAATTACAAAAAGTGGTTAATTTTCTAATTAACTAAATGTAACACACAGAGGTAAAACCTAGACGAGAAACACCAATTTCAACACAAAACTGTTTAATTGGACAAAACACAAGCCACAACTGGTTATATTATACATAGGTTAATCTCGTAGCTGTACGTTTGCGTATACAGTATGCGCCAAAAGTATGGAATAAATTCAATAAAACGAAACAATTATTTTTTGGGAAAAATCCTCGAACAGGTCGATTTTTAATTTAAAAAATACATATTTTAGCGTAAAATGCGATTTTCAAATGTCATTTGTTTTCGAGTAATGACGTCATCGATTTTTCCTAAATGGCAGCACCATATTTTTTTCCTTGATTCTGAAAGATCGTTTAATTCTCTATCAGACAGTACTAAAATTTTGCCCTCTTACATAGGAAAGTTTTCGAGTAAATGACGATTGAAATACGCAGAGTTACCCCAGAAATCATTCATAATGTGCAAGAAGAATTTCTTCACAGACTTGCGCATTGTCAAGAAGTTGGTGGATGGCAATTCGAACATTTAATTTAAGTATAAAATTTAATCAATTGTATTTTATTTTACATACCTCAGAATTGTTACTTTTTTATGGATAAAATTTACGTTTTCTAACATTCAATCGTCATTTACTCGAAAACTTTCCTATGTAAGAGGGCAAAATTTTAGTACTGTCTGATAGAGAATTAAACGATCTTTCAGAATCAAGGAAAAAAATATAGTGTTGCCTTTAAAAACAAATTGATAACGTCATTACTCGAAAACAAATAACATTTGAAAATCGCATTTTACGCTAAAATATGTATTTTTAAGTTAAAATCGACCTGTTCGAGGATTTTTCCCAAAAATAATTGTTTCGTTTTTATTGAATTTATTCCATACTTTTGGCGCATACAGTATGAATTTTATATGCACCAGTAATTTTAATATTACGTTAAGTAAGCAATAAAGTTTTAAGAATTCATAAAATAAACACAATTTATTAAAATCTCAATTATTCTGAATTGAAGAATAAAACAACTGTTTGGTCTGTGTGGAACATACACTTGCACAGGGTGTCTCAAACTAGGATCGGTCAGTGGTCGCGCGGTTTAAGGCGTCAGTACTTGAATCGAGGTGACTGGATCGCTGTGGGTTCGATCCCCGCAGCCGGTAGACCGTATATAAGCTATATTCGTGGAGAGATTGGCACCCTCTCTGCGGGTATGGTAGGGTGGAATAATGTTGGCTTGGGTCAATGTGAGAGATTGATACCGGTTGACATTTGACTACCCCCTAATTAATGAGGTTTTCCAGGTTTCCCTCATTCCTGCACTGAATGGTGGTTAGGGCCTACCAACATAAGTCGTTCCTGGGCGCAAATGCGGCCTGCTTAATAATAATTTGCCGCCCCCTCTCCCGCACAAGTCTTCGACTTCTGGGCTAATCCTCGTGATTAGAATGAGGGTAGAGATATTATTATTATTATTATATTAGATGGTATGGGCCTACTGTGAAACTACAAAAATTTAAATAAAATTTGGGACACGTGGTATTAAACGGCATAAGGTAAGCTTCATTTTCAATTAAAAGTATTATCTTTGAGATTTGGCAGAAACAACTATTGACGCCAACAATTATAGTTTTTCCTGAAACATACCCAATTTTTTTTCCTGTTAAAAAGCTCTCTTTTTTCTAATAAACTTTTATTAGAGAAATTTTGTTTGTATTACTTCCCGTTTAAAAAGTTATAAGTACCTAGTATCGTCCTAAAGAGTCTCAATAGAAATACCACCTAAATATAACATTTGCGGCGGAAGAATCACGTAGTCTTTCGAAAATACTTGAATATTCGTAGTCACAAACCTTCTAGGTTTGTGTTCGTAGTTTAAAGTGCATAAATGTCACAAAATACTTGTCATTACTCAATGCGAACGTCAAACGTATACTTTTGTGCTTACAAAATGTATTCTCATTAAGAAAAAGTTGATATGTTGCTAATTTACGGCTAGTCACAAAAAAATTCAAGAAGAGCCGTACAGTTATATTGAGAAAAACCTTGTATGAAGATTGATTTTCTGTTCAGATGAATCAAATAATTCACCGAAGGGTAAGAAGTTAGACAGTATTTCGAACAAAATCCACGAAATTCTATGCGGCAGAATAGCTGGTAATTGAATTTGGAGAAATCAACCGTTCAACAAATTTTAAAGAAACATGGTTGTCATGACTATTAAATTTACAATTTGGAGTATTTGCCTGAGCGTCACATTGAAAACACTTAATTTTATAGCTCAAATTGTAGTAAATGTAGAAACTGTTGATCAGAACCTTTTCCGGCACGTTTTTTGGACCGACGAAAGTCAGTTTGTCAGTGCTAAATAAGCGCAATGAAGACAACTAGTCCATTAAAAATCCCCACATTGTAAATCCGGCCAAGACTAAGGCCCTTTCGGATTAAATGTATAGTATAAGGAGACACATATGATTTCAGTACAACGGAGCTCCACCCCACAAGGCCAGGATTGTGCAGCAATGTTTAGATAACACTTTCCCAGAAAAATGATTTGGGATTAATTTACCTATTCAGTGACCCGGAAAGTTACCAGATTTAGAACCCCTCGAATTTTTTGTGGGGGGTTTTAAAAAATAAGTTTTATAGAACACCTTGGCTAGATATTAATCATTTGAAAGGAAAAATCACAGACGCTTGTAATGAGTGTAATAGTGTATCGAAATTCAAGAGACGGATAAACAGGAAGTGATGCTCATCTCTCATCTGATAATTATACGCATTTAATGGAAACAACTAGAAATGGCTTGTTATTTTCCAGCAATAGCTTAAAGTAGGTATGCCAAAAATTGCAAATTTCATGTATTAAATTAAACAATCCATAAGAAGTGGTTTGTAAATTTTATGTTTTAATATAATTTTATTCAGCTTTAGCAGTATCTGTTTTTTTCTTTGTGATATTTTCAGCAAGCTAAAATAATCTGTTAAAGAGTTTCCATCGAGACTAAGTATACTAGTGCGCTAAAGTAGCATTTTGCCGTTTGTTTATAGTATACAAAGTTACTATTTTGGAGAGCGTGTACAAATAAAATATTTATTCCAACGTATATTGACGGTTTGTGTGTAACAGTACATTACGGTGTGAAAACAATAAAATTCCATTCCTTTCTCTGAAATTATTAAATTTGGCAACAACGTATCGCGCAATTCCAAATGTGTATGCAACTGCAGCTGTTCTACTTGTGTTTCTTACCACTCCAGCCTAATAAACATAAGATTGGTATAAATCTAAATTTCTAAAGATCAAAGGTAACATCGGTATAAATCTAACCCCTGTTCAACCATGTCGGTATATTACTAAGTTTTTATAAAGTAAGTATTTAAAGAATAGTCAGATATAGAATTTCCAATATATCCAATAGTTACCAACCAAGGTTATTTCACACTGCACAAACATTTATCTTATGCGAAAGAACTTTTGACGAGTGAACCTAAAGGGATTCAATACAATGTATTTACTTTAGGAGATCTAGTGTGCTAGTAAACATTTCTATTGTATCTACTTGTTCGCACGCCAACACAGGAGAATTTTGTTTTATTAAAAGTTTTATACAAGTTTACGAAAGCTGAAAAGTGTATGCTACTTTCAGTTCTGATCCTGAAATCATTCAATCATTCTATTCGCCTATTCCTTCCGTGCATGCAAATATTGATCGATTCTGTAATAAATTTTAACCTGGCCAAAAGTACATGGAGTTACATCTTTTGGTTTAATAATAATGGAACAATTTGCTACCACAAAGGTATATTAACCTAACCAGTTAATATGCGTTAAAATTATACATTTATAGTAAATTATCCAATGTAGAAATAATCACTGGGAAATGTTGGGAACAATATACGTTTATAGAACATAACTACTGACAGAGCAATAGATGCAAGTAAGCTATAAGCTGAAAACATCAGAAAATTAATACAATTACCAGTTGAATAAACAATCCCTTGGAAACCATTACATGATGATGTCTCAAGACACGTGGGGACATATTCGTATTTGTAAATAATGTCAGAAATTAGCAAAGTCAGATGAGGACAAAGTTTTCAAAAATAAGATACCTTAACTGAAAATTCAACACTTTGGAAACAAAAATTGTTGACGTTATTGAGAGGTAAAACCTGACAGAATGATTGAAAATTGAACTTTCAAGACTTGAATACAATGCAATGAAGAATTGAAGGCTGTAAAATAACTTCAAAACAGGTAGTGGAACATGCTAGGATTGATACTCAAATGACAAAAATAACTATAAATGCTTATTTAACTAAGAATTTCAGAACAAGTAACACACGTAAACTTACATATCTATATATACTGTAATAAAAATGTTAGATTCAAGCAAGGCATAATACTTGAAACTTCTCTGAAACTGATTATGATTGTTCAATGAACTGGCAAGTACCAACATGATTAGATTGGGTGGCTGGGCAGGCACTGAAGCAATAAACAAGCAGATCAATTTTCAAAAAGAAATCTAAAACTGTGTTCTCGGTACCAGAGTCAGTGATTCTATGTAGAATTTGGGGAAGCTAACCTTGTGAACATTGGAAATGAAAACCTAAGTCAAGCGAAGAAAATATTATATGAAATGCCGAGTACGAAGAGGCTTAGAGGAATAACAGGTTAAATAGGACATTGTCGACGGAGGAAGCATTTTTACAACATAGGTAATTTGAGAGAGAATTTGATCTGCCAACATTGTAACTGAAACAAAGAATATCTATTATTGCTTGTTCTAGATAAATGTAGGAGCTTCAAAATATGCACAAAATATTCAAAACATGCAAATAAAAAATATTTGGAATATACAAATGTGTAAACAATAAAAGCAACTCCAATTACGACAAACAAATAAAATACAACTTCACTTAAACACAAAACATAGTGATATGATAGACATAGATAGATATGATAACTTCAAAATCACAATCAAAAATAAAATATAGTAATGGATTATTTGCCTACTTGGACTACCTTTCACTTTATAATTTATCAAGATTTTGTTTTTAGTATCTGTAGTAATAGCTAGGTTCACACAAAACCAGTATCAGATTTCCAATCGTCAGGTGCATGCGCATTCCAACTAACACAATATATTTTTAACCTTATCCGGGCATTAAAAATACATTGCGCGTGCGTCTGGCCTTTCCAACGGTTCTACAAACAGGCCTAATTTTCTCAGACAATTTATGACCCTCTATTATCCAATCATAATATTCATGAACAGTATATTCTAGGTAAATCGATCTATTCCAAAATTAAATGAATAATAATGCCTGCCAAACATCTCTGTAATTCTAAATCCTTTAATGTACCATTTTGTTGTCCGAACCACTTTTCTTGATCCATTCACATTTCAATTGATTAGTTAAAAAATATTGAGTACATAATAGTATGCAACAAATAGTTTCTCAGTGAATCTTTCAATATGTAGACGTTCTCAAATACATTTAAGTCATTTTAAAATACACATATTATAATTATAGTAAATTCCAATCCGCTTTTATTTTAACAATTCTGTTTCTACATTTGTCTGATTAAACTTAAAGTCTCTTACATTTTAAGTAGCAACGCAAAGTTCTGCAACATTAATGTAGTTAGCGTTTAATGCTGGAAGATGAGTAATAGTTTATATTAGAAATAAACTAATTCTTGAAAACTTTTATAAATTATGGACTAGACGAGCATGACATAAACTTTTGTACTTGATTAGAGCGGCGGGCATTACATTGAATTAAAAAAAGCACTTAAGTAGAGTTTGCTGTGGGGTAATCTGCATTAAGAAATAATTATATACACAGCGCTGTAGTAATAATTAATACCTTTCTCCGAAAGAATATACACATTTATGTTTATAGGAACAAAATAAATAATTATTTTAGTAGGTCGTTATGATGTTTAAATTCATTGACAGATTAATCAGTTTGACATTGTCGACATTTAATTTCAAATAATTTTAATTTATTGGTATAATAATTTTTATAGTTAGATATTTGACTCAACTTAAAGGAGGCCACCTGATGAAGCAATCCTAAAAATGCAGAAATAGGTCAAATCTCATCTATTTTGGCTGAACATCGAGTTGCCACTGTCAGAAGTTAGATATCTATCGAGTGTTTTCATTAAACCTGGTTAGTAAATTTAGATAGATTAATTTCTTTAGATAAATATTGAATAGACCTTTGCCTGTGGAATTGTTCAATAGCATACCTAGATGTTTGGTATCAGGTGGCCTCCTTTAAGTTGAGTGATAGGAATTGTAGGATATTACATTACATGTAACATTTTGTCGAAAATTAGGTAAATCATCATCGTGCAACGACTGCTAAAGGTACACCTTCCAAAAGTTCAGGTAGATCATTTCAAAGGAAGTCAAGATACTGAACCCCGTCCATTTGATTTGTTAATATGAATGGTTCAATTAACCGATCATCTACAATACCTGCCCAAACATTTTAAGAAAGTGTTATCGCAAATGATCCCGTTGAGTAGCTTGCCGATTTTTAAATTCCGAAACATGAGTATTATGAATATTATGTATTTCATCCATTTAAAATTAGCTTCATCTGTAACTAATACGTCAGTTGTAAAGCTGGGCATTTTGTTGCAGCAACAATTTACAAAATCTAATTTGTAAGGGATAATCCATTGGTATTAATGCTTGGACACGCTATACATGGTACGGATATAATTGAGCCTCGCGTATGATACGCCTCACTGCCTGGCAACTTATTCGGGAATTGTTATGCTATAAATACCTAGATACGGGGAAAACAAATGAACGTTACTGATATTTGGTAAAAAGGGGTAAAAATACAATGCAATCAATAAAAAATCAGTAAAAATAGCGAAAGTCAACCAAAAAGTATTAAAATTAAAAGGGATTGGGAAAAAAGGAAGCCCGGCGAATTATACTTCATCGCCAAAAAAGGCGTAAGTTCGAATGAAAACCAGTTAAAATCAGTGGAAATCAAACAGAAAGATACTGGAATAAAATTACAAGTGAAGAAATGTCAAACAGAGTCAGCAGAGTATGATTCCTGTGGGAAAACGAAAACAAATATATAAGGTGAAATCCCAAGAAGGGAGTTTTGAAACACATCAAGCGGGAATTTTATGAAATATAATACTTCAAGGCAAGGCAGCAAAATTCTAGCAAAGGACAACACAATAGCCGAATTTGACCACGACTTGAAGGAGCTTGAAGATGAATAAATCAGCTAAAAACGAAGAACAAAGAACTGACAAGGACGGATTGGTAAGTGGAAAAGAACGTACAATAAGTGACATACTTCAAGGTAAATTTAAATAGCAAAGAAGCGTTTCAAAAGAACGTATTTTAACCTCTACGTTAACTTAGCCTTGAAATATGCCACCTAGAAAAACAAGCTTTATTGTGACTATTTGATTACACAGTAAATGTACTTCGAACAAATTTACAACTGTCAATCTTTACTTTGATGTTTCTGTTATTCGCGCTCGACTTCTGAACATAAACTGCATTGTGTCGGCAAAACCGATCTGCCTTTATCTGTTTTTAGGGTTCTAGAAGTTTCCACGGTTTCGAAAACGTGTCGAGAATCAAATGGAATATGGCCTGGACTTTGAGAAAACGTCAAAATAAAGGTATCACAAAAGTTATACATTCTAACGCAAACTGTAGCAAACTAAAAAGTGAGCTTTCGTAACAGTATTTTTATTCTAATTTATTTGTATTAATTTAAGGCTGGCATTTTGTTGAAAAGAAATTGCACAGCCTGAAACGGCGAATCAATGAGGCCTCTGAAACAGTATACAAACCGTATAGGCCCGAACCACAAGGTTCCCTGAAGTTTATCGTGCATTTTGACGTACATAAAAATGGAAACCGTGATAATATGTTATGATTTTACTCGAGGACACAAAATGTAAAATTAGCAACTATTAATCTGAAAGTGAAACACAAGTTGTCCTATATGCCCTGGCTAGTGAGTGAAGTAATTTGGTGGCTGTGGCTGTGATAATTTTGCCGTAACTGCGACATATTGGCGTAGTAACTGTGTGGCTAAAATTGAGGTATTTTAACATTTATTTAAATATTCTTGTGATTTTATGAGCAATGGAAATTATCTCGCGCACTAGCAATTTTCTTAGAGTTCTGTGTCCTCGCTTGAAGCCCTGTTAGACGGTAAAAATATGTATACAAAATCCCAAAATCCCTTAAGTCAAAAGAATATGTTTACGCAGGGTAGGTGTAAGACAGTAATGTAAATACTCAAACGAAATATTTGTTACTCAGAAATTTTCAAAATAATAATAGAAATTCGTATAGTTGCTTAACAAAACTATTTTCTCATTTAAAATTTTTACGTAAGCTTTTGTTAATAATAATAAATTACTCTATTGTCTAGAAATAAAGTAATTGTATGTTTATAAAAATGAAATGATGTATGCAAAAATGAGAAAATTTAGTGTACATATATCGTCTATTAATGAAGAATTTTATTAAGTCGCCTTAAACTTTCTTTAAAAATGTTCACTTTATAATATAATAAGATAATTATTTCTACAATAATTAAAATATTAAATCAAGTTATATATTTATATCTATGGATAACGATTTTATATATTGAATTTCAGTGTTAGTTCTACATATATCGTTTATCAATCAAGAATTTTATTAAGTCGGCTTAAACTTTCTTTAAAAATGTTCACTTTATAATATAATAAGATAATTATTTCTACAATAATTAAAATATCAAATCAGGTTATATATTTATATCTATGGAAAACGATTTGATATATTTTAAGAATTTCAGTGTGTAAATATTAAATCGTATATTTTACCTGTAGAACGCTTTAGTAAAAAATATTTCAGTTGGAAATACTAATTGCCGACATATCGTTCATGGCTAGTGTTGAATTCAGAATTATTCATTGTTCTGAATATATGGTTACAAATGAGACAACATTTAGCCTACGTACACCTCAAATCTATAAAATATTTAAAACTTGTCAGTAATGGTGTTTTTTAACCAGATAAGCATTAAACTGAAACAAACACGAATGTATATCTATTTAATACAAGGAAATGTGTATTATGTATTTTCATTAATTTAATATGTAACTGGAATTACGTAGAAAATATTAATAGTTATTTAATTGAAATTAATTACGCAATTTTTGCATTTTCCTCGAAACCGGTGCATTATTAACAAAATTTTTTAGAGCGCCATTTTGTGTAAATCAGTCATAATATCATCAATAAGAAAAGATAAGGAAAAATGAGCATAACACGAATGTGCGATTTAGACAAAAATTAAATGCATTTTTATTCCGAAAAAAATATGTTCAAACCATTATTTAAACCCTCTATTCAGACTGTCACTGGCCACTGGCGCCAATTCAACTCCTCCCTTCTTAATCTATCAGTTATTATTTTCGCGTGGAATTTGGGAAAAACATAATTTAAGAAAGTTAGAGAATATGTCAGCGGAAATTAAATAGTTGCAGCAAAATTCAGACGACTCACGTCATACGAACAAATGAATAATTCATTATATTTTCATCAAAATATTTAAGAAACTGGAACTGACAATAATAAAACTATATACTATACTAAATTTTGTACTGTATATTGCACTGAATTACAAAAAAATATTGTTTTTATCGCGACAAACTATCGAAAATTATGTTGACAATAAAAACAATTGCGTAATGTCAGCCGTGACGCAAGTCCTTTGAATTCTTACCGCAACTCTACTTTTTCAAAAAACTAATATCAGCAGCGTGTTCGGCAACACCAAAAATGTACCTTTGTCAATTTTAAAAATCTGTTAGCCTCTAAAAATAATGACGTCTACACGTATCTCGAAAAATGAGTGACTTTAGAACACACGGTTATTAAGCAACCCACTTATTTTTCAATGTTTTATCAGCCCTGGCAATATGGTCCATTTGAAACACCCTGTATAAATAGCCGAAACCTCTGATAAAAATTAAATCAGCAGATTATTAGCCCGTCTATCTAAATCAACTGTTCTTAAAATTAGGTACACGAGCTCATTGTATAAATTCCAATAATACATTCTTCAGTAATGTCTGACTTATAGTTTTCCATCTTTAGATTGTGTCAGGTGTTCAGCGACACATTAGACATGTCTTGCAACTGGTCGAATTTAACAGTAATGTAACATTACCAATTTCATCACACCGTAAAAAGATTACTTCTACTCTTCTAGGATGTATTACTCTCAGACATCGTTCTAAATCTACACTTAAATTGCTTTTGCGTGTCATTATCAGCAAAGCTATTACCACATCATCTTCATGAACACTTTAACTCTGTAGAAACACGTTAGGTTAGGTATGTATATTAGAAGAGTACCAACATTAATGCTATAATATTCTTATTTATCTCCTTCTCACTCGCAGAAAGTAATATAATTGCAATATTTGCGAATGGAATTAACAAATAATGAAATGTCAGAAACGCTTGATTAGTTATAATAAATTTATGAAAAGTTTCAAAATAGAACAGAATGACTAATTTACAGCATTTAGATGAGTACGGGAGGTGAGGGTTGAAGCGAACAAAATTCCATAAGCGTACGATTTATGAAGTGCTAAAAAACACAAAATGATCAAAAATTTGTTAAGGGACCCTAGTACTATAATAGTTGCTTTAAAAAGTTTATAAATTCACCTGTGCCATCTTTTCACAATTATTGTGAATGTCGTTCTTTTGGACAAGTAAACCCGGTTCCTCTTTATCCACAAGGTGACTTTAATCCAATCGAAAATCTTTCAAGAAATGCCTGTTTTGGATATTGCAATCGTGCCAAATTTTTGTCACATGATCTTCATTTATACATGTTTTTCAGTGTAATATATTTTTCGACTCAGATTGCGACCTTTTCCACCTTTTTCTATCAGCATACTATTTCGATTTCGTTTTATAAAATAGACATTCATGTGACACATAATTCGCAAAAGTATCATTCTATATATTCCAGGCAATTTTTTCTCTGTGAGATAGGAGCCAGACTTTCTTTATTGTTCTACAAATCGCATATTTTGTGTCGTCATTATAGAGTTTATCCTAATATGATGTTTAATAGTTTAGTCGCTAGGTCTATATTATTAAACGCTAAACTTCGCCGTCTAGAACGTTAGTGGATTCTCAGAGAAACTTTTATAACAATGTGAAGTAAAAGTTACGTAGTTACGTATGCTGTCGGGTTTAAGAATATATAACAATATTTAAGTAATAACTTTGTTGTTTTAAAGTTAATCTGCTAGCGATGTGGAGAACAATAAAAGCAAAAGGACATATTTGCTCCAATAAAGGATAAAAGTTACAGTAGTAGCAAAAAATTTTATAGATTTCCACATGATCCAGAAACATTGTTTGGAAAATATTTTCGGCATAATGAGACAACGAAATGCTAATTGTCTTGTTAAACATACTTGGGCCATATCTGAAGATTATTCTAAGGGTCACCGAGAAAGAGATGAATCTACTTTGATTTGTTATTATAAAGCAAACAATTTGGATTTATTTGAAAATTTAAATACAGGGTGATTTGTAAGTAATGTCCCATGGAGACATTAGATTTTTCACTTCAAAATATTATGATTTAAGCCAACTTACCATAATAAAAATTTGAGAATATATGTTTTTGGATATGAGAAATCATAAACTGTTGTCGACATAGACAACATATTATGATATCTAAAATCACCCATTCTCACATTTTTAAATTGATACGTATAAATAAAGTGTAATTATTATAAAAAAAACACTGTAACACCTGTAACATATTACCCAACAAACAATTAAGCTTAAAATTACGTTAACTTGAACTCTGAATTGGTTAAAAACTTTTCACGACCAATTCCGTAGAGAAAAAGTTTACCTATATTCGTTGGCTTTTTTCTTTATGTGCGGAAAAAAACTAAAGTACTAAAGTTAATAATTGGTCGGCAAGAATTTTATTCCAATAAGATAATTTGACCTAAAAGAAATACGGACCAATTTTATGTTAAAATTTCAAAATATAAAAGACATTATTACCAAAATATACCCTAATTATGCCCTTTATATGACATACTTTTGCCAGTGAGAGGGACAACATTATATGTTTGATTGTATACATTCTAATAGCGAACAGGGATAGGAAGAAAAAGAAAGACTATATGTCAGGCTACTAAGCTACAAATAGAGTGGAGTAGGAGTTAGTATATTTATAGATATTTAGATTTTAATATAATAAAGTCTGTATTTTTGGTTTTCACTCATCAAATTGTACAACCCAGAAAATTTTTTTGTATAATGTCATGACCAAACTTTCATAAAAATAATGCGCCTTATAAATATACATTTTTACTATTATGTTTAATAATATTACTATACTGAAGAATAACCTAAAATAAAAACTGAATGTACTTTATGATAAAATGTGTTTAATAATCTGTGGTCATAAATGTATTAACTAATATTATCTGTATAAACATAATTTTAATGAGTAATCAATTAGAAATAAACATGGCCGCTCAAATAAAATCAACTTTGAGCTCAATTTGTCTGTAAGTTTTAACCTATAGGGCAGATTGCCTACGCCAATGTTGACGTTACAGGAAAATATTAACTTTGTGGTTGAAATTTCCTTCACATGAAGATATTTTATGGTAATTTATTACCAATTAAATTATTACTAAGTACCTACATATAAAATTCTGCTCTTGGATTTATTTGTGATTGAAAATTCAAATTAAAGCTAATAATATTGTCACGTAATTTGCCCCACTCACTCCCAAACCGGCGACTGTGGCACCGCGAATTGAATGAAATTGCCCCGATCGCTCCTACGGATTCTGGTAAACAAACAACAGGCCGTGAATCGAGGCGTTACTAGAAACGACGAGAAGCGTTCCAGTCGTTCGAGAAAATGGATCTAGAAATGCTAGAAAATACCTGGAACATTCGTTGGGTCTATAAAAGAAGAATAAACGGCCGAGTTAGTTAGTCTTGTATGAGTCTTGTATTACAGTGTTGAAGTTAAGTGTTTAGTTGGAGAGATCAAAGCGATTTAGATAGCGATTAATTAAATAAGTGTTTAGTTGACCTGTAATTAGTAGTCAGTAGTGTACTGGTTGGTTAATAAAGAAGTAATTAATTAACGGATTGTTTTTCTGGAAGTAAGAAAAAGACGGATTGGGAAATCCGTGACAATATTATGTATGCGTAATAACAAAAACAAAATAAATATTTTCGAACGGAATTCAATTCACGTGCACTACTGAATTCATCTGACACGTTAACAGTCATAAGAATACTTATATATGAAGTGTTTATCGATATATTATCATCAGATTGATTTACATAATATGCAGTGTTGGCTTAAATCGTTTTTTATAACTCTGTAATACTGTGTAGGGCTTAGTTTTCACTGCAGATCGTCAAAACACAAAACAATTTCTACGCGCTATTACATGAAGATCTGTCGAAATACATATAACAAGAAGCTTGTTCTCTAAAAGACCTTTATAAGACACACTTACGTCGAAGTATTACTAACAAGTAAATTTGCACCATAATATAGAACAGTATTTGTATTAGGTTAATTGAAATGGTCAAATATTCTTTAGATGTTATCAACAAAATTGAAAATAGGTTTATATTGTAATAAAATTAGAACTTAGCAAATTGAAGGATTTATAATTAGGGCAAAATAACTAATTATTGCCTTATTTTTAACTACTAATTGAAGACAAAATAAGGTTTACAATTTCGTAATAAATATGTAAATATTTACCTATTGTAATAATTTAAAAAATCCTTGAATATTGAAGACAGATTTCAAGGCGAAATTCAGTAAATTATAACTTCGTCTTACACGTTATTGGAACGCTAGCATTTGAACACATAGAATAGGTAAACAATATGTAATTTTGAACTACATATATAAATTGACATATATTTCATTTAACTTGGAAGTCATTATGTTACTCTTACTTAACAAATTTTTGACTAAAATTTTGGTATTATAAGATTTTGTAACATTGAAGGCTATTTTTATGGAGGAAAGTAGTAAATCTTGATCAATTTAGGATTATTTTTCTTGTGTAGTAGTCTATTAGGCTTAAATGTTAGTTGGGTATTATATCTAAAATTTATTCTCAAATTTATAAATTGATACATACAATTAAAGTGTAATTATTATAAAAAAAAACACTTTTTAAATTCTAACTGACACCCGGTACCTATATTTTTTATTAAAAGCATTTTAGTAAGGCAAGTTGGCTTTAATCGTAATATTTTCAAGTGAAAAATATAGTATCTCTCCATGGGCCATTACTTACTTACCACCCTGTATGCCTCACAATAATATTGTAAATTTTGTTATCTTTCATTGAAGTTTCATTTCATTTTTATTTCAATTTTGTAAATATCATTTTACAAAACAGGGTTATTAACAGTTTTGAAATGATATGTAGAAACGTTATATTTGTAGATCCGTGTATAAATTTTCCACAGAATTATTTAGTAAAACTGTGACCATAAGCCATAAAGAACGCCGGTTAAATATGACTTAAAACCTCCTGACATCAAAAGCGCCATCACAGAGATATACTTCTAATTATTTATTTATTCTCGTGCTTTAGCGTCTAGTGAGTGTTAGTGGGCCAAAGATGCATGCTAAGTGCGATGTGCTACATGAAAACAGGACTCATTCTGCTTGTTTTTAAACCTATTTATAATATTAAATGAATGCTTTAACACTAATAGTCCAAGAGCCCACTGCAAAGTACCTTCACCCAAATGTTAATAGAAAGAATTGCATTTAAACACGTTTCATGTATATCCTAACATGAATTGGCTAGGTTGGCTAATCAAAGCCAATTATTATTTTTTCCTTGGCGCACGGTAGGTACAAATTTTTAATGTCAATGTTCATTTTTGTAAACTCTAATAAAGATATTGGTATATTAATCTTGACATATGTTGTACATATTTATATTGGGAATAAAAATAACCTTTTCTTTTAAAAAAAAACACAACAACGGAGAGCCTGGAACTGAATCTGTTCTTGAGCGCATACCTGCACGTTTCGTTTTATTTCATGCGCCCAATATTTAAGCTTTTCGTGAAGGGTTGTCACACTTTAGACCCGATATATATAAATATACAGACAACTCTATATGTTTTTACAACGCAGACTATAAACTTTCTATTGGTATATAGGTATTTTGTTGCATTAAACTAGTTTGTAGTACACCTCCATAATTAATATTTTTAATACATAATTAATGCCTCTAGGACCCGGCTTTGATTAATCAATCTAGCCAATTCGTGTTAGGATATACTTGAAACACATGTTTAAGGCGGGGATTTTGTAAAAAAGGATTTGCACAGCCTGAGTGAGCGAAACGGCTAATCAATGAGACCTATGACACAGTATACAAACCGTATAGGCCCGAACCACACGGTTCCCTGAAGTATATCGTACATTTTGACGTACATAAAAATGGAAGCCGTGATATATGTTATGATTTTATTCGAGGACACAAAATGTAAAATTAGCAATAAATATTAATATGAAAGTGAAACACAAGTTGTCCTATATGTCCTGGCTAGTGAGTGAAGTAATTTGGTGGCTGTGGCTGTGATAATTTTGCCGTAATTGTGACATATTGGCGTAGTAACTGTGTGACTAAACTTGAGGTATTTTAACATTTATTTTTATTATTCTTGTGATTTTATGAGCAATGAAAATTATCTCACGCACTAGCGGGAACCTCTGTGAATACGTTGATATATAATAATAACCAATTATTTCAATTTTCTTGGAGTTCTGTGTCATCGCTTTAAGCCCTGTTAGACGTTAAAAATATGTATACAAAATCCCAGCCTTAAATGCAATTCTTTCTATTAACATTTGGGTGAAGGTACTTTGCAGTGGGATTGTGGACTATAAAGTCACAAGGCATGGATTCGATGTAACAACGTGCAACTTGCTACTCAGAGCATGCGGTATATTTTACTAGTTTGCCACGCGTATTGGTGCGTGCACATTATTAAGCAAACAATTCTCTCAAAATATCGAGATACTTACTCTTTTTCAGATTCGCTATTAAATTGGCAAAAACTGAGAGAAATAAACAGAAGAATAAGGGAATCCCATCCGATAAATTATTAACCAATAACTATATTTTTGTAAATAAAATAAGGGTAAGCAGTATTTAAATAGAGTCGTACTATAGTTATTTACGTGAAATTGTCCAACGAGCGAGTAGGACAACACGTCGAGTGCAATAAGCACTTTTTGTACGAGTTGCATACAGTATTTTTTCTACGTTCATGCAAAAACCAAAAATTGTTACTTATATGACACTAAGTCTAGGAAAATGTGACGTCGATTTGAACGTTTATGTTTGTCGTTATGACAAAACGCTGTAGTAGAGTGACAGATGAATGCAATAAACATTTTATTGCACTAGTGCAACAAAGAACCACTTTTTCCACTAAATATAATTCAATAAAGTTTTGTTTTTTACATGAACGTAGAAAAAATACTGTTTGAGACTACTTATTGAAGGGATTTCCAATAACTTTCTATTAATAATACTGACGACTTTATTCTAGATTGATCTAGTGGATTCCTCATTAGCGAAATTATTTGTAGTTCATTATTTGCATAATATATACCTCTAAGGTAAAATTAAACTATTTTTGTTTTAATTTTAAGTATGAAGTACACATAAATCAATAATCAAAAACCTGTTTATTTTAATTTAATACCTTACTCTAAGCTTAAAATATCAGCAGTTTTTTCTCCACAGTAATAGTTCTACGAAAATTCGTATCCTGTAGGTTTCATAAATTCAATAAGCTGGTTGAATGTTTCTCTTTCCATTCTATAGAAGTTTTGGAATTTTTGAGGATGCATTTGTAGTTGCTGAGAAACATCAAATGCACTGTATCAGCATTTCCTCATAAGTATGGATGAATCCATAACCTCCTTATCTTCTTTTTACTTCTTGTTATCGCCGCAGCAATTAACACAATATCGCTTTCTTCCAACGACATTATTAAGAATACAATTGTTTAACTGAGCACAAACTATTGCTATGTCTTAGAAGATTTGGATGTAGGAGCATGCTATGCGATTTTGGTGTGAAAATACTAGTGTTGGGAGTTATTTCAATAACCGAATACTGAGTATTTAAGTGTTTTCAAAAACCGATTGATAACTCGAGTGATGGTCACTTGAATTCTCAGCGGCTGACATATTATTTACATTAGCTGAAACCTTAGCAGTCTTATTAAACAAATTTCAACCCTTCTATTTTTGAGGGTCCTGAACACGAATCTAAAATTAGTTTTGTGCGGTCGAATTTTTGAAATTGTAACCTCTATGTATACATGACATTAGGTTGAAATTGCAATACCATGTTGGTCATTTCTATGCTTATTCGGTTTTTTGTTGTTTGTTACAAATCGCGAGCTCGAACGCACACATTGTAAGTGAACAATAGGGTGCTACCTGTCCTTTACTTCAGAAGGACAGTCCTTACTACAGCATCTGTGTCCTCCCGTCCTTACTTTTACTAGAAATGTCGTTACTTGGAGGAAATTATTTAATTCATATTAAAATGTAATTATCGGGACACAAAGAGACAACAAATATATAAAAAAATAGTTCAAATACGACTTAAATTGATAAACACAACTCCCTGCTATTCGACAAAGCAAAGAATGTCCTTACTTGAGAATTTAAAGAGATAAGATTGTTCTTACTTGCGCATTTGAAAAGGCGGCAACCTACTTAGTGAATAGTAAAAAAAAATCAAAATCGTTACTCATGTATCTGATAATCGAGTGATTTCGGTCGTAGCAATAACCGAACAATCAATCATTTTTCACTAGAGTGATCCCAACACTAGAAAATACCACGGGAAGACGCCTGATGCGACGTGCTTCCTGCTTCCAAGTAGCAAGTCGCACGTAGCATGCAAATTTGATCTGAAAGCGCACTTAATGTATATACGAGACTGAAAATTTTGAGAACCTCTGTTCTAGAATATACCGATATTTACCAGAGCAATTATTGAAAACCGTTGATCAATAAAAACAATTACAAATATATATTGAAGGCAACCCCTCTATATAAATTATACAGAAAATCGACTATATCTGACAACTTCCGCTTAATGTCTCTTTTTATGTGTATACGGTTGCTAATTGTCTCGAAATTGGATGAAACAAAGCCAATTAATTAATATTTCATAAAGTGGCCTCGACGGAACGTCTAAATGAGGAAGAAAAACAACGCATATTTGCGATACTTTAATTAGAGGAAACAAAATCGTGTAAATGATATCACAAACGAAATGCACGCTATATAAACGCAACGCTACAACATCAAGCATACAGGCATAATTTAATGGTAAAATAGGTAGAAGAAAATACTATAAATGCGGTCGGTTTTACTTTTAGTCCATTGAAAAGTAACATTTGGGGTTGCATTTTTTAGAGGATGCAATTTTATTGTTTAGATGTGAGGGAGGGGGGTCAAAAAAAGCTTAACTTGAAGTTTGTGGGGTCACAACCCTCCAACTTCGGCCGCTATCTTGGGAAAGTGGATTAAATTGTTTTTAGCATTTATCAAATAACCTATTGGTCATACAAACTGTTTTAAAAAACATTTTTTATTGCGAATTGAATCCTCTACAATTTTAGTCCAGTAACTTTTTGTTGTAAAATCAAAAATAACAAAGATATTAAAGAAAAACCATCAACATTTTTGAACAAATTTTCTTTTGGATGCCATAATTTATTTATTTTTTTATTTGAAAAAAAATTACGTCAGAGAATTTTTGTAGAGTGGTTTTCAACGAAGAATTTTTATTATATACTTTTTTTATTATATTTATTAGTTTTGGTTTTACAGCGCTGTGAAGTGAACTATAATTTTTTTTTTTAATTTTGTATGACCAATAGTTTACCTGATAAATGCTAAAAACAATTTAACCCCCTTTTCCAAGATGGCGGCCGAAGTTGGAAGGTTGTGACCCCACAAACTTCAAGTTAAGCTTTTTTCACCCCCTTCTCACATCTAAACAATAAAATTGCGTCCTCTAAAAAATGCACGGTAAGGCCAGAATAATGTAACATTTCAATGGACTATTTATACTTATATCGTGGATGTACTCGTTAAGTTTTAGATAGTTATTTGTTACACAGCCTGACATCAACATGTCACTGAGCAAATGGCCTTGTCGCCTCAGCGATTTCTAGAGTTAGTCAGTTAGTTAGTTACACAGCCCCACAAAAGAAGTGGTCTGTCTAAACCTATATATTTTTATCTATTTTCATACACGGAATCAGAATGGGTTCAAGGCCATTCCAAGGTCAAAGCGAAAGAGAAATATACAAGTGAACCAGACTAGCGTACACTTGATTTTGCGGTCGCTGAATCTGAATCCCGGATTTATTTAAACTCTATTATGTTACAAGTTTATTTCAAGGTCAAATATAAAGACAAATATGCAAGTGAACCAGACTATAGTAGTTTTATGTTTTTTGTGTTACGGGGATTCAATAACCTTATTAAGCCAACTTTAAGGTTATTCTAAGGTCAAATCGAAAGATAGATATGCAATTGGACATAATCATCGTACGTTTATATTTTTGGGGTTATTGGTTCCAAATTTGGAGTTCATTTGACACCACCGGGTCAGCTTAGAGTAATAACCCCAGAACTCTAATACCCAATGCGTAATCCGTGAAATATTCAGTGTTCCATTTAAAAAAAATAAAGTTCCGCAAGCTACTGTGTTTTTGGGACACCCAGTATGTTTGAATGTAAATTGATTAAACCAAAGTTTGCCGAATAAGTCTATGTTAAATGCACCTTTTCGAAAACAATAGCTTCTATATAATTAATTAATGAATAGGCCATCCTTATCGTTTGCTCTCTACACAATTGTTCCTACAGATTTGATCAACCCTGTATGGAAACAATATTATATAATAAATTAATAATATATCTAATAATTAAAATTTAACGTTAACTTTTACACTCCTCTCCAATGTTCAGAATTTTAATGCCTTCTTTCTAGTTATTGCAGAAAAGTTTGTAAACTGTTTACAGTTCGTTTTTCAATATATAGGGTGTTTAAAAAAGGGATGGCAATATTGCTACCCCTGTAGCACAAGTCTATTGGGCTAATATAGACACCAACCTATTGGGCCAATTTATCAAACGACAGATTTTCTCTATAACCGTTCAATATTGTGATCAAGTATTGGCACCATATTGGATATCAATATTGACGCCATATACGACAAATATACCATATACCATATTGATGATGACTTTCTGTATAATATGCTGGCAATCAATTTTGTCTATAAACGTCCAACATTGCAATCAATATTGGTGATATTCTGGAAATCAACATTGGCACCATATTACTACACAATATGCTATAAATATTTTCAGTATATATGTAATATATATATAGTACTGTTTTAATTTTGTACATATAAAACAGGCTCGCATGTAATCAAAATATTGATACTGAAATGTAGGTAGGTACAGGCCCAGCTTTATTTAACTAAATAGCCTATATGAATTTTCAATTGGTTTACCAATATTTTTCTCACACAAATACCTATTTCATATATGTACAAAATTCTCAATCTTTAAATTTTTTGAGTGAGCCTAAAGTAGTAACAGAAGCACTAATATAAGCAAGTATGCATATCGGAATCAAAATCTGTAATATTTTTAAGTATTATTTATATGAATAAACTGTAATATATGCAAAATATAGAGGTAAACTTAAAAAATAAAATAAATATCTGAAATTTAAACAAAAAAAATATATCAAATGAATAAACATACTAATGGTTTGCCTGTGATAATTAAGGTAAATTAAGGTACATAAAGATAAAAATTAAATACATTACTAAAATTTAAAAATGCAGTTATAATTCATCTGAATCATTCTTTGGGGGACCTTGATTCCGTCTGGATTCCAAATATTTCCTTCTGCATCTTTATCTCCAGACCCAGCTAAGTATGCCAATATTGTTCGTTTTATTTGGACCTGAATGATATTGAACTAGGTACGAAGTGCCCCTATAACATGCAAAGCAGATAACGTTTTTGAAAATGCATAAAATCACTACAAACAACGATGTTTGCTATTAATTATTACTGCAATAGCATTTTGCACACCTACCTGTCAAATTACTGCAGTTAACACAAATTGTACACTATTTTCTATTCACTAAATTGATGAATTTATAGAGCATCAACAACTTGTTGTTCCGGCACTCTGACATTTCAATATGGCTATGTGCGATATTATACATGTCCGACAGAGAGCGCTATGCGCCACTGTTTTAGTGTCTATGCTTGATAAATTAAAACTAAGAAATAAGCAATTTATCTCCGGCTAAAAATAATACTTTTTTATCCAAATTATTTTTTTATAAAAGTTTTTTATTCTAAAAAGTCCATCAGAATGTCTTCAAAGCTTTCAGAATGTCAATTAAGGTACAGATTGGTTAAAAAATAAAGACACTTGAAATTTTTATACAAAATTTAAACGATATCTATAATGTCAATGGAAATTCAAATATTCAAATTTGATTGATTGATGCAATATCAAATAATAATGATAATAATAAATTTAGTCTCAGAAGTAACCATTAACAATGTATCGTGAGCAAATAGTGTTAAGACAGTTTGCATTTATATGATGAGGTAAGTCGTTTACAAAATAATAGAAAGATTAAAGGCCCCAACACGGATCCTTGCGGTTCTCCTTTATTAATATCGTAAATCTCTAAACTTTCATTTTTAAATTTAACAAACATTTTTCTATGTGAAAGG
Organism: Monochamus saltuarius; assembly: GCA_025584915.1. NCBI lineage: Eukaryota > Metazoa > Arthropoda > Insecta > Coleoptera > Cerambycidae > Monochamus > Monochamus saltuarius. The sequence continues at coordinate 59,017,243 of CM046724.1, forward strand.
TAGTCAACAACCCAGTTTCAAAAACATATCGAAGACTCATTGTGTGGTGTGGCTCAAGTTATATGACTATAGAGGAATTACTTTCAATAAATTCAATGCGGTTTATTCAAGCAATCAAATGCTCGATATAGAATATATTTAAAACACTGCTGAGAACTATATGTTGGTGCTATATTGGATATATCCAATTTACAATATCGGTAATATATTTTACCTTTATTCACCCAATACAGCGACGAAGGAACCATACATTTTCTCAATTAATGTAAGTTTGTACACATGAGACCAATAGTAATTTAATAATGTTAATATTGAATGGTTTACCAATGTTGGGAAAATATTGTTTATATATTGAAAATACTGCTGAAAAGAAATTGGTACAATATTGACCATAGCTGACATATTGGCCCAGTTTACAATATAGGTAATATATTGTACTTTTATCCATCCAATATGTTGTGCTTCATTTTTGAGTAACTGGGCGTGTAAGATAATTATTTTAGAAAATCAAATCCTGAAATTTTGCACGTCTCCATAATTTACCATTATGAACAACTTTTTCAAGTAAGAAAGCAGTAGCAGAAAAGACACTTTACCTGAAACCTAAACAGTTTTTACTCGGTGCGCTATTTCAAATAGGATTATTTCAAAAATGGATACTTCTATCGACTTCAGCAAGGTACCTATGTCTTTTTCAAATAAAGAGAAGAAGGTAGGAGAATCGATTGTTTCTATAATCACATGGATACACTAAGCTGCAAAAAAGTTCTGCCATTTAAAAAAAAACATGGTGTGCCACAAGTGGCGCCCTTTACTAGTAACGTCAAATCTAGAAACAAATTTTAATTTCTCGCCCGCAAAACTCCCGATATACGAATTTTCTGTAAATATTTGGCATGTTAGGTTAAAACGATTTATTTTCACCTAGGAATCTATGGCCTCATTTTTGCTACTTCATTTAAAAACACCCTATAATATTTGCATTGCTCTATTAATAATGTTATCAACGCGATCCTGTAATCAAGCAAATGGCAACGGGTCGAGTGATCTGAGTATAAAAAACCCCGAAGTCTACTGATAAATCCCATAATTATTTTGCTTTTGACTGCTCTTTCCAGGCAGCGGTAGATCATTTGAGAGCATTGTCACAAAAACCGACAATTTTCTCAAATAGATGCAATTCGAACCGATCCAAACGAATTTGTACGCAATGCAGCGTAATTTAATGTTCACAGCACCGGAAGTAAATTGTAACACGATTAAACTGAAGAAGAAATTACTTTTGAAACTGGTGTACGGCATTTAATTAAAGTGGGACTTCAGTTGTTAAAAAACTCCTTAAGTAAGTCTACGATAAATAAAAATAGTCGCAAAGTTAGAAATAGCTTGACTATCCATAAATGGACATAGGAGTAATAGTGTCACAACTCAGGGCTATATTTTTCAAAATTCAGGGTTTATGTACGATATGTTTCATCAACTTTTTAATTTTTTTTAAATAAATAAACATATAATTTTTTTCTTCCAATTAATAAAAAATTGTTGTCTAGTGAACATTCACAGATCTTATAGGTAATAGTTTCTACCAGCAGTAACAATTATACCCAACCACCAAAAATCATGAGTGTGTGCCGCATATCTTTGAGAGCATACCCGATTACACAGCTTCTGCTGCAGCAAATATGCATGAAAATTTAAATTTCTATTGGCTGTGACGAATTGATGGATCCACCTGTTCCATCTCTAGTGCTACCATGGGCAGATACATAATATATTACGTATATTTTTTGGGCGGGCAAAATTTCGGGTATACCTTTCCGCCAATTTAATCATGAATGTAATTAATTTACTAATGACTTTGTGTTCGTAAACTCTCTAATTTAACAAGTGAGGAACATAAGATGATACGTATGACTGAATTAGTATAGTAGTATAAGTGATGTGGTTGAAATATACCTATATCTGTGAAAGGTTGGAAAATCTCGAAGCTAGAGATACTGGTGACCAAAAAAGTCGATTAAGCCAAATATGCCTTATCCGAATGTTGCTGGTTTCTAAAATACAGGGCGTTCAATGCTAGAATTTTATTTTGAAATATCTCAATAACGTTGAAATCTGTTGGAGTATTAAAAAGAGAATTGGCACAATTATGTTTTTTGGCACGGCAAATAAGAATTTTTAACTAATTTTAACGTCATTAGTAGAGGGCGCCACTTATCCACACATTTTCTATCATTTTCATTATGAAACTGTCATGGTAAATTGTCAGAAGCTCAAAACAAACTTATTAACACCATATGAAGGTAGCAATAATATTTGTACTGTTTTAGTGTTTTGCAAAATTTGTGCAAAAATCCATGAATGTCGTCTATGAGGACAAAGTTTAAATGTTCAGGTGTGATATTCGTTGAGTGCACACCACTGTCATCATTTTTGTTATATATATGTAATACAATTATTTTTGTCATTTTTGAATATTTTTTATATCTGAGCGCCTGCAAATTTAGTACGCCTATGAACTGTTGCTTCTCACACGCTTCGCCAATCGCGCTAGTCAACAAACGAGCGATGAGTCACTCTAGATTTTAGGCGGTTGGGTATAATTTAGTAGACAATCCTTGCGACCTCTTCAGTATGGTGTAGCACTAGATGTAGCTTTGCGTATAGATTTTGCGTATGCAGTTTAGTAAACGTTCATGTTATTTGCACAGGTCCTGTCCTTTCAATAATTCAAGTAAAATCTATGGTGCGTCTTTCAAATCATTGAACATTAATTTAGTTATTTATTTGATTTGCACCGTTCTGTACATTTTCACCCAAATATAGAACAAGAAGGTGTAGAATGTAAAAATAACTAAATCTATGTAAAAAAAACAATAATAAAACGAAAACAGAAATCTTACAAAAACTATTTAAATTGTTTTTTGTCTCAAATCTTCCCGCGGAATAGATAGGTTCAGGCAACGCATATATTGCTACATCCGAGCAGCATCATATCTTAAAATTATGATTTGTGTCACCCTATGCGTACACATGAGATTTGTTCCTGCACAAAATTCATGACAAATCATTGACAGTTACAGATTTTTAAAGGAGGGGGCAGAACGGACATATCTGACAATTTGTATTAGTGGCGAATTTCTTGCTGGAGCAGTGGATTTTTTTTGTCCAATCACCTGTGTAGTGGATTGTGGATTGAATCAATGATGGAGCCGGGAACAAATATTACGAATGACCGATCACGGCTACAAATATTTTGAAATTCTAAACTATGATAACACAAATACACAGATTTTAAATTAAAGTAAAAGTTAGACTATAACAGAGGCAGATACAACTATCCATAAAATTATAGGTTAATGTTAGATCTCTTGTAAGAGTAAACAGCTGACAGACTAATATGCATGCGCCGGGCTATCGGTTTATGAAGCCCGCAAACTTTTTAAACTGTCAGCAAATTGGATTGTATGCACTAACTAAACATGAAACTTTTATTTGGCACTTTTATACGTAGATAAATTGAAATAAGCGATAAAATTGACATACCTCTCAATTATTGAAAAAATTACAGAACTATACATGACAACTCTGTTTATGGATTTACTAGTTCATTATTTATATTTTTTTAGATTTAGTATAGCAATGACCAACGTGTAATTGTTGATAGGTAGAAGAAAGCTTCTTTCCTTTTTCATAAATTCTATAAGAAACAACGTTAATGCGCCGTAAGCCTGGCGTAGACGCAAGTAATGAATGGCAGATTTATTGAAATCCTAAGTTCCTAGAAATTGCCCGTTTCAAGAACAGACTACCTTTTATTTCCCATTTTAATTTAAACACACCATGGTCGCCGGTATTTATAAAATTTATGGCTGGTGTTTAATTCCGGTTCATTAACAACCCTCTTTTTCTCAGCAAGTCATATACCTTCCCCGATACTTCACTTGATGGGCTGATAAGGCTTTTTAATTTAGTGCTGCGATAAGGAAAAGTGTGCTACATGCAAATTGCCTGATTTTAACAGCTGTAAGCGAAAACGCTTGACATATTTCCGGATTTAATCTACTACAGTTTTCCGGGTTGTTACGCCGTAGCGTAGGTAACTAGTCGCTGCCAGTCACATAATTAATGTGCACTTTACTAGTCTTGGCTGGGGATTATTGACTTGTCCTTGTTGTTCCTGGGCTAAGCTCTATGGGAGACGGACACACATATATGTATATTCACTTGGCGTCCTAGTATTGCAACTATGGTAGCTACGATTAGAAACGCTCTTTATACAACGATGGTCTAATGAGACCACCAGTAGGACGCTCTGTAACGGAATATATATAAGAGGATATACAATTAAACCAAATTGTAATTTTTTTGAACCATTCCAAATATTGGTTCATGTTAGTCGACTCTAAATGCCTTGCAGAAGAACCCAAGGGTATCTTGTCTTATGTTGCAGTGCAAGGTCCTCGGGAATATATTGATTATTTGGCAAGCATTGAATACAAAATTCTTGAAAATTTGTATTCTGCGTTACTGAAAAAATGTGCTTCACTGCTTGGGAAACCTCTTGCCATCTCATGTTTTTATCTCTTCCTACTATTTAGAGTGCAGCATGGGTTACTCCTCTATTTAAAAAAGAAGTTAAATTATCTGCATCGCATTATTGACCAATTAGTATAACCTTAATCGACTATCACTTGTCATCTGGAGTCAACTAATGCCTGGACCAATAGTCTCGATAAAATCACTGCTGTGTATTTGGATATTTTGAAAGTCTTTGATCATGTACCGAAATATCGGCTGATACGCAATTAGAGGAAATCTTCTGAGTTTGATTGATCTTTTTTGACTACTTGTTCCTGTTTTGTGCGGGTAGGTCAGTCACCTTCTACACAAATGCCGGTATTTGAGATGCTCCGTACTTGGTCCAAGTTTATTATATGTCTATCTGACTTGTATTATCATAGTAACAGTGGCCATTTTTATACATTGATGACTGTAAAACTTGCGTGAACACTAGTGAAATAAAATCGGTTGCAAGAGGATCTGTCTCATGTTGAACAGTGGTGTTTGAATTGGTTGATTCCTTTAAATCAAGCAAGTATACTGTGCTACTCTTTGGTAAAAATAAATGCTGGAAATGCAATGGAGTATTTTGTTGTCAAAATCACTTAAGTACATCAATTCAAAACCTCTAATTTGTTCTCTGTAAGAATATGCCACTGAGGTATAGTCACCAAATTTTGTGAGACATTCAATTTTTGGAAGGGGTTCAGCAACGATCAACGAATTTCTGTCATTTATCCTACCACAATCAACTCAAAACACTTGGATGATCTGTGTCGAGAAGACTTATTATCAGCCTAGCAGCTCAAAACTGTATCCAACTGTTTAATCGTTGTGAACATAATATAAAAAGTGAGAAATTAACAATATGATATATTAGTGAAAAAATAAACATCGATATCAAAAATTAATTATGTGAACTGGATATTTCTAATAAATCTTTTGAAATTACTAACAGTAGTATTGAAAATATCAAAATTTAAATCGGTAATGAAACTATTATACTTGATAGTCATTCTATACAATGGATTATTTAAACGGAGATTGCTATGTTGGGTTGATATATTAAATAAATTAGCCGTTCTAGTATTTCTAGAAGGTACATGAATATTTAACAAAGAAATTAAGTAGGGGCAATCTAATAGACTATTCAATAACTTAAACAAAATAATAAAATCTGCGTGAATTCTCTTATGTTCTAATGGAATGATATTGTTGTAGTCTGTTTCCAATAAAATATTATATGCTTACGTGAAAAGTACTATCTTGAAACCAATTTCATAAAGGAAAAGCATTAATAGCAGCAAGGAAACTAAACGAGCCATATTATGTTTAACGTTATAATTTCAAGTAATAACATGATACTGTAACACTTGGATGGCTTCCAAAGTACCGAAATTAATACGTGTTGCACGTTTAGTATCCTTGATTGCATATTATTTTAAAACCGTAGTGGGCTCTAGGATAAACTTTTAAGAATGCAATTTGAATAATTATTTATTAGAAAAAACACTTGCAAAGAAACTGTTTAATTTAATGTAGGCTGTCTGAGGAGAAACTTGCATATTTATGAAGCAAAATGTGTTTGGTCTAATTATTCATAAATTAGTTATGGTAATTAATACAAAGTGAGTTAGAAAATTACGAACAAAATACGGTGAAATGGAAATTTAAATACTTGGGTGTGATTTTCAGACTTGACGATTATGGGGGCACCTACTTCTGAAACTCCTGCTAATATATTTGGAAGTAAACAAAAAACAATTTTCACATAATTCGTGGTGTTTTTATATAATAAGCTTAATTTGTTATAGTCACGAAACCACGAACTTTATATTTTGACACTTTAGGGTCAGTTTAAGCTTTTTAACGTTAACATATGAAAAACGGTGCATATTTCATTAAGAGGATTAAAAGAATTTCACTGGATTCAGATCGTCCTAGTGATTTTGCTCATAAAAGTGCCAAACAATAGAGTTTTCTTCATAACTTCTTCATCTAATATTTAGCAAAGAGCAAGAATGTGACTCTTTAAACTTGATACACGTCTGCAGCAAATCGACTTTGATCACTTTTAAGCAACAACATAAGCAATTTTAAAACCTAAATATTAGTTTAGATCTATTGACGATACATTCATCATATAATCTCATGGATATGACAGCACAGAAATATTCTTAGGCTTCACCAGTGGAAGACGATATCCATATATAAGCGTCTTTGTTCCCAAATCAATGTGACTAGGAAAACCTAGTTACACTCATCTGCCCTTAAATGTTGAGTTTTATCACTATTTGACGAAAAAACAAGGCATGGTGAACATCTTAATACATCAGCTTGAATTATTAGTGACTGAGAAATGGATGCACCTATTGAGATATTGAACAGGACATCAGGATACCAAAGGGAGGACCAAGAGGTTGTAGTGCCATCGAAAGAATAGTAAGTGAGAAGTCAGCAACAAAATCAATATCAAGTCTTTAGAGCGTGAGGGCATTCGGACCAAGACTATACAGGAAGAACACAAACTAGTGACAAACTGCATCGCAACGTCATGGACCAACATTGTATATAAATATCGACGATGTGGTAATAGCAATGTAATATATTGTAGGAGGCTTCTCATGTCTATGATTTTGAGGTTATAGTTTCCAAATACATGCACCCTCATAATATTAAGTAAGATAGAAATTGAATACAAATATTATTTATTATCTAGAGTGTATTGTATTTAATGCAGATCAAATAAAATATGACTTCCTGAGAATATTTGAAAAAAAAAAGTCTTAGGAATTGGAAAAAGTCATTACTTATATTCACAATTTTTCAAGAAAACTGAACTTCAATTCGCATCCTATTTTAGCGAACAAATAGCATCTGACGTTTATTGTTCACTTAATACAATTTAGAATAAGTCTGTTATACACTGTTCCGTTACCCAAATCAAAACAGCAAAACAAACCCAATGCAACTCCATAAATACAATAACGTTATACACCGATCTTTTTTACAGAACTTGACAATTCGAACATTTCTTCACATAACAAAAACCTCAATGAAGAAGCAAAATCAATTATGGAAGGCTTATTACAATGCAGCTTTGATATCAAGGCTCAAATTGAATAAATATTTATAGTCTACAAAGGCCTATTTTTAAAATAATGTTAAATGCCATTTAACAAATATGAATCGAACGTTTACACTGAATAGTTCTAATAACATGATGCACTACACTGGAAGAAAGAGCGTGCTATCCGACTATTTACAAATGGAATAAAATGTATAGACAACTTTAAAACTGAACTGATTTGAATCGATATTTTCTTCACAGAGGACAAATTTTTCAATGTGAAGGAAATATTCATATTTGTCAATACCGATATCCTAGTCTCCACTGCACTCTACTCCACATGTGCATCTATCGCAGTACGGGGAATAAGATCGGCATGAGCTTATATTACGGCCAGGACCGGCATTAACTTTTTGTAATTTTTTATTAAATATTTTTAATATTCAAACCTCATAGTCGACCTATGATGACCTATATTATTTTACTACATTTGCTGTCAGGAATCTAGGCTTTAAATATTCTGCATTAAGGACACCACACCTTGTATACACTTAGCCCTTTTAAGACCAATTCAACTAAATTAGGTCATACCGTATATGGACGAAATCACACTAATAACAAAAATAAAACAGAGAAGAATCATCAGTTGGTGGTTATTGTATTACTACTAGATTATGTGTGGATTGATTATTCTAGACTAACCTTGTATTTCTTTAACAATTTTATTAATGTGTTTTTTTTTCTATGATCAACATTACTATTTGATATCATAATAGTTTAATTTATAATCTCTGCAAAACACTTTAATCTTAGAATATTAATAGCAGTTACTCCAAGGATATATTTAAATGTCATCAATTATTTCATGAAATTAGTTCAGAAATGAAAACAACAAACTGCATTATTGCCATATAATCAATATGCTTGTCTGTTATTTTAACTGCTGAATTATGTGATTAGCTACTTTCTGTTTGTTTTTGGGCAGATGTAGGTTTATTCAATAATAGGCAAACAAAATTAATATAATTTCTTTCTATTTACAATAGCAATAGTTTATTAAAAGTTAATATGGTTATGAAACTGGATGTATATTTTAAATAAACGTCTACTTTAAAAAAATACAATAAAATATTGTTTTTTGTTGATGCGTATAATAACTAGCTGAATGCTTTGCAGCTTGAACAATTATTAAAAAATATTTGTATACAGGGTTTTTCTTAAGTAGAGGTAAAAAATCTAGGGATCAAAAATAAGGATTTCTTGTTATATACATGTGGGGTCTGGACTGCACGTGTCAAAAATTAAAAAAAAATCAGGTTTTAATTTTTAAACCGCTTACTTTACTATTATTTATTATAACAAATGTTGGAAAAGGCCACCTTTAGCCAAAATACATGCTTTAAAATTATCACATCACAACTAGCTATAATTTGTTGACGCAAGTGCTCCTCAGATGAACCTTGTAAACTAATGTCTTGAGATGTCTCCAAACAAAAAAATCAGTAGGGTTCATATCGGGTGATCCGGATGGCCAAGGTTGACCTGTTTCTTGAGTACCTCGTCCAATCACGTTATTACCGAATTTTTCATTAAAAAGTTCATGAGCAGTCAAACTAAAATGTGGGATAGTGTTGTGCATAAACTATATTCTTTGTTTTCGCTCACAGGGAACATTATTAAGTAGTCCAGGTAAACCGTTTTCAAGAAAATATCTGTAGGAGGCAGCGATTAAAGTTATTAGTAAAAAGTAAGGTCCAACAAGAAAATTTCCAATAATACCCACCCATGCATTTAAAGAAAACTAATGTTTAAATGGAGATTTCATTATGGCATTAGGGTTTTCACCAGACCAAACGTGTTTATTGTGGAAGTTCATTATAGCATCTCAAGAAAAATTAGCTCCGTCTGTAAACAATATGCCAGCGGTAAAATCAACTTTTGTTAATTTTTTTTGCAAAACCCAGTGGCAAAATTGTAAGCGAGCAGGATAGTCTTGCGACAGTAAAGATTGAACCCATTTTAAACTACCTCCAAACTAATTTATGATTCATTCACATTAAGATTTGAAGTGATCTTCCAACTCAGGCTTTCTAACACTCAAAGGTCTTACAGGAATTGAATTTTTCTGAAATGAGCCTGACTCTGAAAGACGTTCGAAAACATTTCTGAACATTTTGGAAATCTTTCCATATCAATTCGCCAAGCCTCAGTACTATTTCCATCTGCGAAGTCATAAATGTAAACCGTATTGGCCATTTCAGCATTTGAATATGCATAGGCCATCATTAAAACTGAATATTAAAAAAAAATAAGTTTAATTTGAGAATACACAATACGATGACTGCTTCTTATTATTATTGTTTTGCATGGCCGCCCTAAGATATGTTCAAGTAATTTAAGTAATTGTGTAAAAATGCACTTGATTTATTGTTAATCGGTTTAAAATGCTAACAAGTGTAAAGAAACAAAAATTGAAGATAATACAGTGGTTCATATGATGACCTATTTTATTTATATTATACAGGGTGATAGGTATATATATTTTTTGGCAAATAATGATCAATGATACCCATACCTCCGCCACTGGTAAGTTTCTAAAGCTGGTAATTTTTTGTTTCATATCCACTGTCATAAATACGCACACCGAATTTGGTTAAATTATCTGAAGCGATTTAGAAATTAAAAACTAATTTTTTTATCTTTGACATCCTGTAGCTGGACAATGGCTGTGCCAAAAGAGGAAGAGAATTTCACACTGAGAACACGTGGTTTGGTAGAAGCGATTGGTGAACAGATGTCTTGAAGCTCTCCTTTCTCAATTTCAGGTGATGTCCTCTCAAGCGACTAACCGGACTCAGGGTATACAGAGAGGAAGCAACAGAAGTGTTGTTAAATAAACCATTAAGCGCTCTAAATGTAAATATTTCGAAATGTTCATAAGATCACACTGAAGAATGCTATGGTCTGGCAAGGGATTGGCATAGAACTTGGTATCGTCCGCAAAAAATGCAGATTTGGAATGTATGTGATACGGGAAGTCGGAAGTATATACTAAGAAGAGCAGAGGGCCCAATATGGATCCTTGGGGTACACTACTAAGGACAGGAGATGCTGATGACCGATTGTCACCAACCCTCACACTAAAGGTGCTGTCACTGAGGAAAGCCCCAAGCCACAGAACAAGATCACCACGAATGCCACAGTGGTTCAGTTTGTGAAGGAGTCGCTTGTGGGGCACCCGGTCAAACACCTTGGCGAAGTCCAAATAGATAATGTCAATAGGTTTCTTAGCGTCGAGGGACATGGACCAATCATTCGTGCACTGCAGCAGATTCGTAGTTACCGAGCGTCCAGGAACAAAACCATGCTGTGACTCAGGAATTACTTTATTGGATAAGAGAAAACAAAACATTTCTTGCCGTATTATTGATTCCATAATTTTGCTTACTATAGGCTCCAAGCTAATTGGGCGGTAGTTTTCACTACTCAACTTGTCACCCTTTTTAAATATCGGAGTTACTGAGGCACGTTTCCAAATCGTAGGTAGTGTGTGGTATTTAAGTGAGGCATCCATAATTATTGACAACGGATAAATAATTTGGGAACAATATTCCTTGAGCAGTTTTACCTCGATTTCGCCGACCCCAGGAGAAGAGCCATTTTTTTAGTTTTTTTATACATTGGGCGATTTTAAAAGGTTGGAAATCGAGGAAAACTTCTGAGAGATGAGAGAACTTCTCATTTATGTAACAAAAAACCTTTATTTTTGGCCCTGGGCTTTTGACCCGTACTTAGGAAACACCCTGTATGCAAATATAAAGCTTTGCTGCAGGTGTGATCTTTCAAATGAAACTAAATTAAACTGGATTAAAATTTCGACTTGCTTCAACTCCCAGTTGGCAATAACCACCTGCTTAATTAAAGTTAGTTAGGTTTATTTCCCAGACTACAGCTGAGGGGATTACATTGAATTAATTTATGCAGTGACAATTTCACTCAACAAGTGCAATATTCATGTCAACAACTTATGATATTGTTAGGTGCATAATTCAATCCCATTCAGAGTTGCTAGACCACTGAACTGAATTTATACACATTGTAGCAAAGCTGCTCCGTACTATAGAGACGCAGTAAACCTTGAAATATATAAATCAGCTAGATTGTGGGAATGTAGGGTAATTTGAAAACTAAATATTGTGTTTCGGTAAAGTTTCCGCTGCAAGTCAAAGTTTTATATACCATTTTTTTATCGTTTTTGTTCATATTACTCATTTCGCCACGTTGCAGCTAACTTTGTAGAACAAATCATAAAATTCGCAACGATTTGTAGCTTCCATGAAAGGCATAACAAAGTTTCAGATAAATAAATGTTTAGATAATAGAGCAGTTGAGTAAAGTTTATACTCACTTAACTATATGAACCTAGTTAAATGCAGTAGTTAAACTGGATATAATGTGGTAACCATCTTAAAGATAAAGGAGAAGGAAGAGAATAGAAGTTGTAAAAAGTATATTTTTCTAATTTTGACATAACGTAACATCTTTTGTTATCGAAATTAGTGCCAAAACGTTCTGTTTTATGTAACTAGTTACATAATGAAAACCATTATTCAACTGGTTACGAAAAGTTCAATATGTCTCTAATTGCAAAAAAGAATTAAACAAAATACGACAAAAAATAATAAAACAACTTTTATTTAAGTCAGTAATTTAATAAATAACAGTTTATTAATTATTTATTAATTATTATTATTTAATTATAAATATTCACAAC